>JAHRHZ010000067.1:3727969-3800523 GCA_024137785.1 Ginglymostoma cirratum | reverse complement strand
CTCTACACCTTGTTATCTGAAATATGGCAAATATGTTTCTTTCGTTGACAGAACCATTATCATTGTTCCAACTGTGAAGGCATTGGGAGCAAACTAATTTCACCAGGTAGATGTGGCCCAGATCCCACATTTTATCTCTCAAATTGAACATGCAGGCTCTGGTGTGATTATTGATGGTTGAGCGGTTTTGAATGTATGTGTAAGAAGCTTTATATGTGTCTTGAAAGTAATTTTTAAATGTTTCTCCATCCTGATCCTTCGCTATTGTCTTTGAAATGTCTTCCAGAGGTGTTTCTTCCAGTATCCCATTGGAAATTCTGTTTTGGCCTATGCTGTATAGGGTGTTGGTGACACCACATCTGGAGTACTCTTGTTCAGTTTTGGACTCCTCACTTGAGAAAGGATGTACTGGCAGTGGAGGGGGTGCAGAGGAGATTCACTCGGTTGATTCCGGAGTTGAAAGGATTGGCTTATGAGGAGAGATACTGTAGACTGGAATTAGGAAGAATGAAGGGAGATCTTATCGAAACATATAAAACTATTGAAGGGAATAGATAAGATAGAAGCAGGGAGATTGTTCCCAGTGGTGGGTGAAACTAGTGGTAGGAGGCATAGCTTCAAAATAAAGGGGAGCAGATTCACTGAGTTGAGGCAGAAATACTTCACCCAAAAGGTTGTGAATCTATGGGATTCCCTGTCCAGTGAAGCAGTTGAGGCTACCTCGTTGAATATTTTAAAGGCGAAGATAGATTTTTGAACAATAAAGGAATTAAGGGTGATGATGAGCAGGCAGGTAAGTGCAGGTGAGTCCATGAAAATATCAGCCATGATCTTATTGAATGGCGGAGCAGGCTCGACAGGCCAGATGGCCTACTCCTGCTCCTTTTTTCTAGTGTTTGACATTCTTTGCATTAACAACTCGATTGCAACTGCTCCGACATTTACCTTTCACCAGTCTGAACCTGTGTCCTTTTCTGTTTCCATGACTGACTTTGAAGCAAAACTTTGAAGCAAAGGGGTTCACCCCTTTTGCGGTACTACTAATCATCTGATGTAATCACTGACAGCAGAAGCTCTTAAAAGCAGAGATAAGTAAGAGACAGCAAATACTTCTGATGCAACAGATAGAGAGCCATGCATCTATTTAAAAGGTAAAATATTGGCATAGTGTTTTTTTAAAAAAAAGTGGCAAAGTCAGAGGTTGATAATCAGAATCAGATAAAGTCTGTCACTGAGTTTTACCAGCACTGAGACTTTTAACATTACCTTCTGAACTTTAGTATGTTGAAATTCTCATCCTTATCTTTTGGGTTTTGTTCCAGCAGATTGCCATTGCAAATGTTATGTAGTTGCTATTGATTCAAAATTGTGAATTTCAAGTTGACGGCAGCAAAATCACTTACTGTCCAGCCTGCTGAATGATTTAGCCTGGCTGTCTGCGCTTCATGGAGCAAATATTTGCACAGCAGGAGGTCATACTCTTGGTTTAATCAAATAATAGCTGGGCACGTTCTTCAACTTTCCAACAACTGACCATTAGCCTATGTAGACCATTGAGCCATGATCTAAATCACAAGTGCATGCAGAGCAAAGTTGCTGATGCAAAATTGACATTGCGACTAAAATAAAGTGCGAGAGTATCCCAATGTATTTGCTTTGGTTTAAACAATTGGCTAACAAATTAATGTCGTGTTTGTTAATTGGTCCTATTACTTTTGCTGAAGTCTGTCCATTTGAAACATGATACTGTGTTTGAAATAAGAATTGTGATCCTCCTGAGAGATGAATACACTGTACATACTGCCACTTCTTAATTGCCGCATTCTCTACAGTCAGCGTACGAGCCTTAACTCAAGATATTGGATTTATTTTTATGGACTTTGTTGCTTTTATTTGACCTGAACAGAAGCTGCAAAGTGAGTAATGTATGGCCGAGTCAAGAGTTTAGCTGTTCAGGGTCTGCATTTAAATTAGGTTTTCAGAGTCTAGTGCTACATCCTGATGTTCTTGTAAAAAAAAATGTTGGCAGTCTCCTCCGCTTTGCATTGAGCTTGCTTGATTTTTGTTTTAGTGAGACTCTTGTCTAAGGTACAAATGGGAATAGAGGAACTAGGGCAAGATCGAAGTCTGTCGTCAGTCCCATGAGCCTTCAGAGTTCATGTGCTGACCTCTGCTACCAGGGTAACCATTAATCCAATAGGTGCAAGTTAACCCAGGTGACACTGGGACTTGTTTTCCCCTGTGGCTTAATAGATTAAGGCCTGAATCACAGAGGTACTTACAGTACTTGGCTGTAGCTTAACAGAACCATCAGTCTCCCTTTTATAAATGTGGATTTAATCATGTGTAACATTGGATTAGGTTTGTCTTTAAACTGGGGCTTCTTATTCATTTGATATTCAAGGCTTGCTGGGAGTCTCTCATTTTGTATGAACAAGTGAATTGAATTCGGATCCAAATTGAGTTTGTGTCATCCTTGACATGGCCTATGGCTATTGTTTGTGCAAATCCTGTTTACGCAGAGAGGTCAAGGCAGGTCAGTCATCCAAAGAGATACTTCAGATGGCTGCTCATTGTGAGGAGAGGGTCTTAAGGATGCCATTTTCTGTGGCCTCTTTCAAAATAAGACCCAAGTTTAATTTTCCTCAACCTTTTGACTGCTAACGTTCAAAGGATA
Source organism: Ginglymostoma cirratum (assembly GCA_024137785.1). NCBI lineage: Eukaryota > Metazoa > Chordata > Chondrichthyes > Orectolobiformes > Ginglymostomatidae > Ginglymostoma > Ginglymostoma cirratum. The sequence goes on along the minus strand of JAHRHZ010000067.1, from coordinate 3,797,846 downwards.
TTTACATTCTTCCTTTCTTCCCAGTGTACCAGCATTAAGTTCTGCTCCATTAAATGACCCGATTGAAGCTGAATTGTGGTGCAGTGGTAGTGTCCCTACCCCTGGACCAGGAGGGCCAGATTCAAGTCCCACCTGCTCCAGCAGCGTGTAATAACATCTCTGAACAGGTTGATTAGGAAAACAGTTTAAAGCTGAATTTGTTGGCATTGTAACTGGAGGGGGGGGCACTCACCACCCTGTGATGTCATTGCCATGTGTGTCATGGGCAATGGCTGTTATCAAAGAATCAGAGCAATTTGAAGGATTTACCTCCAAATGTTTCCAAATCTGTTCAGATAAAATCCTGGGATTCGTGATGTTGATAGGCCAAGTGGGTGCTGTCTTCAACCTTCGCATGCACGTTGATGTCAACAATGCAGAGTTCTGTCACAGTGCAGTGGCAGGAGATCTGCTGGAATTATTAATCACATGATGTTGTGTATCTAATAGGACAAAAAACGTTTTGCACTTTTATTCCCCTTTTTTGTATTGCAGACTGGATTTGTCTGTGATTTTCACTGGAAACTGGTAAAGCTGGGTGTTGATGGGAAGGTCTCTGCATTTTGCTTAGTCTTGACAGTTCATTGGTTCCATATGTAGCGTCGAGCAGTTCTGAATCATAGACTGTTGATATAGACCCAACCCTGGTTTTATTTTTAAACCAACCTGTTCAGAGATGTTATGACACACCTCTGGAGCAGGTGGTACGTGAACCTGGGCCTTTTGGCTCAGAGGTACGGGCATTATGACCGCACCACTGCTTCAGTTGAGGATCTTGTGGGGGAGGGAAAAAATCTGTAGATAGCAACATAAAGTTGTTTGAGGTGCCCTCACTGTTGGGGGAAGGCGGTGATAATGTCACTGGATCATTATTCAAACACCTAAGTTAATAATCCTGAGGCTGCATGTTCTAATCCTATCATTGCAGCTGGTGGAATTTATATCACTGGATTTGAAAGCCACTGTTTGTAATTTTGACCATGAAACTATCATTGATTTTCATAAAATTCTGTCCAGTTCGCTTATGTCCTTTTTCAGGGAAGGAAATCTGTCTTTACCTGGTCTGGCCGAACATTGACTCCAGACCTAACCGCAATGAGGTTGACTCTTCTCTGTTCTCTGAGACGGTCTAGCAAGGTTCCGAGCTCAAGGGTAATTAGCTGCCTGTCCTTATTGCTGGCCTTATTGATGACATTGTGGAAAAACAAAGAAAAAGAATAATTAAGTGGCTTAAGCTTTCAGTAGGTCTTTGTGTTTTGGTCCACAGGAATTAGTATGCTGACCATATTGCTCAATGTATTCTATTGTTTCAGACTTCTTTCAGTAAAATCCCTTCCACATTCAAAATATAAGTTTCTCCTAAAGCAAAGCAGTCGAGACTGGTGGGATTATGCTTGTTGTTTCTAATTTCCTTTCAACCTGTTGAGATTATGCCACTCGTGTCTTGTACATTGCAGAAGTCATCCAATAAAGGCACCAGCGTTGGACTGAATTGCCAAGAGGTGACTTAGCCCTGAGAGGATTATATTGGATGAGAATAGTCATCTGCCTGCTTTGATGAAAACAATTTCCTGTATACCTAAAATTCTAACAAACGCAAGCTGAGATGTCAGTTGTCTCTAGAGCTTTAATTCTAGGTTGAGTGAAAGCAGAGTAGTGGCTTCACATTGTCATTTTCATCTATTTGGAGAGTTAGCATGGCTGATGGGACCAAGCCAAACTTGCAGACACAATTGTGCAGTCCAATCTCTCCAGCACAAGTTGGGCTGAGAAGGTGATTAGTATTATTTAGATAGTGAAAGATGATTTGTTCAAACTTGTAACTATGGAGTAGGAACAATTACTGAATTACTAAGTCCATTTTTGACAATAGATGTGCCTTATGCTAAAATAACAGTCCAATTTGTAGGCTGTGTTCAGCAATATCTCCTTGCCACAGGAGAAAAGAACTTTCTCAAGAAGTAGCACGGTTGAACTGTATAGGGTTGAATACCATGTTGCTTTAGATTTAGCCATGCAGATTGTGCAAAGGATTCAGTGAACCAGGGGTACTTGACAGCTGTAATTAGTTTTGTTTAACATGTTGGGACACCATTCTGTACACATACTCCAAAGAATGAGTTTGCAATATTTTCTCTTGTGCGTGTACACGAGATAGAGCAGGCAGCTGATAGAAACAATAGCCCTCTCCTGAAAAAATGCTTCCTGGCATTATTTGGATCATTACATTTATGGTGCACGTTTATATTTATGATAATCAAGACTTTTGTGTGTAGGAAGGTCTTGAAGAGCAACAAGATATTTTTGGTCATGGTTTCCATGAGAAGCTGTGGACAAACTCCTCTGTCTCTTGGGACATGCAGCAACTTACCAATAAAAGTATTTACCAGTTGAGTACCTAATTCTAAATGTCCTTGCTTTTTTTTTAAAATCTAGTGCACACTTGGATTTGTAGATATCCGGAGTTTTAGAAGTCTCCGTTTCCATGGACCAGTAAACCAAAGCTGCTCTATCTAGTGCAAACTGCAATTTTACATGTGGGATCTCCACAGTGGTCACTGGTGGCTTGTATGGGAATTGGGAAAGTACCATGCTGATGTAGCAGTAGGTGCTTGTGGCTAGGCCACCTGGCTCAGAAGCAATGTGTCTCAGTTGGTAACACTATTCCCTCAAGTCAGTAGGTTGAGTTAAAATCACATGTCTGATACAGCACAGAGTGTGTGCTGCACTGTCGAAGATGCTGTCTCTCAAATGAGATGTTAATGTTCAGGCCCTGCCTGCTGTCTTAGGGGAGTATAAAAAATCCCAAGGTACTATTTTGGAGAGGAGCAAGGGATTAGCTTTAGGGTCCTGGCCAATGTTTACCTCGAGTGCTACCATCAAAGCACATTATCTGGTGATTATCAGAGTGTTGTTTCTGGGAACGTGCCATGTGTGAATTGGCTCCTGAGTGTCCAACATTACAACAGTGACCAAATTTCAGATGGGTTTTAAGATACTTTTATGATATCCTGTGCATCAAAGGTGCTAAATGGATATAAATCAATTCTTCTTCCTGAAGTAGAAAGTGTTTATTCTTTGCTTTGATTCCTTGGAGCGCTTGGAACTATCCTTTGGATCAACTATGGACAATTGAAGCATGTCACTATCACCATGGTTTCTGTTCAGTTGACTGGATGGTTGGTTTGTGGCACACAGTTCAATTCCTGCACCGCTGAGGTCACCATGAGAGTTCTGCCTTCTGAATCTCACCCCTTGCCTGAGGCATGGTGACCCTCAGTCTAAACTCACCACCACTCTTCTCTTGCTCTGTATCTGAGAGAGCAACTCTATGGTCCTCTGCCACTAGGGTGACTTCACCTATTACCAAACGCAAACCAGGACGCGTGTCCCTTTTTGAGAACCCTGCTAATGTAACAATCATGAGGCCCAAACAAATTTCAAAAAAAATCTCAACATAAGCAGTGCAACTAAGTGGCACAACTTCAGCCCAAAAAAAGCACCACTATTCAGCATGATCCTGGCTGTTTTACACAGCTGCACCATTTCCCTCAAATCTACCTCCGTCAGGAATATTAGCAACGGCTGAGTGTTCACAACCCTCTGGGGTAGAGAATTCTGAAAATCCAACACCTGGGACTGTTTCAGTGAATATACTCTGACAGGAAATGTTCGGCTTGGATTTAAGGCACTAAATTTCCTGGCACTGAATAAAGATGGAAACCTAGAATGTCATTGGACCCCACCTGAATTGAATATGTGTACCCACTCAGTCCCCATGATATAATTTTGTAAAAGATTGTCTGTACTGCTTACAGCTGCTTCTAATTCTTATGTTCTTAGATGCTTGTATTAAAAAGATCTTGTAAAGGTGAGCAGCAGGGATGATCACATAGGTCAGTTTGTCCAAATTGTTTGCGATGGGAGGACTGTGGAGTTCAAACGAGGGACAGTAAGCTGAGATCCTTTTATCTGTAGTCTCAGAGAAAATTAATTTAGCGAAAATAGAAGCACGGTTCTAATGTGTAACAATTGCACATTCATCAGGATTTGATTTTGTTTTATTGCTTCTCCCTCCATCGTCTTTTTCTGTAGGACAAGTTAGAGCTGTACAGTCATAGAGCCGCACAGCATGGAAACAGACCCTTCAGCCCAACTCGTCCATGCCGACCAGGTATCCTAAATTAATCTAGTCCCATCTGCCAGTATTTGGCTCATATCTCTCTTAAACCCTTCCTATCCATGTACCTGTCCAAATGTCTTTTAAATGTTGTTATTGTACCAGCCTCCTCTGCTTCCCTTGGCAGCTTGTTCCATACGCGCACCACTCTCTGCATGAAAAAGTTGTCCTTTAGGTCCTTCTTAAATCTTTCCCCTGTTACCTTAGAACTACGCCATCTAGTTTTGGACACTCCTACCCTGGGGAAAAGACCTTGACTATTCACCCTATCCATGCCCCTCACGATTTCCTAAACTTATGAGGTCACCTCTTAGCTTCCAATGCTCCGGGGAAAATAGTCTCAGCCTCTGCAGTAAGGCCAAGACAACATTCGGGTTTTTACCACAAGTGTGCCAGGCAATGACCATCTCAAACGAGAGAGAATCCAGGAATGTCTCGTGACGTTCGTCGGCATTTCTATTGCTGCATTCTGCACTATCATATCACAGTGATTGCTATTGGCCAGAAAGGGGACTGGCCCACCCACCTAAAGACTGGTTATAACAGCAGATTGGAGGCTCGAATGTGGAGGGCACACTCAGATTGACGAGACGAGATGGACAGTATGGAATAAAACAAACAACGGCAGGTGCTGGAAATCTGAAACAAGAACCGAAATTGCTGGAGAAACTCGGCCGGTCTGGCTGTGTGGATAGCAGTGACTGGGAGCCAGGGTTACACCACTCGCTGTCTGCACTGACTCTCCGTATTGGGGCTGATAGTTGCTGTTTTTTCCTTTTGGGAAGGGGGACGTCTGAAGTCGTTATGAAGAGGGGTCACTGGACCTGAAATGTTAACACTGCTTTCTCTTGATGGATAGAACCACAGGAATAGGATAAGGTCATTCCTCCCCTTGAGCCTGCTCCACCATTCAGTAAGACCATGGCTGATCTGTGACCCAGATGTCACTGTGTAGCAATCGGGGGTCAGACGTTCAGCTCTTCTTTTATAACGTTGCTCATGGATTTAAGTAGCTGAGCAATTCCCCAGTTTCTAGCTGCTCAGCTCATAAACCTCAAGGGTCACCTTGCTTTCAGAGAGTTACCAGTGCAGTTTGCACGACTGTATTTGTGGATAGGTCAGTGCCAGACCGTGTGCTTAGGCGTGTTAATCAATAACAAATGAGCGAGAGAGTTCACACAACAGACACTGCCTCTTTTTTTTTCCACCCACAACTGTTGTGTGCTTGAGGGCAGAGAGCAAAGTCCCCGCTGCTTCTGATACCTGAGTGCAGGCTTCGAAAGCTCACTCTTCTTTGATCTGGAGGTGTGGTTTGTTACAGGTACATATGCCTCTGTTGGTTTTATCTAAACAAAACAGGTGCTGTGAAAAGGCACATGTGCTGACTCAGTGCATCTTTGAACAGTCTGGCTTCTCGAGTATACAGTACACAGTTCGGCACCTCACCAAGTCAACAGTACAAAAGAAGGCGAGCTGTTTTTCTAGGAGGGATGGGTGTGTGGAAAAACAACTGACTTGTCAATCATTTCAAAGACTAAAAGTAAACCTATGATAAAGAGCCAGTGTGGATCACCTGAAACTATTCCCACTTGTAGGTTGAGTTTTTTAAAAAATCATTCATGTGTTTATAGGCTTTGCTGGCTAAGCCAACATTTATTGCTCAAAATTCAACATTTAAAATTCAGCCGGGCCGGGCAGTATCAGTGGAGAGACAGAGTTAGCATTTTAAATTCAATAAGACTTCGATTCCGATAAGGAATCGCATCAGACTCTGACATGAACTCTGTTTCTCTCTCCGTAGATGAGGCCAGTCCTGGTGTTTTTAACTGCACTCTGAGCAACTGGGAATGGGCAGTAAAACTTCGCCTAGCCAGCAATGCCCACATTCCATGAATAAATGTTTTCTCCAACACTTTTTTTTTTCTGTTTTGATTTCAGATTTCCAGTGCCCTCAGTATGACCTTTATTTATAGTTGGCTACTATATTGCTATGGGTATGGAGTTACATGTACGCCAGGCCAGGTGAGGATGGCAGATTTGCTTCCCCAAGTAAGCCACAAGGGATTTTTTTCAAATGACAATTGACTGTTGTTACAGAGTTGACATTTTAAATTCCAGATTCTCAATACATTTGAGTTTTAACAATCTGCCACAATGGCATTTGAACCTATATTTCCTGAGCACCAGCCTGGGGTGCTGGATTGCTAGACCAGTCACATAAGTGCACTGCTCCCCCCCTGCCCATACTAGGAGAATGCTCCATCTGGCAACAACTGCACAATCACCTCCAAACTCGTACGAAAAGGTGCGATTCATTGTCCAATTTAACGAATGCCTTTCTAAATACCCCAGAGACTGGACCTCCTAGATTCTGAGCATGCGGTTCTCTCCAAATGTTGAAAAAACTCCTGATTTTGTTTGAGGTTCATGTGTCCTGCAGCACCAAAATATCTGGAATGAGACCCTCTAAATGTTTTTGAGGTTCAAGGCAGGCAGGGAAACTGTGGGCAAGCTGTAAAGTTGGGATGTATCCCATAGTAATGGCCCTCAACACGCAGGCTCCATTTGCCTTTGCCCTCACAATGGTCTGTCAGAAGGCTACTAATAGGGGCCCCCTGTAGTAACCTGTATCCATTGAATATTTTGGTCCTGTCATTGCCCGTTTGCACATTCCTCAGTAGGATGATGCTAGTGATCCGAAAGCTCACTCTCTGCCTTCCCTCATGAGCTCAATTTATAAAGATCTCTGGGTGAGATCAGTTAACAATAGTGTGATTACTTCAGTGATGTTAGGTACTGCGGAGCTTTTCCATTGGTGGTGAGGGGGGTGGGTGTCAGTCTTAAAGACTCCCCATTCCTTCACCTCAACTGAGAAAGGGGAATTCCTGGCCCAAGGCCTGCCGTCAGACTATAGCCTCCCTTGTCAACGTGCTACTGGTCTCTTGGATTGCTCATTGAGCTTCAACAAAGTTGGTTCTGGCCTTCTCACTGTTCTCAGGTGTAACTGACTTGAATCGCACTGACCCATCGGAAGAGTATTTCCCAGGCCTGAGAGTTTTCGATCGCCTGCAGGATCAGATTTCTGGGGAAGTGAGTGACCAGTATTTCAAATAAACACTGTTCTGCACTAGAAGGTCTCATCAGCACTACTTCACTGGAGAGAGAAAAACCGAAGTACCTGAACTCCAATTAATAAAACCTTCTGCTTTGTAAATTGGGCAGTGCTGGGTTTGACACGAATGGAATGAGAGACTGGTCAGAGATTTGCATTGGAGTTGCTGGAAATTTGTCATATATGTATAATTGCTTTTAGTTTTTGAAAAGACCTGTAAGGTTCTGAAAACTGGATACAAAACCTGATTTAGAAGATAATGAACTGGGTTTGTCACCGCCTTTCTTGATTATTAAAGTGTTGAGTAATGTGAGCCATGTATTGAAATAGCTTCTGGCACTTCTATGAAGGTAATGTGCATGTACTCCAACTGTTAAAAATCTCCTTGTAACTTTGATTTGAAACATCACCAGCATCAGCATCGGCTTTAAATTGGAATCGCATTTAGTTATTAATGCTGGAGGAAGACATTTCATCAAAGCTTTTCATCTTTCACTCATCAGGACATGTCACAAGAATACCAATTTAAGGGGAAAACCGTTATTTATACTGCATGAGGACAGTGCTAATTGGTTGGCAAGTGGACTCTGACTGGGAGGGGGTTTTGCTGTACCCGTGTACAGAATGTACCCATTAATCCCGATTGACTGTTCAAGGCCAGGCTTTGTTTAAAATTTTAAAGCTGGCAGGTTGACTTTGATTTGGTCAAGGCATTGCCCCAAAAAATTAACCAGAAGATGGTTACTTCCTCTTCTGTTGATTTGAAACAGCACAGTTTATGTACATGTTCTTTGCAGAAAGAAAGAACAAGGCCCTGTTTGTGAATATACGTAGCTTCCAGGATGTACGAGAGCACCACCCTGCAAGTCTGATTAACAATCCTAAAGTGACACATTATATACCATGAGATGTGATTCTGCAATTGGACAACATTTGCTGGATTATCCTGAATGTGCAAGGAATTACTACATTAGCCACTTTAGGAGTGCCAGCCGGTCTCTCATTATGGCACACTTGTGTGTGCTGGAAACTACACGCATTAATACTCAGGGCCGTGTTCTCGTAGACAGAAGGAACGTGTGTATACACTGTGCCTGTTTCAACTAAAGATGGGATACATGTAGAAAGTGGTTCATTTCCTGTGGCACTGTCCTGAACAATTGAAATCAATCTGCCAAATTTAAACAAAGCCTGACTGCTGACTGTCATTCGGCATTAATGGGTGCATTCTGCATGACAGTGCCTCTACCAGAGTCCACTCGCTAATCAGTCAGCACACTCCTCTCATGTGGTATAAATGTTGGTTTTTCCCTTGAATTGATATTCTCGCAAAATGTCCCAAAGAGTACAACATGTAAAGGTTGGACATCATGTCCTTACAACAGTACTGAGCTTTTGTAGCAAATGACTATTTTTAGTTATTAACAAATATGCGCATCCATTCATTATCACCACCTTGCTGCTGCTTTTATTTAGCATCTTCTACACTAAACAGCTCCCTTGTCTGTGATGACAATATAGAGACTAGTTTAAAGGTGTCTGAATGGTCAGTTGTAAGGAGATGAGAGTGCACGGCTAGGATTGTTCCACTCCTGCAATAACTACTAACATTTGCACTGACCTTTTTAGGGCAGTTCCGCTCTTTCGGTGATGGGAGGGCAGGCTGCTAGTGGGTGGAATTGAAGAGTAAAGACTTCCCAAGTGTGGATGAAGCAGAGTGCAGAGAAGGAAGGGGCTGTTGAGAACTGCTTCAAGCCTCCACACACAATTGTTGCAACTTCTTGTGGTCGACACAACAAAGGGGTGGGAAGCTTTCTGTGTTGGAGGGGGTGGAAGAAAATGCAATCTGTTGCATGGAGATGTGTCATGAATGCTATCCCTCCTCTGGCTGCTTAGAGCAAACTTGCTTCGATACTTAATCCATTTTATTACAACGTTTGCTCAATAGTAATAATTGGATGAATAGAACACTTTCCTCATTATGTGGCTCTTACCACTTACCGCTTGAAAGCTTTGCACTGCTTTTAGGTATAGTAGGAACTGCAGATGCTGGAGAATCTGAGGTAACAAGGCGTAGAGCTGGATGAACACAGCAGGCCAAGCAGCATCAGAGGAGCAGGAAGGCTGATGTTTCGGGCTAAGACCCTTCCTCAGAAATCAGAATTCAGAAATGTCGGAAGAAGGGTCTAGGCCCGAAACGTCAGCCTTCCTGCTCCTCTGATGCTGCTTGGCCTGCTGTGTTCATCCAGCTCTACATCTTGTTATCTCACTGCTTGTAGGTTTTCTGTTGTTAGCAGCTCGCAGGCCTGCGGTGCAAATAATGTGATTGGGATGCCACTGGAGGCAGCCCTGCACAACTAAAACGTGGCTTGATCCCTCCGCATGGACCAGCACCACAGCATGTGGCTCCTTGGATCCAAAGCAATTTCCCCATTGGTGGAAGCCTTGTTTTATTGGCTGGTGAGGGTGAGTTCAGCCAGTCTCTGGTCAATGAAGCCATTGGGTTCAAATTGCTTGTTTTTTTTTCAAATTGAGTCCATCTACAACCCAACAGCGGATGCAGATGCTCAATCTCTCCCCATTCTCTGTAGCCCAAATTTAGCATAACCAAAGAGCCCGTTGTGTTTTCCGTTTGGTGAATGGGTCAAATACTGTGTTTAAAGCTGAACTGTGACTTGCCATTGCAAGTGTACACTTAGAAACAGTGGTTAGCACTGAACTTTCCACAAGTCCCTTTTAATTGGGTCCAACATTGACTGGTATACCTCCTGTTCCAACACCAGAGTTTATAAAGTAGGTTACTGTGGGCTGGGGATGCACCAAGACTCAAGGAGAGGCCAACATCCTGGAATGGGAAATTATACAGTTTTTGTTTTGGAACGAGAGGAGGAGACGGCAAGAATATCTTGGGCTAAACACTTTGTGCTAAATTCTATTCCTAAAATTGAGGGATAAAGAATACAGAGTGGAAATATTGTATTTTGACAGCCAATTACAGTGATAACCAGAAGCTCAGGAGCAGCAAACTCCTGACTCATTTTCTCATTGCCACTCGATCTAACAGCTTCCCAGCTCAGCTGGAAACTTCCATTGATGTCTTTTATCTCTGTGTTAGCACGCACAGCTCTTGGAGATCCCTCTCTTCCCCCTCCGTTTCATTGTTGGCTTAGAATTCTCCTCCTCCCCCTAATCAGAGTGCCCAGCCCGGAGGTGGGGGGCTCTTAATGAAGCTCTTGCTTCATAGATTGAGGGGAGAGAGAGAGAAAACACTGTGGATGTCTTTGAAGGTGAGCTCAAGGCAATTTCCTGCAACCTGTGCTGTCACGCTGGGGAATGTCTTTTTCTCCCCCTCGCAGTTGGAGACTATCAAATGTTAAGCCTGTACTTTCTGGTCGCATACAAATTAATGCAGCAAAAAATCAAGTATCTTGTGGAAGATTTGTGATGGGATAATTCTGAATTACTTCCTTATGGTCAAACCTGTGTTCTCTCTCCCATTTCCACTGCAGCCTGTTAAGGTAAGAATCGTGCTAAGTAAGTTAATGCTTTAACATTTTATTCTAATCTGCTTTGTTCATCTATTGTGTTGAACTTTTATTAGTCATGATATTTAGAATCATGGTTTGGAGGCATTATACTACATATAATGTATGTAGTGCATGTCGTGTTCTGCATGTATGCATGCATACTTGCAGAGGAGATTTTTGGTTGAATGGTACAGTTGTACAAAAGGCTTTCAGATCCGAATGCCATTGTTCGATTCTTTTAGCTTGACTCGTGCCTCCCTCTCCCTGTCATTCTGATGGATGCCCTTTCCATGTTTCATTTTGAAGCCACCTCTGCCTTCCTCAGGCTGCACAGAATTGGTTGAGGCCAGGGCAATGGTTGAACTAGTCCCATGTGCCACCTAAATCTGCCCATTGAATCTGACTTTTCACAGATGCTGATCACTGCCAATTTGGTATCAAATGGCTATGAACCACTTAGAATCCAATCCATACCCTTGTGAATTTTCCACAACCAAGCTTAATTTCAGCACTACTTTTCTAAAAAAAAAAGTTGCTTGAATTCTAGTGATGAATTGGGTTGATCTCCAAGATTTCAACATCTTGCACATTGGCTTCTGCAGGGAGACTGCCTATTTCTCGGAAGCAGCCCAGTGTCTGTTCGCTAGTGTCTGTGTTTGAACTGTGGAGTTTGGCAGCAGACTTTGCAGGCCTAGTTTGATTGTGAACCTACCAGTTTGCCATCACAATAAGGAAGCTGTAGTTAGTAACGTGAGCTGGGAGCACAGTATTGCTGTCTGTGAACCCACCGTGACAGCTACTTTCCTCGGCTTGAACCAAATGGCCGCAGTAATGCGATCAAACTCTTTTTATCTTGGCCCCTGTGGGTTGAGGCCGTGTCAGCACAGAGTTGGTTGTTCCATACTGTCAAATAAACACTGGGTGTCTCAGTCTTTCACACTTTCCCCTCAAATGTGTGAAGTAGTCACTTAGACTGACCCTGCTGACCAAATGGTCTGCAGATTATGCCTGGTTAATCACTTGATGAACTGGGTTTGCAAATTTGTTGGCTTTATTCACAAGGTTCACCCCTGCCTTTTTTTTACACTTTCACTGGTGCCAATAACCCATTTTACTGATTTTTTAAACTTCCTTTTGTGAAAGACATAAATAGTAAATTAGTGAAGCTTCTTTAGATGCTAGTTGGGGATTTTACTTTTCAGTAAGAGGCCGCAAATGATCTTCCTGATAATTGTAATGACATTTTTATCCTGTCGCCTGGTTTAGACAATGCAATTTTAAAAACACCATTTGTTCTGGTCTAATTGTGAGAATCTTCAATGGGGTGTACGGCTAATGTGAATCTTGTAGTAGTGAGTGGGGGGGGCGGAATCATTGGTTTTTCCATGTAAGGTGAGCTGTGAACCTGGGGCAACACTCATTAAGTTAAATCCTGAGTTGGTTTCCTTCATAGTTTCATTTTGAACAACAATTGCATGAAGATGTGGGGAGAAATCTGGACCCGAACAGTGTTTATGGACTGGTGACCTTTTTAAATCACCCCTGGCTGCTTAGTAATGGGAAAAGGCACCAGCAGTACCATCCCACATGTAATGAAAACTGATCTTACAGTCTTTTGACATAAAAACATTAAGAAAAGTAACAGGAGTACAGTCCCTCAAGCCTACACTGACATTCAGTAAGATCATAGCTTTTCAATTCCAGTCACCCACCTTCTCCATATTTTTGATCCTATCAGTGCCAAATTAAATCTACCATTCACTGCCTTGAAAGTACTGTGAGAGCAGTACGGTTCTCTGGGGTAGAAAATCTCAAACACAAACATCCAAGGAGATCGCTCTCCAGCACAACTAAATGGCTTGGACTGGTGCTAGTCTTAGGTTTTCCAGCCACTGTCTTGTTTTTGTTTTTATTTCACCTGCATGAATTCTGTCCTTTTTTTGTTTTTGTAGTGTAACAGTCTGGATCAAGCTTTAGAGCTGATACAATCCATCTGAAACCTGGTTCCATGCAGTGTCTTTTATGCCCCAAAATGCTTTACAGCTATTGAATATTTTTGAAGTGTACTTTCTCTTTAGGCAGCAGACTGTGTAAGTAGGATGCCCTATACACAAAGGAAATTGTTGTGCGTGCCGCCATCCATACCTTCAAATGTGAGAGTTCTCTTGGGATTATCTGGCATAGAGTGCATGAGGCAAGCATCTGGTCAAAGGGTCTTGCAGAGTAAAAACAAAGTAGTCCATACCATCTCTGCAATATTTACAGTTTATAACAATTTCCCTCAGGACTTTTGGGATGACCTATTAATTGTTTGTCACCAGTTTCCACTCTACCTTGCCACCAAACTCTCCTTGGAATCGTCACAGAGGGTGGTGCTTATTGCTGTCAGTCATCAAGCATTTACCTTTCCAGATCCATATATACAACAGAAATAAATGGCTAATTAATTCTGTTGGAGAATCAACGAGGGATAAATGCTGGCTTGCACCTTGGAAAAATTCCTGACATTTGAATTGTCCTTTTGCACTTACTTGAGAAGGGTTGTTAGTTCAACATTTCATCTGAGAAAAAGAACCTACAACAATGCAGCACTTGCCCCGTTAGTACTGAATTGAAATACTTGTCTAGATTATGTGCTCAGGTCCTGGAATGGGACTTGAATCTCTGTTCTTCTGACCCTTCTGATGAGAGTGCTAGCCTTTATGTTCCCACTACCTTTTCCCTGCCACTGCACAGACCTCTGAGTCCATGTGTTTGCACATCATTTGGTGAGCGTGGACCCTCTTAAGAAGTGACCACACAGCTTACAGGAATCTTTGACTATCATTTCAGTGATGCAAACCCAGATCTGTTTGCAATACAGCTGATGGAGTGCATTATTGACCAGCAGAAAGACATGTGGCCCGTCATTGTCTGAATCTGATCTTGGTTCCCACTGCAAAATATCATGCAGATTTAGCACTTTGAAAGCTGCTTTGAATTGCAAATATTCTCTGTTTTAGTGTTAACAGGTATGCGGCTAGCATCAGTGAGTGATCCTTTTGCAGTTAGATGCTCCTTGAATGAAAGTGACTGACCTTGCAGGCTCATCAGTCTGCTGTGAAGTCCGTCCATGTCTAAGTAATTACAGGAGGCCATCACTTTGTCAGCACCCTGCCTTGGCCATGTGTGGAGTGAGTAGACCAGTCCATTATAATGTGAAGTCCAACAGTACGATAGCAATTGACACTTAACATAAGAGTCAAATGGGTGGGATAGAAAATGACTCCCACCTGGCGTGGAAGTGCATTCGGGGTGGGCGCTTTGAAGTCAGCAATCCTGTACATGCTGGTGTATGCTAGAGCCCCATGAAACTCCTTGCAATGTCAAGATTCCAGAATCTGGGAATAGCAGTAATCTGCTGCTTTTCAGCCCTTATGGAGTTCACCTGGCATACCTTAGAACAGAGCAGGTCTCTGCTTTTAATGTGTGGATGATTTCACTGAAGGGATGTAACTAGGCTAATCGCAAAAGCCATTTTGTCTGGAGATTTAATATATATTTTTAGGTAAACTCAATTAATTTGTTCTGATATTTTTGTGGAATGTGATCTCATTTGAAGAATTCGTGTCACTTCACTCTTTAATGAGGTGCCCACTTATTAAGTTTGAATCTAACTGTGTAGTATGTTTGTGCTGGTGGCTTTTGCTATCTGTCTTGGCCCAGCGTTTCAGCCTGGCCTGCCTAATACTGTTGCTCCTTTCCTGCTCATGCTTAGGCAGGTACAAAGTTCTTGCCAGTTTTTTTGCCAGTGTCCAAACAGGACAGAAAGCAGGAGGAACTTATATTCTTACAGCAGCTTTCGTGACTTCCTGATATCCCAAAGCATTTTGCAACCGGCAAAGTACATTTTGTAAAATGCTGTCACTTTTCAGTTTTGGGGTCATCAACTGAAGCTGGTTACCTGTTAGGAATAGATATTGCCTTGGGTTCCAACATTTGCCCCTTTTTTAATAATGTATTAAAACTCCAATGAGAGACTCATTTTCCATTAAAGATGTGAGTAGTTGAAGGGAGAGTGGGATTACAAAACTTAAAAATTGGACTGTTTGAGCTACAACAGGCAGTCTGTTGCTCAGTCTGTACAGATTTTGTATCTTTTCTTTATCCCTCTAATGATGTGGGCATTGATGGCAAGGGCAGTATTTGTTGCTTGTTTGGCATTTCAGAGGGCAGTTAAGAGTTGAGCATGTGACTCCAGATCCACAGCAACAGGTAGATCAGAACAGGTATGGACAGCAGATTGCCCTCCCTAAAGATTAGTAAACCAGATATTTTTTTCCAAAACAAAGATCATACCATGGTAACCATCACTTGGACTAGAATTCTTTATTGAACTTGAACTCCACAAGTTGCTATGGTGGGGGTATTGGAATAACTGTCCCCAAAGCATTAGCCCTGACCTATGGATTGCACGCTGCGTGATGTTATATCATTTGTCCACATCCCTTTTTATGAAAGGTAAGGATCAGTTCTGTAATCCCCTCTGTTTGTCCTCCGAAGCTAACTGGCTGTCTGTGCATTGTATGCTTGTGAACATCCCTTGTTTTGCTGCTTTCAAGGTTCTATTTATGCTCTTGTTGTTGGGATGAATTCCAGCAGGGAATTGAAGTCCCACGTTTCTTTCCCAGAACTGGAATTCTTATTTCCCTTTTTAAGTCGTGGCTTTGTGTTTTTTCTGTTCACGAATGGGGCATGTGTTTTTAAAATTAGTCCCGTGCAATTTAGCAAACCATTCAGGCTATGTCCTTCTTTACACACAGACTGGTTGAAATAGGGAATTCCCTTCTTCATTGCTGGGTTCATTGGAGCTTTTGAGACCTAAATGGACAGATTTTTCTCTGGGTATCAAGGGATATGTAGTTAAAGCAGGGATGAATTTGAGGTAGAGATCAACCATGGTCTGATGACGGAGGAGGCTTGAGAGGCTGAGGGATTTCTTGATCCTTTGTTCCTTTTCTGCAAGCAAACCACGGCTCATGCCTGCAAAGATTCCTGTTTTTGCCTGTCACCTTGTCTGTTAAGTGTGCGCTTCTTAAAATAACAACAGTTCTATCTTTAGGAATGGAGAAAACAGTAACTTTGTGCAATGCAGAGCCTGTCATGACCAGGACCTGACTGAAAAAAGGAGTAAACCCACAATTACTGAGTACAGTCATTTAGGATTTGGTCTATTGCCACTTAACCTGGGAAGTGGGGTTAGGTTGCAGGAGATGTGGAAACAAAAGCGATACAAGGACCGTGGTGGCTTTGGCACTCTGCCCAAGGCAAGCAGTTTGCACTGAATTGTCTGTAAATGTGTTATGCACTGGAGGGCATGTAAAAAAGAAACACGTTCTTTTGCAAACTTGAATTAGGTAATAAGTGATGGAGAAAGTATCCTTTTGTGTTTGATTTAGCAGTCAAGGCAAAAGCTGCTTTTTTAATTGGTACTATTTTAATCCTGTATCTAGGAAACTAGTCCCTGTGAACCAGCTCCCTGCAGGTTAGGCTGTTATCCATTTCTCGCCCTCCCCCACCTCCTAGCTCTTCCCCCCCCCCCCTCTCTCTCTCGAGCCAGGCCTCGTGTGAAATCAGGACAAGACCTATGGCCAGGAGAGGGGGATCTACAAGGAACTGGTGTGTGGATGTCTGTCACTTGGAATCCAAACCAAGCAAAAACTAAATTATTTTGACTTGAGTTTGTTGCAGGCCCTCAGTTTTGCACCAAATTCAGTCATTGTCTCTCTTGTTGTAGCCCTGATTTACTGATAGGAAGGTTTTCCTTTGTATATTTAAAGAATCAGCTCCAGCAATTACAGTCCCATTACCAAAATTCTGTGTATCTATAAAAACCAAAAGAACTGCGGATGCTGTAAATCAGGAACAAAAACAAAGTTGCTGGAAAAGCTGAGCAGGTCTGGCAACATCTGTGAAGGAGAAAACAGTTAAAGTTTTGGGTCCGGTTCTGAGGAAGGGTCACTGGACCTGAAACGTTAACTCTGTTTTCTCCATCACAGATACTGCCTGACCTGCTGAGCTTTTCCAGCAACTTTGTTTTTGTTCTGTGTATCTATATTGTTTTTGCACATGCGGTGCTAATGACCAGGTCAAGGGATTTGGGCATGGTAGGTATCTCCTTAAGATCCATAAAATGTTGTAGTTGTACTTGAGTGCATGGGAATATTTGCTGTCCTGGTTCTACATTTTTTTTTTCCCCCTTAGCGCCACTAACATACAGTAATCGCCAAGGCTGGAAATCAATGACCTGGTGAACTTGCTTCAGTCATGGTGTGATGGGCTATTTGACTGCAAGAGGTATTACAGCCTGAGCCCCACACTTATCCTTTTCAGCAGAGGTCACTGGAGGACAAAAAAAAACTGTAACAGTTTCTTGAAATCTGAAACTTAAAAACTGGAAAAGCCAGAAACCCTCAGGTTAAGTAGTATCTGATAAGATGTGCTCAATATGAGCTCTTCATTCGGACTCCAATATTAAAGATGAACAGTGTATTGGAAAGGAACAATGCAAGGGTAAATTGAGTCAGTGGGTGTAAGGAACAAAATTTTTATTTTTAAAAATAAATTAACTACAAAACAAATTCAGTGACTTGTAAAAATGCTTAATGAGTAACAGGAGATAGTTGTGGTAGATATGATGAGGGTATGAAGAAGCAGAAGGTATTTTTGAGATAAAAATGAGATTAACTAACTGAAAGGGTGGAGAACAGGTAGAAAGAGAAATGTCAATAATTGGGAAAGTGGAATAGACTTCAGCAGCCCTAGTTTTAAAGGCAAAGGACAGTGCACAGTGTGAATGCCAGCACAAGACTTTCCTGGATTGGGCTAAAAGAGAGAGTTACTGCCTGGGGTGGGCTACAGTAGTGCCACAGATGCCAAGCTTGAGGTTAGTGGTGAAATTGCTGCTTGCTGGCTCTTAGCCCTACCCTGGGACTGAGAGTCACCCATTGTACAACCACATGTCCCTGGCAACAACCCAAAATCCTGATGAGAATCAGGCAACCTTTGTAGTTTAATAATGTGGAACGAGAAGCCAATTTCTAGGTCAAACACCAAGAATGGCTCTTGGGAAAGGGTCTGCTGACCATCAATAATTGTCAAGTATACAACTTTGGCAATTATTCCCCCTCAGAAGTACATATCAGTGCTGGACCTGAAAATTGGCTTCTCCCCCTAGAAGTTCACCATCAATACAGCTGAACAAAGAAAGGGATAAGATTGTCTACACAGAAAGATGACTGTCTCTGGTAGCTCTGCAATGACTGTAGTAGCTTTATTTTTAATGTTTTCTAAACCTAGTCTATAGGTCACTGCAAGAGCACGGCTTTACAGCTTGGATCTGTCTGCCTGCTTTCAGATGCGGTTCAGTGACAATTAGACTGGGGGGAAAATGCCCAGTTTTTAATTCTGGGCATATTTAGCTTTACATCCTGACCTACTGTACTGCCTCCTGCACAATTAGCTGGTTCCTGTGTTTGCCTTTAATTGGATTGTAACACCTTCAGCCACTTAACCTCAATTGAATAATGTTCTGATTTAGTAGAGTAAATAGAATGGGACAAAGCATCCTCCTGGCCCCCTGTTTACCTTCTTCTTTATTGCTGCATTAACCCCCTGTCTGTTTTGACATGTTTATATGCAGATCTGCACCATCACACCTTTTTTTGTAATTGTCCTGTTGGGACCCACAGTCGGGAGCTGCCATTAATCTTATGGAACTTTTCCTAAGGTTCTATTGCTATCAATCATTTCAAGACATTAGCTGTGTGCAGCTCCCTGTAGGCATGGGGGGGTGGTTTCACAGAATCCACGAGTTGTAGGCTCTATTACTGAAGCAAACACTGCTGGTAATTGTGTAATGTGTCACCAAAACCATAGCAATTCTTGTGACCATTATTTTGATGCTCCTTTTTCTTCTGATGTCGTTGGTTAAACAAGCTTTCATGATCTAGTTAGTTTCCAAAAGTTTCAATTTCAAACTATTTCAAGACTGAACTTTGGGAGAGTAAATCCAGCAAGAATGTTTGCTGGGCTTGGTTGGGTGCTGTGTTGAAGTTGAGTTCACAGTTTACAAGACCAAGTTCCACAATGTTTATGAGCATCCTAATCTATAATGGTGCTGAAGTGTTGTAGTGGGGGCATGCTGCTTTAACAGACAGCTCCAACAGTGCGGTATTCTTTCAATTACTTTTCTCCTGTTTTCAGAAATCTTTCAAAAAAATTTATTTGTGGTGTATGGGCATTGCTGGAAATGCCAGCATTTGTTGCCTATCTCTGATTTCCCTTTTCAGGACAAGGCTCACCCACACAGGAGTCACATGTAGACCAGACCAAGTAAGAACGGCAGATTTCTTTTCCTGAAGGACTTAAGTAAACTAGATGGGATTTCACCCCAATCGATAATACTCTAATGGTTGCCGTCACAGAGAGTCTGATTTGGAGATTTGTGGGTTTTTTTCCCCCCTTTTTGAGTTTATGCATTTGAATTTAAATCTTGACCAGCCTCCATGGTGGGGTTTGAACCTGTGGCCTCAGTAGTAACCTGGGGCGCTGAAGTTCTAGGCCAGTGACACTACCACTCTCATTGTCATTGTCTTGCCCCCACAGGGGCCCTGTCTGTACTATGTCAGCTTGTGATGCTCAGAGGCACAGACCTGACTTAATGCAATTTAAACCTGATTAATCTTGTTTTAATTTTAGAATTTGCAACTTTTAATTAGTGTTTTGGGGATGAAGTTCTGTAACTTTCTTCCACCATTTTGCAGCTGCCACTTGATGTACACAAGCGTGCTGTGATTTCTGGGTTCAAAAAGCACTTTCTCCTCCTCTTTTACTCTCCTCCCTGCAAGCTCTTTACCAACTTTAAGTACTTCTATTCTATTTAACACTGGAAATTACTACAATATTCATCACTGAATATCAGACTTAAACCCATGCCATTGTAAGGAATTCCCTGGGAAATCAGGATGACCTGTACTCAGGGTCATGTGTTTCTATCCCTGGTCTCCATGTCACTGAACAGGTCAATTCTTAATCTACATTTCTTTGGACACATGGGGCAGAAGGGTGCATCATTTGGTGGATTCCCGAGTACAGGATATGCTTCCTTTTCTTCTATTCCTGTTGCCTCTCTGCCTCAACATCAAGCTGCTTAGACTCGAAGCATGATGCAGCCTCATGGATGAGATGTTGCCATTTTGAACAATAGCAAGTTCCTCCAGTCATTGGGTCATTGCTGCCACACTTCAGAGTAGCTTGGTAGCATTTTCTTTGTCCTTCCCTGGAATGCTGGCCACTTGAGAGTTAAAAAAACAGGATCTGGTAGGGAACTTGTTTTTGGGGATCTGAACATAGTGTCCAGTCTATTGAGGTCTACTATTGCAGGGGTTTTGCCTGAAAGTTGTGAACCTGGCTTCAATAGGACACTTACAATTCAGCAATCCTCCTATTAACTTCTGAGAAGGTGTTTTGCTCATGAGATCTCTCCAGCAGTGTCATTGATGTCTTGCTGCACTGCAGAAGTGTAAGGATTATAACTGCTCTACACAGACTTTTATTGACCTGCAGAAGCTTTGTTGGCAATCTGTTCTTGGACAGCGCCTCCCAAACTCATGACCATTTCTGTCTGGAAGGACAAAGGCAGCAGATATATGGGAACACCACCCCCTACAAGTTCCCCTCCAAGTCATTCACCATCCTGACTTGGAAGAACATCGCTGTTCCTTCTGTGTCACTGGGTCAAAATCCTGGAGCGCTCTCTTCCCAATGGCATTGAGAGTTTACCTGCTGCTTATGGACTGAAGTGGTTCAAGGGCAACTAATGATGGGGAATAAATGAGTTGGCCCAGTGAGCGACGCACATGTGCTCTGAAGAACTGTCTAAAAAATGATTGCCAAATGTTGAAGGGCAACATTAGCCACTGGTCGCAAGTGTAAATTGTCTTTAAACTGTCCATATTTCCACAAGCAAGCTGTTGCTGTTGGCCCATTGAATGATGCGGATTGCAATGTACCTGTGTTGGCAAGTCTTTGTTGCCACTGAGACAACAGATTCTAATCAGACAACGTCACTAAAGGTGACCTTTCTCAGCTTAACTTTGCTTTGCCTTTGATGCAGCTTGCTACAGAGATCGAGCAAGTGAGAAAGTAGGAAGATTTGTATAGTTTAAACCATGTAGTGTTGTATATAAGTGCAGTATGATGCCATGCCAAACCTCTAACTCATTTCATAAATGCAAAGGGAATTGGCGTTATTTCTAAATGATAAAGTGCTGACATTTGAGTTTGGCATTCTCTAACTTTTTTTCCTCAGCACAGTTTAATTTATGTTTCCTGCTCTCTCTCAAATGTCAAAACAGTCAGAGAAAATACGCTTGGAAACTTTACAGATCAAGCATTTCTCCAGCGTCCGAACCACTTGTCCTTTGTGAGCCTCAGCTCCAGTGAGGGAGAAATGTTCTGTCAGTAGTTAATGACAATGTGACAATATGAGCGTGTCGACAACTATGTGATCGGACTTCTCCTTTTAAAACGCGGATAGCAAGTGATAAGCTTTAGTGTAATCTGAGTTTTTCATATGAAATGAGAGTTTTTACTCCATTTGTGGGCTGTAGGTGTCATTGGCTGGGCCAGCATTTATTGTCCATTCTCCTCCTCCTCCTCCTCCTCCTCTGCCTCGTTTATTTGTGCCTGAATTGATTCACGGCACAAGGTGAATTGTGTGTTTACTTTGTTAGATTGGAGATGGCACTGTGTAGGGAAGTAGTGATTCTGAGACCTCCAGGTCTATAATTGGATCAGTGTTACACATTGAATCAGAACAGCACCTAACACTAGTTTAAATAGGTAATGCAAAGGATGGCATTTGTGGGTTCTCCATAGTCATTGTGGCTCAAAAGAAAGCCAGTCAGCCCATTGAGTCCTTGCCAGCGCTCTATGGAGGAATCCAGTCATCCTATGCTCCCACTCGATCCTTTTATATCTGCCTCTAGATATAAAGCTACCAGAAGAGTAATTGGAGTACCTAACAAAATATCAAACAAAATGATATTTAACACGTGTTTTAACGTTAATTACAAGTCAAGTTAGTTGCACTCAATTGCAAATCATTTCTCGGTATGCTCATAAGATTCTGGTGAGATTTCCTTGTAATGTCCCCAGTTTGCATAAACTCCAAGTTGTTATCTCCATGTTGGGATACAGCTGTATAGCTAGCAATAATTCTTAATACCTCCCTTAAATGGTCAATCCCCATCTACAAGAATGGACAGTAAGTGTCCACAGGTAAGTTGAGCGTTATGTCCCATTTATCAAATGTGCAAGATTCCGACATTAATAACTTAAACACAAATATCATCCAAGCAATCAGATTATGGCAGAATCTCAAACTTTGGGATTAGGCTGCAACAAGAGCTAAATTAGTATTATTGAAAAAGTTCAGGGAACTGCAACTGCATCCAATTAAGAGTCAAAACGTGTTTTATTTCCTCTGCTCGAGAGTCTTTGAAATGAAGAGTAGATTACAATTAATTTTATCCTTGGATGTTGAACACTTGAAACAAATGAAATAGGAGCAGAAATGAGCCAATCAGCCCCCTTGAGTCTGCTCCATCATTCAATAAAATCATGGCTGATTTGAATTCCTTATTCCCAGTACCCTGATAAAAAGGAAATGAAATGTTAATAAGAATCTAATATTTGGTAACACCGTTTCCACTACCTTCTGAGGCAGAAAGTTCTAAAGTCACAATTCTTGGGGGAGAAATAAAATTCTCCTAATCTCAGTTTTAAAAAAAAGGTGACCCCTAATTTTTAAAGTGTCCCCTGGTGCTGGACTTGCCCACAGGAGGAAACATTCTTTCCACATCCACCTCAGAAAGACAATTCAAGAACTTGTATACTTCAATCCCATCATCTCATTACAATCTAGTTCTTAAATTCTCCAGTTAAATGAGCCCAAGTCTGTCCAACTGATCCTAACCTAAACCTACTTGTTCTAAGCATAAATCTTGTAAACCTTCTCTGAACCATGAATTTCCATCCTTCCTCAAATACCAAGACCAAATTTGCGCACAGTATTTGGAGATACGATCTCACCAATACACTGTTCCTGAAGGGTATCATCCTTCTGTTGCCTTATTTTTTGTTTTCAGTTCATGTAGGTGCTTTACAAACCGAGGAAGTGGTTCAGTACATCTTCATTGTCCTAGATGAAGCATGTCATGATATGACTGTTTTATTGCTTGACAGTTTCTCCATTCTCAAAACATTTAAACAATAGACATTGTGTTCTTTTGGGACAGGCACATTTGGTGCTGCAAAGGTCACATTACACATCCACAAATGAGGCTCAGTGAACTTCATGGATTCATAGCATTCCTACAGTGCGGAAACGGGCCCTTTGGCCCAACAAGTCCACAACAACCCTCAGAGCATCCCACCCAGACCCATCCCCCTATAACCCACCTAATCTACATATCCCTGGACATTATGGGCAATTTAGCATTGCCAAACCACCTAACCTGCACATCTTTGGACTGCGGGAGGAACCCGTAGCACCTGGAGGAAACCCATGCAGACACAGGGAGAATGTGCAGACTGAGGAAACATATCTGCTCTAAGGGCTTCTAAAATGCATTCCTGCTGTCAGTGATGTCTGCTGTGTGGTGGTGATAGCAGTGATAACTGTGTAGCATGTGTTTGTGGTGGAACACTGCAGACAAGTCAATTTCTTCACTATATTTCTTCAGTTCTGATGAAGAGTCGCTGGACTCTAAATGTAACTCTGCTTTCTTCCCACAGATGCTGCCAGATCTGTTGAGTTTTTTCCAGAAATTTTTTGTTTATTTCTTACAAACTGGTGACATGATCTTCCTCCCAATGAAGAGGTCCTCCATCTCCCTCTTGACTCATAGATACATCATAGACACATACATCCATGCAGTAAGATATTTTTAAAATAGGAATAAAACCTGGAAGGGGGAATGTGGGAAAAAGCTTTTGTGGATTTTGGAAAATTGTGCTGTAAGTTGCTGATCTATTGAATTTCCACATAGCCTGGTGTTCAGTCATGTTGTCGATAAATGTGGACTTTCAAGCAAAATCAGTTGTACGCATACATACACACTGTGTATTAAGTTATGAATTTAGTGTTTGAATGTAAACCCAACAATAGACTAGTAATGTCCTTGAATATTGTGGAGGAATAGAGCTGTGTGCTCAACCCACGTCAAAAGGTAACTTTTCCAAAGGATCAGTGAATTGGTACCAATATAGAAGTGGGAACTGATTAAACAAATCTTAGCCGTGTTATTGGCGTGTTTCCAACTCTCCAAGGCTGATGGACAGTCGCGCCAGTAATTACACTGAATTTGTGGCTCAGAGCAGTTGGCCCACTCAACTCACTTAGCAGGCTTTCTGAAGAACAGTGAAGATGATTGGGCCTGAAGACATCCAGAACTATTGCCCATCGTGCAATGTCATGGGGGAGGGGGGAGAAGTTGTGGATGAATGCTTTTACTTTTACAGATTTCTGTAAACGAAAAGTTAGGAATATACCATACCTGGCATGATAGGTGCTCATGAAATTTATTGATTTCAAACCCTCAGAATATTGAATTCCTATTAGTTATTTGTTAGAGGCTTTAATTTACTTATTAAAATTTAAGAAAGGATTCCTTTTTTTAAATTGTGTTAACTGAAACTCATAAATGGGGCATGATGAATCAAGAAGAACATCTAATTTAACAAGTGACAATCCATAATGTATTACAATGGTTATTAAACACTCCTGTCTGTGCAGGCTCATCACCATCATTTATCAATGACCATTCTCTGTCCAAAAGCTATTATTTTGTTCCAACAGCTTTATTATTTTCCAATTGCATTGTCTGACTTCACACGACGACGATAGGTGATCTGTCCACATTGATAGATTTTCATTGTCACCTTAAAGTATGATTTTTTTTAAAAAAAAGAAATTAATGAAAATCATTTTCTTCGCTCCACTCTCCTCCTAAGAGTGTGCGTGTGTGTGTGTGTGTGTGTGTATATATATATATTATGTATTGTCCAGCTTCCTTAAGTTGTATGTTACCATGTTTATTTAAAGAAAACCATTGCTGGCTGGTTATGGTTAATTTGTGCGTTTTCACTTCCAGATCATGTGCATACATGAATACTGTAAAGATTTGACAATATGAAGATTATTATGCCTAGAAATCCCATTCACGCCTCAGCTGTGAAAGGTGTCAAGACGTTAATGAGAGAACTCTGGCAGCAATGTCTCCTATTTTTCACAAACCCAATTTCACATTCTCCATTTTTATTTTCTTGCCTTCCTGCTGCCACTTCCACATACAATTCTCTGGGTGTCACTAGCTTTCCAGTGCTTTGTCCATGTGGCTATTTTCCTCTGTGCTGTTGGGCAGAGGTGAGGAGTGTCACAGGCATGTCTTGTCTCTGCCTGACCTTTACATAGGCATGTCCTCAGCTGGAGTTGCTGGCTATTGATCTTCAAGGCAAAGGGAAATAACTTTTCCCCACCGACATCAATCCAGCAGCCATGAGAACACAGCGTGGTGATAAAGTACTCCATTCTCCAGTAGGGCTAATTGGAATGAAAATAATTAGTTAACCTCCATTTCATTGAATATGCGGGAACACCACTTTTGCCAATGTTTACCTTCTAATAGCGTGCACACTAAGCGCAGTGTGTCAAGTTGGTTTGTACGTCTTTTTTTTTATATGAAGTTTTATTAAGTCCTTGCAATGCACTGTCCTTTGTTTTTGATCCAAAACCACTTGTTGCTTTTTTTATGGAATGTTGAGAACATATATTCTCATGAGAGTTGTATAAAATAGACACTGTTGCACAGTTTTGATAAAGGTCATCAAACTGCATGTCCTTATCTATTACTTTTCAAGCAGGAAGGATGGGAAATTTGGCCTCTGGCTTTGTTTGGTGTGTCAGTTAATTTTTAGAGTTTTGCGTTCTGCCAGAGGTATAATATGAGCTGGCTATTTGTACATTCATTGATCATTATTTTCTCATGTTTATATACCTACATAAAATTGAAGCGGCTGCCTGATTGCCCAGTGGGCTATGTTTTGCTCATTCTGAAGTTGATTACAATTCTCCTTGATGATTGCTGTCTCATTTGATGCCATTAAGACATTGAACACAGTATGTGCTTTCTCTCTCGCGCTCTCTCTCGTTTATATAAATGTATTTTCTGGGATATACCATTTACAATCTGAGCGCCATCTATCCTAACTTTTTTAATTAATCAACTTTTATTACAGAATCATAGTCATACAGCACGGACACAGACCCTTCCAACCAGTCCATGCCAAACATAATCCCAAACTAAGATAACAAGCATGGGGCTGGATGAACACAGCAGGTCAAACAGCATCATAGGAGTAGGAAAACTCGAAGGGTTTAGGCCCGAAACGTCGAGTTTTCCTACTCCTATGATGCTGCTTGACCTGCTGTGTTCATCCAGCCCCATGCTTGTTATCTCGGATTCTCCAGCATCTGCAGTACCTTTTATCTATAATCCCAAACTAAACTAGTCCCATCTGCCTGCTCTTGGCCCATATCTCTCCAAATCTTTCCTATTCATATATCCATCCAAATGTCTTTTACATGTTGTAATTGTACCCACATCCACCACTTCATCAGGAAGTTCATTCCACACGCAAGCCCTGCTCCGTGTAACAAAAAAATTGTCTCATTTTTTTAAATCTCCCTCCTCTCACCGTTTAAAATGTGCCCCCAGTCTTGAAATTTGTTATGCAGTGTGACGTGAAATGGCCACTGGAATTATAAAAGGAATATGTTTTTGGCACAAGTGTAATTCCCACATCTGTCCAAGGTCCATAAATAGGAAAAATAAACCAAGGAAGGTGGCTCGGGGGAAATGCAGATTATTGAGTCTGCATCCAAAACTATCTTATTTAAGATGTAGCTGAAGGGACTACTCCAAAGCAGCAGATAAACTTCTTTATAAAATGCACAAAGTTAATCCATTACATCCTTGTGTGTCCTCAGTCCCCTCACACATGCCTACAGCAAGTCTAATAAATAACATCTGGTGTTTTAAAATGTTTAAAATAGCTGTCCTGAAATTTGCAGTAAAGCTGTTAATAAATTATTGCAGCTAAAGTCTAAATTCATGACAAAAGAGAGATGAATTTAGTTCTTGACTATTTTGAGGAGCCCAGCTGTACTACAGTTCACTAAAGGGGCAAAACCCGTTTCATACACACTGCTGCACTGCTAATGTGGATTTATTCAAAGATATGAAATCTCTTAAATAACTGTCTGTTGTATGGCTCTGGCAATTTTCTGGATGTCTGGAAATATACGAAGCATTTCTCCGAAAAGCATGCTGATCGCACCCATTTGCTGGATTATACGGCTGTTTGTTGCCATTTTCAATTCCATTTTGTTCTGCACTGATGGCCTTCAAACAATAGGAGTTTAAACGGTGCTCCTTGGTAAGGGTTCTGTCTCAGCAACAGTGAACATCCTTTTCTCAATAGGAATCTGTACTATCTCAAACTACAAAATGTGCTAAAAACAAATTGTAAGACTATCTGACTCTGTCCAACAGCTCTGATCTTTCTCAAGCAGGCTTCTGGTTCCTGATCGTTCCTTGACATTCCAAGTTTGCTGTTATATGAGCAGCATTTTGCTCCAAAGTATGTTTGTTGCAACAGAAGTGCTTTGAGATATCAAAGAAAGGATGTTAACAGTGTAGCGTTCACTGTGAATATGTGCCTTTGTTCTCTCCCAATCACCATATAACATTGTAGGAGCTGCGTCAGAGCTGGATTAAGTTTAGGATACTGCTTATATTCAAATGACCCGTTACAGCTCACTCTTAGGACTTGTATAGGCTTTGTGTGCAATAGGTTGGAAAATTCCCTCTTCACCAGGAGCAGTGCATCCCAGTAGGAAGTCCGTAGTTTTGGAATGGTAATACCACTCATAATCCGGAGGCCCAGGATAAAGCTCTGGGGACAAAAGTTCAAATCCCACCATGGAATTTAAATTCAGTTAATAAATCTGAAATATAAAGCTGGTAGCAGTAATGGTGACCATGAGAGCATTCATTTAATCAAAAACAAGTTCTGGCACACTAATATCTTTTTAAGGAATAACTCCCAAATCCTGTGATAGAATACGAGGGGTGGGCGAGAAACGGTTTTGGTAGAGGTCAGTTGATTGGAGAAGACTGATCTGGAAGTATGTCACAAGTCGATATGCCTTCTATTTTGGCAAGTTTCATTCTATTGCATGCCTCGACTGGAGTACAAATGTTGCAGCAGAGAGAGCCCTATATACCCTTCACTATAACCTCTGGCACAAGGACGGTTAATTGTTCACCAGAAATCCTGTAGAAACTCTGTTTGTAGACTCGTGCATTTTAAGGCTTTTAAAGGAGGACATTTTGGAGAACCTTGTTTATATACTTAGTACAGTAATATGACCATTTAGGGCACTTCTTGAAGTTTTGATTGGTTAACTGTCAAGGGCTAATCAATAAAGAACTTTATCCTGACCCAACAGTTTATTTTAAACAAAGGTAATTATGAGCCTAGGGCATCAATCTGCAGCGCAAAGTTCTTCTGTGGGGTGCCCTTGAACAAGAGAATATTGTTATGGGTATGCGATGAATCGAATAGGCTTCAATAAAAAATTCATTTGGAAGGTGGTAGGACAGAGAGGGGACCCTGGCGCTGAATAATAAAGCCTTTAGCAGCTTCATAGAAAAGGTGCTGATTACTGAAATTGGTGAGTGTGTGTGGAATTGGATTTAATTGTCAATCCAGACACTTGAAGAACTTGTCACATCATTTGTAATACTGACTGGATACAGTCATTGACAATGTAGCAGTGTTTGGCTTCCAATTTGGATTTAAACCACAGCAAGAGCTGGAGAAGTGTGGAAACTATCTTATTGTCAAGGCAAACACAAATGAATAAATATTGCATGTGAACTAACTGCCGTTTAGTAATTAGCAGCAGATTGATGTTCAGTTAATCTTCAAGTGATTGCAGTAAGGGCGTAGTGATGGGGATTTAGACACTATTACCACACTAATCAATCCAAGTATCATGCTGCCTTTCATTTAAACAAACTAGAAATCATATGCAATTAAACATATTCTCTGCATGTGCGTAACTTCTGTTTAGAAAGTGGTGATTTTTTTTAGAAAGTTTATATTCTTTTTAAAGGGGAATTGGTGTTTATGGAAGGGAAAGGTTAGGGGAGAATTTTGAGAGTGGGCATTATTGGAATAGTGTCTGGAAGAGTCACAACTCACATTATAGCCGGACTTGCCTCCTGTGCTGCAATACTCCGACAAAGGCATCGGTTCCCAATGAACAAATTATCAACAAAAACCGAAAGGACTGCGGATGCTGTCAACCAGAAACAAACTCGGAAATTGCTGGAAAAGCTCAACAGGTGTGGCAGCATGTCGGCAACCTCAAGAGCTCTGAGAAAAAGAGTGACTGGACCTGAAACGTTAACTCTGATTTCTGTCCGCTGATGCTGCCAGACCTGCTGAGGTTTTCCAGCAATTGCTGTTCTAGCTGCAAACAAATTATAAATATACGGTGCCTTTAAAATGACGCAACACAGGGTGCTTCATAGGAACATCATAAAGCAAAACATGACACCGACCTATATTTAACCATTAGGTCAGATGACTTAAAAAAACCTGATACATTGTGTTTTCTTGACCCTTCTTCAGAAGGGTCTCAACATTAATTCTTAACAGACATTTCAAGACCTGCTGAGTTCCTCCAGCATTTTCTGTTTTGATGCAGTACGGGTGTTGGCTGTTGGAATATTAATTGAAATCAGTCATAAGATAGTACCTTGGATGGATTTCCCTATATGATAAACTGCATCCAGTTTACTCCTTGCTTTGTGTGCTGCAGTTTAAATTGAACCTTTCCGCACTTCTGTTTTTTTTCTTGCTGAAGGCACAGATCCACAGCCATTCCGTGGTTTGAGGGGGCCCCTACCACCATCGCTGTGCTGAGTGAACTGAAAAGGCCTAGAGACCGTTCTGGTGTGTTAGACGGAGTGTGTGGGAGGGGTGGGTTAATTTTAGAGCAGGCCTGAGTTAATCAATTGTTGGTATTCTGTCACGATAATTAACTACTTTCACAAAATGAAGCCGCTTGGGATAACGGAAGGAGGTCATAGCTTACTAACAGCTGAAACAATAGTTTTTTTCTCTCCCCTCTCGGTGGAGCCCCATCTGCACTGGGGACACAGACTCTGTTAATGAGCAAGTTGCCTGAATTTGCCGACGCTGCATGATGTGTACGTCAGCAAAGAGACTCGTGTAAACCTTTTCTGCGATTTGGGTAATCAAATGTCAATAGTTTTTATTCTGTTCATTGTCTGAAAGCACGGAATACCTACAATTCCTAATGCTGTTAATTTGGCTGCGTTCCGTTTGTACCGGCGTTTTGCAGTAAAACCCGGAGTCTTGTAGTGGGTCAACTGTTATGTATGACTGACCAGCTCCAGAGGTTCTGCTGAAGGGTCTAGGCCCGAAACGTCAAGCTTTCCTGCTCCTATGATGCTGCTTGGCCTGCTGTGTTCATCCAGCTCCACACCTTGTTATCCGGAGGTCCCCAGTTGCCTGAGTCACGATGACTAAGAGTTCACCGGTTCGGCCCTCCCTCTTAAGTCAGTAGTTTCATTGTCCCCTGTGGCTGGGTTCACTAACTCTGTCAATCTGTGAGTCTGAAGATTGTGTGAGCTACAGTCCCTCTTCAGATGGGTGAGCAGATTCACTACACTTTTTTTTAACTTAGTCCAATTTAACTGGCCTCATTGGTCCTCTTGGGTGTGAAAGATCCAAAGGTGCTGTTCAAAACAGAATGAATGGACCTGAGGGGCAACTTTTACGCGCAAAACACTAATTCGTGTTTGGAATGAGCTGCCAGAAGAAGTGGTAGATGCAGGTACAATTACAACATCTAAAAGACTTTTGGCTAGGTGCATGAATATGAAAGGTTTAGAGAGATATGGGCCAAATGCAGGCAGATGGGACGAGTCTGGTTTGGGAAACTTGGTCGGCATGAACGAGTTGGACCGAAGGGTCTGTTTCCGTGCTGTATGACTCAATCTCTCAGTGCCTTAGAGAACATTTTAACATTCAAACAACACTCTGCTCGATGTATGTCATTGCTGTTGTTTGTCTCCTTTCTCCACATTGCACCATTTCAGTGAAGTACAGTAAACTCCCTGTTATCTGGTATGTATGGGGATTGGGGTTGCCAGTTACATGAGACATACTTTGAATGTTGTAGATCATTGAACCAATATTGAATTTCAGCATAAGCAAGCTGTAATTTTTTTAACCCTTTCCTAGTCTTTCACGTTTCCATTTTCTGTTTCAAAGTCCGCGTGTTTTTGCTTGAGACCTTTACATTGCCCAAGGAGACTCCAATGTGTGGATTGATGGGTGAAATGTTTTGGAAGTAAAGTGATTGCAAACTCGAATTGCTGCCTGTGTGAGGGAGTGCAACAGACCACACTGATGGTGGCAGCTGGGAGAATTAGCACACAGTGGGTGAACAGATATGCATCTGAACTGGGCATGGCGAGTTCAAATAGATACTTTTCAAGAAACCTCTATGAAAATGGTCACTTTTCTATAAAGCTTTTGCTTGTTGCTTGTGGATTCTGGCTATTTGTGTACCAGATAGCAGGGAGTTTACTGTACTTGGACTACAGAAAGCTTTAGATCACCCTAGGGTTTTGTAAGATGCTGTGTATCCTTTCCAGCCTCTTGAGCTCTATCTCCCAGGTTCCTCAGACGTGTTATTGATCAGCGATCCTTTATGGGGTTTGCATAACTGAGAGCATGGGGTGAGGAGGAGTTTGGGCTTGGCTGTGCTCTGAATTACCTGCCCACAGTGATGCAGGATGGAGCATGTGTCTGAAAGTGAGCAGCCGTAACTGATATCACTGCTAATATTTCAGTCATTTGCAACCTCTTCACTGTTAAATACAGAGAAATGTTACCAGTTGCTTCAGTCAGCTTCCCTTCACCAGAGTCCATGTGCAGGTCAAAGAAACACGCTGTTATCACGCACTTGAGAATTCACAAGCACCTAAAGTTTGAAATTGTGAGAGACCGATCACATGTTGTAGCCAAGTCCAGGAACTTGTATTTTGCATCTGTACTGGGGGCTTCCTAAAATGTCAAATAAAACCAATGGACAGCATGTTTCTGACTGTGCTTCCCTCTGACTATTTTTAGCAAGGTATTTTCAAGTCTCGCCACCCTGTTCTGTTTTGTTCTTGGATTTAATTGCCAGATGGATTCAATCTGCAGTGAACTCATGCCATGCTCTGGGCCTCTCCTTGTTTTTTTTTTCCTTTCCCCATTTCATTTAGTTTCCTCCCCTTCAGTTCCACCTCATCCTAATCTGGGATAGGATTCCATGAAGCGTCACCTCCTGTGTTCTCTACTGATTGTTACATGTGGAAAAAAATGGCAGTCAGCCTGAAATTTTACAGAATTGCGGTAAATCATCATAAGTCATAGAATCAGCTACACCATTGGAGGAAGCCATTTGGCCCGTTGTGTCTGCGTGCCCTCTGAAGGAGTAATTGACCCAGTGCAACCTCCTGCCTTTTCCCAAAAGCCTTTGCACATAAAGAGCCAATTCTTCCTTGGAGTGTCAATCGACTTTGCTTCCACCCCCCTACCCTTGTAGCCCCACCCAGTTCTTAACCACTCAATGTGTGAAGAAGCTTTTTCCTCATGTCACACCACTGCCTCTCTTGGCAATCACCTATAAATCTGTGCCATTTTTGTTCTTGATGCTCCACTATTGGGAATAATTTATCTCTCTGTCTACTGTGTGCCAAATCCCTCCTGGGTTTGGACACCTGTCTCAAATCTCCTGTCAACCTTCCTTCTCTTCGAACAAAACAACCTCAACTTTTCTAGCCTATCTGCATCACTGAAGTTCCTCAGCCCTGGAACCACTCTTGTGAATCTTTTCTGTGCTGTCTGTAATGCTTCCCTCGACAACCATAGAATCCCTACGGTGTGGAAACAGGCCTTTTGGCCCAACAAGTCCAGACCCATCCCCCTATAACCCACCTAAGCTACACATCCCTGAACACTTTGGGCAATTTAGCATGGCCAATCCACCTAACCTGCACATCTTTGGACGGTGGGAGGAAACCGGAGCACCGGGAGGAAACCCACGCAGACACGGGGAGAATGTGCAAACTCCACACGGACAGTCGCCCGAAGATGGACTGGGTCCCTGGCACTGTGAGGCAGCAGTGCTAACCACTGAGCCACTGTGCTTTCTCTAAATGCTTCCTAAAGTGTGGTGCCCAGAACAGGACATAGTACACTAGTTGGGGTTGAGCTAGTGTTCTGTGTAATTTAATGTAACTTCCTTGCTTTTATACTGTATGCCTCTATTAATAAAATCGAGTATACTGTATGCTTTATTAACTACACGTCTAATCTTAATTGGCAGTTTGACCACAGGGGCTTCACAGCCAAGCCTGACCCTCCCTGCCTGCTATTCTCCTATTGGTATCAACTGATCTTTACTGAGCAGACCATGGACAAAATGACGAAGGGTGACTGGACCTGAAATGTTAACCTGATTTCCTTCCACAGATGCTTCCAGACCTGCTGAGCTTTTCCAGTAATTTCATTTTTGTTTCTGATTTCCAGCATTTGTAGTTCTATTTTTTTGGGGGGGGGGGGTGTGCGCGTGGAGATGTCTCCTGTTGAGAGATTCCTTTCATTTCTCCCAAATGTATCTGATCCATTCCAGTCTCCAGTTGGTGCCAATAGCACAGTGTCTCAATAAGCTACTACCTTTGGGGGTAAAAGAAAGAGACAAATTGCAATTTGTCTATGTCCAAGCTATATATGTTTGCTGCAGAGTTGACAGAGGAGGCTTGTGAAGCTGCTAGAGCTTCCAGCTGCATGGAAGATTTACTGTTTCTCATAGCAGTTGTGTGTAACTGGGCCTGTTTCGCCAGTTGTTTTAAAAAGAAAGCTGGCTCTGTATATGAAACGAATGTTGATCAGTCTGAAGAAGTAAAACTAATGATTCTTTTAATCCTCATTCACTGAGATAGAGCAAACAAAACTTTAAATTTAAACATGATAATACTTAACTCTGCCAGCTCTGCTGACATCCCAGGAGTTTGCTGGGTAAAGGAACAACTGTATCTGGAGAACAGATAATGACTGAGACTAATCTGTATTTCTCTTAAAATTTTTAAATGTTGAATTACCAAAATTTTATCTATCTATTTTCTACCTATTATTCATTTTGATGTGGGTCTTGAATGCCAGCATTTGTTGCCTATCTCTATTTACCTTTTGAACCAAGTGGCATATCTAGACCATTTTGAGAGGACAGTTAAGAGTCAGCTACATTGCAACTGAGCTGGGGTTGTGGTAGGCTAGGCCAGACCATGTAAGATGGCAGGTTCCCTTCCTATTAGGGTTTTAACAACGATTGATAGTCCTAGTAATGGTGACCACAAAACTAGCTTTCGATTTTGGATTTTTAAAAAATATTTAATTTAAATTTCACCAGCTGCGATGGTGGGAATTGAACCCATGTCACCAGAAGATTCTTCTGACCCTCTGGATCACTAGTCCAGTGACAAAACCATGATATCACCATTTGTCCTCAACAGGAAATGGCCAAGTTAAGGTTGTACTCGTAAAATGATGTGGTTCAGCAAAAATGTAGAATTTTGAGACAGTAACCGAGAACCCTTAGCTTGCAACTCTGTCCACTTTTTGCAGGATTGAAACTATTCCTTGTGCATTCTGAACTCTGCAATTGCTGCACTTCGTGCACTATTATTAATAATAACATTTGAAGTGGAAAGTAAAAGGAACTAACTTTACTTTGCGTTGTTGACATCTTGCTGGTTTGGGCTTCCAGTGTGCTGTTGGAACTTCAGAAAAGATGGGAGCCAGCATCTGTAGAAATTCTGGATGGTTTAGTGTACCTTTTTGGAGGTTTTAACACCAATAATAGCAGCCCGACCCAGTTCTCTTCATCTCACAAACATAAGAACGTAAGAAATGGAAACCGGAATGGGCCATTTGGCTCCTAAAGCTGTCCTATAAGTCTATGAGATCATGGGTGAACTGCATCGGGCCTTGCCTCCACTTTTTTTATCAGCTGCACCTCTTCCTCAACCCTTTGATGCAAAAATCAGTCCACCACCTCTTTCAATAATTCTTTCAGCGATCTTGCCTCCACATCTCTGGAGTGGAGAATTCCAGATAGCCGCAACTCTGACTCAAGAAATTCCTTTGCACCTCAGTTTTGGATGGATGCTCCCTTATTCTGCAAATATTTTGAAGCGAATGGAGCAGGGCTGTATTGGGAAGGACCTGCCCCATTTCCTAGGTATGCCTCTGATTTTTTTTCTGCTGATCACTTTTCAATTCCTGGAGGGTTGGCAACCAAAGAGGAAAATCTGAATTTGTTTCTTCGTCTGGAGGAAGACTGTTTGCCCTGCAGCTCTACCTTTATGCTGTGCCAATTTGCAGGGCTTCAGTGTGAAGATAAAAACTGAATTTGATTTCTCTTTTGAAAAGCATTTCTTGCTAAAGACAGTTTTAAAAGATAGGAATTTCCATTATCTATCCCCCACTTCTCCACCCTCACTGTTGGCAAGCAGGATTTTGATTTGGGTTGTGTGGATATCATTCAAATATCCATTTGGATAAAGTGCACTAAGGTGATGTATGAATGTACTATGTTAATCCTAGAGAACCTGCCTCTGTATGCCTCATCGGTGTTGGTGGTAGTTGCCAAAGAAATGCAAGAAGGGATTGCAGAGCTAGCCTAACTACATATTATTAATATTGTATTCTGCTTGTGCATTTACCATTTCTTCTGTTTTTTTTTGTTTCAGTGAGGGTGTGTTCAAGTGTCCCGAAGACCAGCTTCCACTCGATTATGCGAAGGTAAATGACCACCACAAATGACCCTTGCCTCACAGAAACTTTTACTTTTCATTCGCTAATTAGACAGTCTGAATTACTAAGTGTAATTTTGCTGTAATTCATCTGCCTGTTCAGCACAGCTCCGTGGTCTAAGGGCTCTTGTATTTGTGTTAGCTCGGGGGTCCTGCTGCCTTTTGTCACTTTATTCTCCACAGCACTCAGCCACAGCTCTGGTAATTGTTGTAATGAGCATGCCTTCAGGCTCGTCATCATCTTTACCCTTTATTGTGAGACTCACAAAAGACCTTTTCTTTGATGGTTGTCTTCCTGGTTGGCTATTGTGCTTTGTTGAATGAATAAAGCTGTTGCAGTTCTTCTGACTGCTTTCACCACTCTGTTTTTTTCTGGTCCAAGGAACTGCTCTTTCCATGTATTTCTAGGTGGCAGTTTAGGGTGGCTATTTAGAATCACTGTAAAATGCATCAAGTCCTAAACAATGCACAGAAATGATTCCAGTGAGGACTAGTTAGTAGATAGCCAGCAGAGCCAATATTTACTTTCTGCTGCTTTTCCTATCTCCTATTGTTGTAGGACAATGAGAGCCATTGTTACGTGCCAGCTGTACAGTTTGAATTGGGCTCCTATTAGTTCTGTAGTGTCACACCATAAGCAACTGAGGTAATTTACCCAGCTCTACAACTTTATAGCTCTGTGTTTTTTAATTCCAATTTGGGCTCTCATTTCTAATTTCTTACATTCTGCCTTGGGCATTGGGCCATTGTTTTATTGTGAATGGAGTGGCCGTGAAGAGAGGAGTCTGATGTAATGTAAGTAAAGAAGGGGATGCTCCGATGCTATAGCTATGGCCCAAGCTCCTCAGTCCTTCTCTCAGAAACTGTATAAATATAATGAGGTAAACTATACCACAAGTGCATGACCAGTTTGTTAAAATGGTAAATTTTGCTAAATTTTTTGACTGCAATAATAAATGAACACTGAGGTATTTGACCATAAATTGAGAAAAGCTAAAGAACAATTTTTCTTTAATGTAGTTTTTCCTTAATGTAATGTGACATTTCTAGTAGTTCAAAGTCGTCCTGTCACATTCCATTAACTATTGTGCAACAGCCGCATTTGTTCAAGACTTTATGCATCGCTCTCTCAATCCATTGTGCTTCAAAATATTTAGAATTGGGTTTTATTGTCACAAGCACTCAAGCACAGGGATACAGGAGTACAGTAAGAAGTTTACAATGTCGCCATTCATGGCGCTATCTTAGGTACAGAGAACCTAGAGAAAAAGGCCTTGGGTTAAAAAGTATAAAAATAAAGAAACGAGTTAAAAGTTCGACATTACAGTTCTTGTCACTATAAAGTAGTAAATAAGAAAGAAAGTTGAAAGTTCCAAATAAGTCCTCCTTTAGCCGTAGGCCTGCAGTCACTCCACGTGAGGCTTTCTCCAAAAGGG
Organism: Ginglymostoma cirratum; assembly: GCA_024137785.1. Lineage (NCBI taxonomy): Eukaryota > Metazoa > Chordata > Chondrichthyes > Orectolobiformes > Ginglymostomatidae > Ginglymostoma > Ginglymostoma cirratum. The sequence goes on along the minus strand of JAHRHZ010000067.1, from coordinate 3,760,479 downwards.
CTCAATCTCTCTTTCTCCCCCACTTCCGTGCGGGGCCCAAGCTCTCTTTTCCCCCCACCTTCCACACTGGGTCCAAGCTCTCTCTCCCTCCCGATTCCCTGCTGGGCTCGATCCCCACCCTGGGCCCAAACTGTTGAAGAGTCCTGCTGTGGTGCCAAGATTTGTTAACAGGGCTTCAAACAATAACGCCTTTGACAATGGTCGTTTTGGGTTTTTTTTTTGTATATTACGTTTAATCTGTTAAAAGCTGACTAAACAGCATCTGACTTTTAGATAAAGAGCCAGGTTCTCCCTGCAACGATTCATCTGACTGGAGAAATGGGCATTTGTCTTGGCTGTTTGCAAGGGATTGAAGATGCTGTTTATTCTAAACTTGCTTTCACCCAGTGTTATGGTGCCAAAAGGGACTGCGATTGAAATCACTTCTCATTCATTCCGTTAGTAGATTGAAAAATTAGCACAATGAATGTGGTTATTTGTCAATAGGTGCTTGAATGCACTTTGTGATATCGCTTCCCTTTTTCCATCTGAGCTGGCAATGAAATCCCAATGTGGGGCCAGATGCTGGGAAATGCATTTTTTTTTGTACTGTTTCTATTAATGCAGATTTTTTCCCCCTTTTTTTTTGTTCTCCTTTTACCTCATTATTCTCTCTACATCAGAAGCAGCTTCATTTCCTCAGCCAGTTGTTCTAAGGGGCATTTTTTTAAAAAAAAAAGTATTTTCCAGTTGTCAACTTCAGATGTTCGATGTTAAAACCTTTACCTCCCCCTCTACTCTCTAAGCTGTAAATCTGTTTGTTTGTGATCTCTAGCCTTAGCTTTTCTGGAGACTTTGAAAAAAGTGAAGAGTTAGGGTTTTAACGTTTCCTAATGTTTTAACCAGTTACGTCTCTTGTTGGACTCTGTCCATGGATTGCATCTCTACTCCATTCAACTTGCACTTGAGAGTTTCAATGAAAGCAGGAGCCAGCAATGGAAAACTGAAACGCTTTAGCTGAGGCAAGCTTTCTTAAACACAGACTCTCGAGCAAATACAAAATGCCATAATTGCTGAAACCTGTGATTCAAGACAGAATATGTTGGAAGCACTCTTTGTGAAGAGAGCACTAACAGAAGTTACTATCATCATTCAATTTAGATCAGTACTTTAGATCAAATGTTCTCTCCATTGTAATTGTTGATTGTGTGCGTCTTGGAATTCTTTAAAATTATTGCTTAGCGTAAGCTGCCTTAAGACCATAACGCTGATCTGGTAAACCTCATCTCCACTTTTTCCTGCATTTTCCCCGTGACTTTTGATTCCCTTACTGATTTAAAATCTGCCTATTTCAGCCTCTAACATACTTGGTGACTCAACCTGGACTGTGATAAAGAATTCCACTCATTCGCCACGCTCTGACAGAAGAAAGTGTTGCACATTTCTGTCTTAAATGTGAACTCCTGATTTTAAGATTACATCCTCTGGTTCTAGCCTCCCACAAAAGGAGAAATCCTTTCCGCATTGGCCCTGTCAAAACCCCTTAGAAAATCTTATTATGTTTGATATAGGTCCCTTCTTTGACGTTGGGTTTAAAAGGGCATATTAACTCTCTTTTTCTCCCCCCTGCCCCACCTGTGATTTTGAGGTTGAAAAGGCTGCATCTGACTGAGCAAGATGCCAGCGTATTTCCTGGTTAGGTCTCTGCTTTGTACTGAGGCAGGAAGATGGTGCTATAACTGGCCTTGATGATTCTGGAATAAGGAGTAGATGTAGAAACAGGAGTTTGCAATTGAGCCCCTTCATCCCGTTCTGTCATAGAGTCTTAGAGCTGTACAGCATGGAAACGGACCCTTTGGTCTAACTCGTCCATGCTGACCAGATATCCTAAATAAATCTAGTCCCATTTGCCAGCATTTGGCCCACATCTCTAAACCCTTCCTTTTCATATACCCATCCAGATGCCTTTTCAATGTTATAAATTTACCAGCCCCCACCATTTCCTCTGTCAGCTCATTCCATACACGCACCACCCTCTGTGTGAAAAAGTTGTCCTTTAAGTCCCTTTTAAATCTTTCATTCTCACCTTAAACATATGCCCTCTATTTTTGACTACCCCACTCTGGCGAAAAGAACTTGTCTATTTACCCTATCCATGCCCCTCATGATTTTATAAACTTCTTTAAATTCACCCCTCAGCCTCTAACGCTCCAGGGAAAATAGCCCCAGCCTATTCAGCCTCTCCCTGTAGCTCATACCCTCCAATCCTGGCAACATCCTTGTGAATCTTTTCTGAATCCTTTCAAGTTTCCCAACATCCTTCCTATAGCAGGGAGACCAGAATTGCCCGCAGTATTCCAAAAGTGGCCTAACCAATGTCCTGTACAGCCACAACATGACCTCCCAACTCCTGTACTCAATGCACTGACCAATGAAGGCAAGCGTACCAAACACCACCTTCACTATCCTGTCTACTGGCGACTCCACTTTCAAGGAACTATGAACCTGCACTCCAAAGTCTCTTTGTTCAGCAATACTCCACAGAACCTTACCATTAAGTGTATAGATCGTGTCCTGATTTTCCCTTCCAAAATACAGCACCTCACATTTATCTAAACTCCATCTGCCACTCTTTGGCCCTTTTTTGGCCCATCTGATCAAGATCCTGTTGTACTCTACCAATTTTGGTATCATCTGCAAACTTACTAACCATTCCTCCTATATTCATATCCAAATCAAAGCAGTGGGACCCAACACTGATCCTTGTGACACACTGCTGGTCACAGGCCCCCAGTCTGACCTGTTGAGTCAGATGGTCTATCCCAATTCCATTTACCCATCTTGGTTCCATATCCTTTGCTAACATAAAGCACATTTGGAATTTTTAATTGCCAGCGTTGAGTGAAGCTTTTTGAGTGTACAAAGTTCCAGATTTCCATTATTCAGGAACAGAAACCAGTTGATACATGCTTACTTTCTTCCTAGCCCCAAAGGTTACATGCCCAATCTTCTTTTTATATTCATACTTGGGGTGTGGGCAACACTGGGAAGGCCCAGCATTCATTAACTATCCCTAATTGCCCTTAAGTGGTCTCATAAGTCAGAGCGCAGGCAAGATTAAACCCCATTGCTGTGGGTGTGGAGTCACATGAGGGCCAGACCTGTTAAGGATGGAAATTTCCTTCCCTTAAGGACATTGGTGAATAAGATGGGTTTTCACAACAATCCAATAGTTTCACCATCACCAATGCCAAAACTAGTTTTTAAATCCAGATTTACTTATTAAGTCAATTTTAAATTCCCCAGCTGCCATGGTGGGATTTGAACTTGTGTCTCTAGGGCATTAGCCCAGCTCTGTGGGTTCCTAGTTCAGTGACATTACCACCTTCACCCAGTAGTGATTTTCCAAGAAGTTACTGTGACAAATCTGTTGCTACGTTCTGCTTCCATTGACGTCCATCTCTGAGATGAACATGCAATTCACCACAAAGCCCATTCTCAAATGTCTTTGTCTGCTGCTGTCCAGTGTTATCGTGTTGACAAATTGGCCATTATGGAGGGCAGAAACTGATCGTCAGGTAATATATCCAAGCTAGCAACACTTCTGTCCCATACGTAGCCAAATAGTTTGCCGGCATACACTGTCCAAGCTTGAGTCTGCATGTGTTTCAGATTGAAGGGTTTCTGATAGGCAGGAGAACCTGTGGCTGTGTCAGAAACTAAAGGATTTTCAGATAATGGCAGAAGAACCAACGAAGGGGATGGAATTTTTTTTTGTTCTGGGAGTTAGGATCTGGAATGCCATTGCCTGAAAGTGGTTCAGTTAGGATCTGGAATGCTATTGCCTGAAAGTGCTTCAGTTCCGAGCCAGTAACAGTAGAGGTGGGTGGGTCATCCAGTTCTGGTTTCATGGAGGCAGAGCAATCGGCAAAGTTTCCTGCTGCTGATTGTGGGGCCTTCCTAAATGAGCATGTGAAGATTGGATGAAGACCAGGTTGCATCCAGCTTTGCTGCCCCCCCCCCCCCGAGTAAGTTCACTTTCTGCTGAGAATTGATATCTAGCCTCACAATGTAGTGAGGAGTGCAAATTGGGCATCGTTCCTGAAACACATTATAGCATTTGCTGGTGGCTTCAGAAGGTGTCGGAATGTAATCAAGAACTGATTTAATCTCTTTTCTCACTGAACTCTTGCATGCAGTGATCTTTTGAAAATCCCTCGTGTGTGTGTGTGTGTGTGTGTGTGTGTGTGTGTGCATGCGCCCCCTATCCTGATGTAAGATGAACAGGATGGTCTTGATTTCCTTTTGTTTTTACATCAAACGCAACCTGTCCCCACACTTCCGTTCTGGCCCTGAATGCATTTTGTTCTTCCCTCACTGGAGACAATAAGGTTTCTGTCAAGGTTCCAGTATATTTCAACAGGAAAAGCCACAGTCTTCTCAGTAAATGCTTTCTAGAGGCTTGTTTAAAGAAATTGCTGCAGCAGCAAATCACAAGGAAATGGGGTGAAAACACAAAGAATCGTTGCGTGAATGATGGGACCAACTTTCCACATTGGATCTCTTGCGAAAAAGCAGCTTTTTGCTACTTGTTTCCATCACCGTTTGGCACAAAGTCTGACTCGTGTGAAAATGAAATCTGTCTGCTTATTCCCTTGATAGTGAGGCAAAAACATTAGTTGAATCCTTCTCTTGTTGCTGCTGTGGCAGGGATGAGTAGTTCCACGATGCTGGTGCGCGAGTTAATTGGAAACCCCATGCTGGGTCAAAATAATTGTCAAGGAGAGGCTTTAGATATTAAAAATCATTTCTTCATCTACGTTGCCTTTTCTCAGCGGGCCTGTTAGTCAGCTGAGTATCGAGTGTATAGTTGATGGGAAGCTGTCCACAGCTAACAGACTACCCGTCCTCTTTCATCTTCTCCTGCACCACAAATCTGCCCTTCCGATTTTATCTTTAACAAGAAAAAGTACCTTTCGCCATGTCAGGATGGCCCAAAGAATATGACAAACCAATGAGATACTTTTTTTTAATGGATTTGTTATTTTTGACATGTAGGGAATGGGATTTACAATCAGCAAGAAGGATTGGTACAGGCCCAGGTCAGTTATTCTCTTAACCTCTTCTGCCAATCAGTGAGAACTTAGTTGCTCAATAGCCAACCAGTCATTGCCCAATATTCCTTAATTTTGGTGGTTGACAATAGTATGGCCATCTAAGACTTAACAATTGATTTTGCATAATTTGCTGTTTGTGGAAGAGAGTATAAACTCCCAGTATTTCATTTGAAAGAAATGTTTCCTATTTCACTGCTGAAGGATATCGCTGAAACATTTCAACAATATTCTCTAGTTCTAGATTCCCCAGTGAGGTTAAATGCTTTCTCCCAATCTATTCTGTTGGTTCCCCTCAATATTTTAGAACTGACCAAATCTCCCCACAAATATCTAAATGCTCCCAGTTTATTTATTATCTCAATGAAGTTTGATCCTTGGTGTTTAGGCATGGGATAAGTGAACAAGTCACCTCTCTTTATGATCTCTTCTGTTCATTTGGGAGGGCAGGCTGCCCTTGGTCTAATGGCTTTTTCAAAGAGCAATTTCTGATTGTGTGCAGAGTCTGCTCAGAGCTGTGTTGTTAATCCAGTTTTAATAGAATCGCATAAGGGGTATTGTGTCAAGCCCATTGTCGATGTGTGTTGCTATGCCTTTTGAGAGACGTACTCTGATGATATCATTGCGTGTTACCTGAGGATATAAAGATTTCACACCCCATCTCCCCTCAGATCTCTTGCAACATGGTACTCTATGGAAGCATGCTTCTGTGTTGTAAACTGGTGGTGTGATATGAGCTCAGACACTTACGTGCCTGATGAATTGAATGTTTGTAGATAATAGTTAATTTTACTAAATGTCTATTTGATTCTTCAATGCCATGATATCCATTTCCATTTACTTATGTTCCTGAGACAACATGAGTGTTGCTGTATCAATTAAAATATCCTGCTGGAAGCAATCTCAACTAGGTGAAAGAATCCAAAACTTCTTGCAATGTGGTCAACTAACAGCTATTTAATCCAGCAGCTGGGTCTTCAAAGCTCACCAAAAAGACAGCATCCTTGTCAATTCACCTTACTAAATCACGAGCTAAAATAGATTTGTCATCTGTGAACCTTTATTGTGCCTTAAGCCCAGAGCTTCCTGACTTGAGAGTAAGTGCTGAGTCAAGTTGACTTGTTACCTTAGACCACCAGCACAAACTAAGCAACTTGTTTCTTAGAGAAACATAAGGCGGCCATTCAGCTCCTCAAGTTGGTTCTACTACCCAGTTAGATCGTGACTGATTTGCATCTGACTGACCTTTGATTGATATCCCATGCTGCTCCTACCTAATAAAATCAGGTCATTTTCCTTTTCCGGTAGCCTTTTGTGAGCAAGGAGGATCCAGGTCTCCACTCCCCTTTATTTGAAAAACCACAGGAACACACTGTTTTCCAATAGACACTGAGAAAGGTACTTGCTGCTTCAGCAGTTCGGCATTAGTAATTCATTTATTAACTCCTCATCACCAAACTGCAGTCCTGCAAACTCTCTCTCTGGTTTCTTCTGAGAATTGTCTATTGTACAGTCCTCACTTCTACCAGTGAAGTGTTGATCTTCGTCAGATTTCCTTCCCACACACCCCCAAGAATTTGAATTACCAAACTGTATCATAAAAGCGCATTGTGAGTAGTTGATCTTTTGGACAACGCAGCATCTTTAAACAGTGGCCAAGTTAGGAAGCATAACCAGTTTGGGAACCTATCACGAACCGTATAAATAAAGCCATCACTGCCAGCTTTAGAATTGAGCACAAACAGTCTAAATAAATCCTCTTCCACTGCCAACAGTTCCTTTCAGTTTTCTGCTTTGATTCTGATGCAACTCCTCATTTTGGTCTGACCAGTCCTCAGCTTGACTCTAAATAATAGGCAGCTTTATTCAAATAGATGTCAAAGTTCTGTATCCAGTCTGCTGCCCCTGCTTTCCACAGCTACTGTTCTGCCCTTTGAGTGAGTGACATCAGTTTTGATGCTGTTCTCGTGTGCTGTCACATGGGAAGTGAGTTGTACACTCGGGAGCGTGGTGGATCAGTTACCGCTCCCTTTCACAGCAGACCCATCAGTAGAATTCTGGGTCAGTTCTGTGTGGCTGCGTGGTGTAATGAGTTCTTAACTCTTTTTTACGGTATGAGGGCCGCCTGTGGTTAAACGGATGCCTGTGATTGGGAGGCCATTGAGGCTTTGGCTAGCTTTTCTTTCTCAAGCACTGCATTGTGGCATTCTTCCAGCCCAGTTAAAAGCAATGTACCTTTCTTTAACTTTGTTTTATTTTACCTTCCTACTAGCCTTAATGATGAATAAATCTGAACCGGAAGTGAGTCACTTCCTATTCCTTCAGGTAAAGGTTATTTTATTTTTGAGAGCAAGTACCATTGTGAGGCTCTGGGAGATCTTCCCATTCCTCATTCCCCACAAAATAACCAACTCGGTCTGCCCCTTTCAGGACAATGCAATCAAATGTTCTGCTGTTTGATTGGGCTCAGTGGGTACAGTCCAGAAGGTAGATGACTATATCTCTGGAAGATGGCTCCACCTTCCTTGTGAGGCAGAGAGAGCTTGGGTTTTTTGTGAGTCAGTTCTTGTGGGGGTGGCACTGTGGCTCGCTGTCTCACAGCGGCAGGGACCTCGGGCGACTGTCTGTGTGGAGTTTGCATGTTCTCCCAGTGTCTGCGTGAGTTTTCTCCAGGTGCTCCAGTTTCCTCCCATAGTCCAAAGATGTGCAGGTTAGGTGGATTGGCCATGCTAAATTGCCCCGTAGTGTCCAGGGATGTGTATGTTAGGTGGGTTATCCATGGGAAATGCAGGGTTAAAGGGAGGGGGTGGCTCTGGGTGGGATGCTCTTCAGTGGGTCAGTGTGAACCCGATGGGCCGAATGGCCTGCTCCCACCTGTAGGGATTCTATGGTTCAAACCCACACAATCTGTGACCAAGCGCTAAACAGATTTGATGTCGCCAAGCTGCCAGTGTTTGTTTTCAAAACGGTGTGTCTTTCTAATTTCTGTCTGGCAGCTGTTTTAGTTTCGTCTCCAGTTGGTTTGTGCCAAGTGTATCCGCAGTACAAACACTTGAATGTCAAAGGGTTCAAAGTGTACAATGAAGATGTTGCCTTCAGGTAACATGACAAGGTTCAGAGTACAGAAGCTCAGATTTCTTACTAGTTTTGAGCTGTTGTAAATGCAGCACTGTAGTATAGCTGCCTTTTTATGTAAATAGCACGGCCAGAGTAACAGCCTGAGTATCCTGCTGGGTAAAACTCTGAGATGACGTGGGTATTTTATCTTGCCAACCTTTTGAACCTCGGTCTTGCTTGCTAGTGATTCCATTCATTCATTCCTAACTGTGGGAGCCCTGGAATATGAGAGACTGGAGAGAATGTGGTGTTCTGTCAGATCAGTCTTGCCAGAAGTTTTGCTTTTAGTCGTTTACTGAATGTGAGGAATTCCTAACTGTCCTTTTAATAAGATGGTGATGAGCCACCTTTCTGAATACAACTGAATGGCTTATTAGGACAATTAAGAGTCAACTAGTGTTGACTAGTGTTCTGGGGTTGCATATGGGCCAGACTGGACAAAGACAGCAGATTTCCTTCCCTTAAAATAACAAGATGGTTTTTAACAACGATCTGGTAGTTCCATGGTCACCGTTACAATGCATTTCCGCAGCCACCATGATGAAATTTAAACTGCAGCCTCCAGATCATTGGCCCAGGACTAGTAGCATAATTATGTGGTGCTATTCCCCCTTATTATTGAAGCAAATTCGATAGAGTTTGCATTTGGTGTTGAAGAGCTTCATTCGTTAGCTAGGTGTACCTAAATGATGAGGGGACTTCTCTTGGGTGTTTTATTTTCCCTCCTCCTTCCTTTGCATTAAACACCCAACCGAGATCATTGAAAACCTTCCTTTGGCACAGACCTCAACTTCTGATGCCTTACAAGGCTTCAGCTTGACTTGTTCCCCCCTCCTGTCTCAATCACGAAAACACACAACTGGTAATTCAGACCTGCTGTTCTGGCCATGTTACAATAATGTAAGGGATGATGTACTGACTTTACGAGTTTGCCTTATATGCAATATCAGTGCACAGCTTTAATTTGCATCAGGTTCAAATTTAAACCTACTTTTGCATTGATTCAATTGAAGTCCTGTTTGTTACAAAAATCAAACCTTGGTAATTAAGTGACTGGAACAGAATTTCAATGAAGTTGAAAGTGTTTGTATTCCCCAAGTGCAATGTGAATTTGGGAATGGGTTATGAGTTCCAAGTACGCAGTATGCTGTTATTTGCCGATCTTTCTCTCCTCTCCCCTGTTGGTGTATCATTTATCAAGGCTGTGTTTGTTTTCCCTATTATAACAGCATTAAGGCAGATCATTTAGCTTGTGAATATCACCCTGAGCTGCTGAATTAGATCAATGTTAAAATATCTGTGATTTCTGGTGTATTAAATAAACAACGGTCATGGTACAGTGCCAGGCTGAATCTGCTCCCAGAATGATGTCTCCATCTCGGGTAACCACCTACAAAACGATATCCATTTCAAGCCCACCGACTCCCACAGCTACCTCGAATACACCTCCTCCCACCCTCCTTCCTGCAAAAATGCCATCCCCTATTCCCAATTCCTTCGCCTCCACCACATCTGTTCCCAGGATGAGGCATTCCACACCGTACATCTCAGATGTCCTCATTCTTCAAGGACCGCAACTTCCCCTCCCGCAGTGGTCGAGAACGCCCTCGACCGTGTCTCCCGCATTTCCCGCACCTCATCCCTCACACCCCGTCCCCGCAATAACAACCAAAAAAGAATCCCCCTCGTCCTCACGTACCACCCCACCAACCTCCGGATCTAACGCATCATCCTCCGACACTTCCGCCATCTGCAATCCGAACCCACCACCAAAGACATTTTTCCCTCCCCACCCTTGTCTGCTTTCCAGAGGGACCACTCTCTCCGTGACTCCCTTGTCCGCTCCACACTCCCCTCCAGCCCCACCACACCTGGCGCTTCTCCCTGCAACTACAGGAAGTGCTACACCTGCCCCCACACCTCCTCCCTCATCCCCATCCCAGGCCCCAAGAAGACTTTCCACATCAGGCAGATGTTCACCTGCACATCTGCCAATGTGGTATACTGCGTCTGCTGTACCTGTTGTGGCCTCCTCTACATCGGGGAAACCAAGCGGAGCTTGGGGACCGCTTTGCAGAACACCTGTGCTCAGTTCGCAACAAACAATTGCACCTCCCAGTCACGAACCATTTCAACTCCCCCTCCCATTCCTCAGATGACATGTCCAACCTGGGCCTCCTGCAGTGCCACAGTGATGCCACCCGAAGGCTGCAGGAACAGCAAATCATATTCAGCCTGGGAACCCTGCAGCCCAATGGTATCAATGTGGATTTCACAAGCTTCAAAATATCCCCTCCCCCAACCGCATCCCAAAACCAGCCCAGCTCATCCCCGCCTCCCTAACCTGTCCTTCCTCTCACCTATCCCCTCGTCCCACCTCCAGCCTAACTCCCATCTCCTATCTACTATCCTCATCCCGCCCTCTTTACCTGTCTGTCCTCCCTGGACTGACCTATCTCCTCCCTACCCCCCCCACCTACACTCACCTTTACTGGCTCCATCCCCGCCTCTTTGACTTGTCTGTCTCCTCTCCACCTATCTTCTCCTCTATCCATCTGCCTCCCCCTCTCTCCCTATTTATTTCAGAACCCTCTTCCCCTCCCCCATTTCTGAAGAAGGGTCTAGGCCTGAAACGTCAGCCTTCCTGCTCCTCTGATGCTGCTTGGCCTGCTGTGTTCATCCAGCTCCACACCTTGTTATCTCGGATTCTCCAGCATCTGCAGTTCCTATTATCTCTGAATTATTGCCTTGTTTCTTGAACCTCGTTGCAGACTGTTCTCTTTGTATTTCTTAAATATCTTATGTTTATTTTGTTAAGATCAATGAATCTGTAATCCTTAGGCTGGCCGATGTATTTTCATCAACTGTTCAGTGGCTATTAACTATACTGAAATGCCCAACAAGTATACATCATATTTTTGACAGCTTTGCCTACATTTTAGTTCTGTGTGTATTAGTAGAAGTGCCACTTAATTGCTCCTATAAGCCAGCAAGCCTGTGGTCTCACTCAGTTGACAGGTTTAAGTGATGAGGCCGCAGGATGGTAGGTGTAAGCAATGCGTGAGGCAGTACTGCAACGTTTAGATCAGAGGTTAGATTCCTGACCTGTTCTGAATTTGGGTTCAGGTTATGGTACCTGAACTGGTGATGGGACAAATTTGGCTGGAGGCCAATGGCCTTATGGAGACTATCTTCCTTTATTCAGTGATTGATTCATGCTGGAACAGGAGGCTTTGTTGGACACTTGGCAAATGTTGGAACGACTCCGTAGTGATATCCCACTGAGCAGAAATGCTCTCCTAACACTGGTGGTTTAAATTTGTTTATGAAGTTTGGTACTGAAGTGTGTCCAACTGTGCTAGAACCTGAAAATAAAAGCTAGTATCTTTTGGGAGGCTGTTGCATTTAGGATCTAAAAGCCCAAGACAGTTGGGGAGATGGGGAGATGGGGATGCTCAATATCTGCAAACAGCACTGTTGATTTCAAACACTTCTGACAAAGGAGAATGTGGATCAGTGGTTGATGGTTCTATTAGTCAGTGAGCTAATCTATCATTGACCTTGCCATGTGCATGCACTCTCAAACCTACCACATTGCTGGGGCATTGTTTGACTGTCCAGCTAATAAGTCTGGTGAAGAAATGAGTTAAGAGAAAGGATCTTCAGGGAAATAAAGTTGCATTTCATATTGAAATTGCACTTCTCCTTTCAACGTGGTTGCTCACTGTCTGCTCCTTCTTGGTCACAGTTGATTGCACGTGAGCCACTTTGAGATACAATAACTCATTGCATTGTGAAGTGACTGAGCATAGCTTTAATCCAGAGAGAGCTCACTGGTACCACTTTGAGCTTCTGACTTGTCTTGAAAGGGAGCTAGAATTCTCTACGGGGTGCCAATCCTCAGAACTGGCCTGGAGTCTCCAGCAACTGAAAATTTTTAATCTGTATTTGTAAAAATATGAGCGGTTTAAAATACTATATAAATTGAGTGGCGTGGGATGACAGGATGGTATATTGATCAGTGGCAGAGTGGGACTGGGCAGTGAAGGCGAGAGATCACATGATGAATCCTCTAGGAATGTGTCCAATCAGAACTGAGGCCTACACCTGCAAGTTAGGATCAGCCTGTGTCCAAACCAGAGTCTTGTTTCCCGTCACTGGGGAGCAAACATGAGAGAAGCATTTCGAGCAAAAGCACAAGAAAATTAAAACTCTCGGTCAATGCTGTTAAAAGGACAGTTCACAAAAAGGATGTCCACTACCTGGTATGGTCATCTGGTAGTGTCAAGACAAATTCCAAATGGTTCAAACTGAATATTGCAAGGCTTCCTAACAGCTCCCTCATCATTGATTTCATGCAGTTATTTTTAGAATCGCCTATTTGGAGTCACTGTTAAGTTGATATCCAGTGAATCTGACAGACTTTAAGTTCTAAACTGAATTGGTTTAAGTTTTTTTCTGCAGGAAAGGAGAGAGGAGACCATTTGCCTATTGAGCCTTTGTCAGCTCCTTAGGGTTGTTCACTTGGCCAAATTCTCCAGCTTTCTAACTTATTCCCTCGTCCAAGTACATCTCCTTTCTCGAAAGCTATCTAAGTCTGAATGAGACTTTTAATGTCCCAACAGCCCTGTTGTGTGTGCCAGAAGTATAATTAAAGCAAACTCTGCCCACTTGCTATTTATATGATCTTAGACTTCTGTGCTCCATCTGCTCCACATGCCTGAGGGAGAAACTGCAAATCATCTTCTGGTGACAAGGGTGGTCTTGTCTTGTACTTAAATGCAGATGGACTTAAATTTAATTTAACATTTTACTTTTCTGTTCCCCCATTATCCAGAAAATGGCAATAAACCTTCCTATTTTATGATTGATCTAAGCCCCACCTAATATTGTTTCTGCACTCCTTTACACTGTTTTCCAGTGACTTTGCTAGTAAATGATTCCATAACCCTCATATCTTCATTTGTGTAAAATTGCTCTTTGTTGCCTTCTTGCTCCAAACAGCCTTTTAATTAGCATATACTGCACCAGCATTAAATACCTATCTTGCTTGGAGTTTATTGCTCCAAAATAGCAGCTCAGCTCTGTATAATAAAGTTTGTTATCGTGGTCAAATTATATGCAGTTTGTTCAAGACAATTGTTGTATAATTGCTGTTGTGCTGATTTTTAATGGCACATTTCCAAGTTAATTTATCACATAGAAAGCACCAAAAGAAGTCACAAGTCAAAAGGAATCTTTCAGCAGCATTGAGGAATGATGACCAAAAAAATACAGTGAAGCATCTCATGACATAGTTGAGATGTACAGCACCTTGAACCCTTTCAACCAAGTGATCCATAGTAGACTTCACGGTGTAGACACTGGGGATCCCTGCATGTATCTTGGAGCATCTCACTACAGGAATGTCCACGAAGCCGGTTTTCACTGGGGTGGAGTATATGCCACAGAATGTGTAGGAAGAGTTCAAGGGGGGAATGTGACTGAAGCACAAAGCCCAGCTTTCATGTGACAGATGGCTTACATGTTTACTGCACGTAGCCAGAGGATTTCGAAAGCCGTGGCGTTACAATAAAACCGCAACCATTTCACGTCTTTTGTGATCACGGGGAAACCATTGCCCCTTCAACCAGGCAGCAAACAGTGAAATGGTCTCGAAATTTGCATTTCATCTGAGGTGTGGTTGAGGCCTTCCAGCTCTTGGTAGAATTGTGTGCTGCTCAAATAGTTCCTCTTGAAACAATTCATTTTAAAATGTCAGTCAAAAACAAAAATAAAAAAATCATGTGCTGTGACTATACCACTTTGAAGGTCTGTCATCATTTTACTGGTTGGAACACAACAACTTGCAAAGACGTAGCACCATCAAACATTTTAAGACTTCACAGCATTACTTCCACATTTCAAGTTAACTTCCATATTTCATGCCTTTTTTTTAATAAAAAGATTATTTTCTGATGTATAAAATGGACACTTGTATTCAACAACTTAGCTGTGCAAAGCAAGATCCCACAAATAGCAATTGAGGTAAATGGCTAGCGAATCTAATTTGGTGTTGTCTAAGGAGTTTATTTTCCCAGAATGTAGTGGATTCATTAATTTCCAAAGATCACTATGGAATTTTCAAAATCCACCAGAATGGCAGGTGAGTTTTGTTTGGGTCTTCTCTGCAAGATACTGTTTCTGCCAATGCAGCATGCCCTTAATGCTGCCGTGGGGTGTCCTGACTGGATTGTCTGCTCAGCCACTTCTGGGTGGAGGCTTTAAAGCCACTACCTTTTATAATTGCAGGCAAGGGTACTGCCAACTGACTCAGAGTAATGAATGGTTTTTATTTTTTTTTGTGTCTTGGTGCTGATCTTGAGAATTGAACTGAGGATGTGTTTGAAAATGACTGACTTACTTTCACCCTCTGACCATGAGTATTTCAGAACGGACAGGCCCTGAGTCAGTCTCTAGTGAATTAGTTCGTCTTTGTCTCGGATGTGATGGATCACCCTGGGCTAACTTCGCCACCAAAAGATTTTTTTTAAAAAAAAGTCATTTTAATAAGTCTTTGCTCAATTCTTTGTAATTTTTTTTTCTCTGAGCTCATTTGCTTGTGGAATTTATTAATAATCAATTCTCTAACTGAGTCACAAGAAAGTTATTTAATTCATTTGCGGTTAAGTCTAATGTACTCGCTTTTGCAGATCTATCCTGACCCAGAGCTAGAAGCCCAGATCCTGGCCTTGCCTATTCGCTGCATTCACAGCGAGGAAGGCTGCAGATGGACAGGACAGATTAAACAGCTCCAGGTTAGTCTTTCAGCAGGGCTGTGCTGTCCTGTGGAATGAATGCGTGAGGCTATTGCTAAACCCTGATCCATGTGATATGTTATTGAACTTTTAATTGAAGAAAATTTCAATGGCTGGTGTATTTATTTGTCCTTTTGCTCTTTCGTGGAATCAGGGATTTGCTGGGCAAGGGCACGTTCATAACTCATCCTGAATTGGCCATTTTAGAGGGCATTTAAGTGTCAACTACATTACTTTGGGTCTGGAGTCACAATGGAGCCCAGACCAGGTAAAGACAAGAGGTCTCCTTTCCTAAAGGCCATTAATGAGCTAGATGCACTTTAATGGAAATAGACAATGGCTTCATGGCTACCATTACTGGGACTAGCCATCAATCCAGAATATCATCAATGCTGGACAATTGAACACTTCCGCAATTTGATTAATTGTCAACCATTGTTTGTAGATAGCAAAAACATGTTTATCTGTGGAGAGAGATTCCTAGCCCGCTGCCTCAACAATGCATCTCAACTCTCTTTTATTTTTGACTTGGGTCCCATCTTGCCCTGTGCTGTTTTCTACAATAATGGGTCTTGAATTATCACTTACTTTGGTGTTTGAGTCGAATAACATACCACTAGGTGCTGGACTGAGACCACCAGCCCAATTTGCCTGCAAGACTTGTGATTGTTGCAGGTCTTTATCCCATCAGTACTCTGGGAGAAATGTACTCCTATAATGAATGTTGAGTTTTATTTTGAGATATCAGTATAATTATTCTCTGTCCTTGCCAAAAACCCAACTAACTATTCGGGAGATTCATTTGAGAACCTATAGTGTCAATAATTTTCTCTCATCTCGCCCTTCTCTGTAAAGTTAGTGGGCTTGGGTACCGGGTGCTTTATGGTGCGTTCGCTATTATTTTTATGGGGAGGCGATGGCCTAGTGGTATTATCACTATACTATTAATCCAGAGACCCAGATAGTGTTCCACAGCAGATGGCGGAATATGAATTCAGTGAAAAATATCTGGAATTAAGAATCTAATGAGCGAACTATACAGTAAATGGAAAAGCCCTGGGGAAAATTGATGCACAGAGAGATCTGGGTGTTCAGGTCCATTGTACTCTGAAGGTGGCAACGCAGGTGGATAGAGTGGTCAAGAAGGCATACGGCATGCTTTCATTCATCCGATGGGGTATTGAGTACAAGAGTTGGCAGGTCATGTTGCAGTTGTCTCGGACTTTGGTTCGACCACATTTGGAATACTGTGTACAGTTCTGGTCGCCACATTACCAAAAAGATGTGGATGCTTTGGAGACGGTGCAGAGGAGGTTCACCAGGATGTTGCCTGGTATGGACGGCGCTAGCTATGAAGAGAGGTTGAGTCGATTAGGATTATTTACATTAGAAAGACGGAGGTTGGTGGGGGGCTTTCCTGATTGAGGTCTACAAAAACATGAGAGGCGTAGACAGGATGGATAGCAAGAAGCTTTTTCCCAGAGTTGGGAACTCCATTACTAGGGGGTCATGATTTCAAGGTGAGAGGGGAAAAGTTTAAGGGAGATATGCGTGGAAAGTTCTTTATGCAGAGGGTGGTGGGTGCCTGGAACGCGTTACCAGTGGAGGTGGACGCGTCATTTAAGATGTATCTAGACAGATACATGAATGGGCAGGGAGCAGAGGGATACAGATACTTAGAAAATAGGTGACAGGTTTAGATAGAGGATCTGGATCGGCACAAGCTTGGTGGGCCGAAGGGCCTGTTCGTGTGCTGTAATTTTTTTTGTTCTTTGTTCTTTGTTCTTTTATGACTGTGAATCCATTGACAATTGTCGGAAAAGCCCATCTGGTTCACTAATGTCCTTTAGGGAAGGAAACTGCCATCCTTACCTGGTCTGGCCTACATGTGACTCCAGACACTCAGCAATGTGGTTGACTCTTAACTGCCCTCTGGGCAATTAGGGATGGGCAATAAATACTGCCTAGCCAGCGACGTCCTCATCCCGTGAATGAATAAAGAGAAATTTTTTTTTTTTTTTATGTGAGCGCTGATGGTAGGCATTGTTGGTGAGACATAGGAACATCTTTGCCTGAATGGCATAATTACTAACTGCAAACCCAAAGGACCATGTGGAGATCAATGCTTTTGTGGAGTGACCATTTCCAAATTTTTTTGTTTTGTTCTCTGCTTTGCATTTTGCAGGTCCACCTTTCGACATGCCCGTTCAATGTGATCCCATGCCCAAATCGTTGCACGGTCAAGCTGAGCCGCAGGGACCTGGCTGAACACCTGCAACACGACTGCCCCAAACGTCGAGTCAAGTGTGAATACTGTGGCAGTGACTTCACCGGAGAAGGTTATGAGGTGAGCGACCCTAGGCCAGTGTGGTTTTGAGCTGTGGAAAGCGCTGACACAAACAGGCAGGCATAGTATCAACCACACTGGGTACACCATGTTCAGTTGTTAAAGCAGAAATTACCTTCCATATACTTAGATAAAACAATTATTGTACTTCATAAATCCATATCTACTGAATGAGCATCTGCCATTAATCCATAAACTGTGGAAGTAAGGAACGCTCACTGATTTTAAAAAAAAACAGAATAATGAAAGTAACATTTTGCATGTCATGTGGTCTCAAGTCAGTTACATGTCCAAGATCATTGCCTGTTCATTTCTATACCAGGAATGCAATTGGCCACATCTGGATTCCAAATTAATCATATGTGGATAGCAGCAAGCCTTTGGGAGAGCACTGACCAAGTCTGTCCTGCAGGAGAGAGGATTTGTGTGCATTGAGATACATTTTATATTGTAGCTATTGACTCGTGGCAGCTCCAGTTTGATGCTCCAGTCAGCTAGACAGTTGAAGACCAAATGTACTTCACAAAGCTCCCACAAAAGTGCAAGCTGTTTCATTTCGTTTGTTCATTGCAGATCTGTGTATGAGAGAGAGAGGGGGTGGGAAGTGGGTGTGTGAGTGAGAGTGCACTATTGCTTCCTTCCAAAGTTAAATTCATTGTAAAGTATCTGTTGTCAAGCAGGACTAAATGATTGTAACTGCTTGCTTTACTCGAATGCAGTGTAACTCTGGAATAAGTTTTGTAAATGCATGCAGCTGTGCTCCTTTGGTGCTGTACATAACCTCATGTTCTTTGCTAGTGTTAAAGATAAACTCGGTTATGAGACAGCAATTAGAGAAAGAAAGCTAAATGGAAAGCCTCATTGATCTTGATCTTCCATTTTCAGTACAATTGTGAAACAGTGACCTTGTTTCTGCTTTCTGAATCTATTAAACCTTCTGTTTAAAAAAAATTTTCTCTTTACAAGAGGATATTTAACTTCAGTAGTTACATGTGGTCAGTATTTCCGCTGCTGGTAACTGCCATTTATGGCAAAATTATATTGTGAATGAGATAACATGTGTAGTATTAATTTCTTTGGTCCTGACCGGAGGAAATAGTTGTTTAATTTCCTGACCTAAACCGGACTTTCTCCATTGAAGACGTGATTGATTATGTTAAAGCAGCCCAAAATGGCTGTGCCTCTTTGTTGAAAGACTATAGAAGCTCTTTTTTCCTAATTGTGAGCTTTGTGGAGCTGTACAATCTGCTGGTAATAGAGACGGCTTACATTATATCAGCCCACGCCAGATATCCAAGGTGAAAGGCCAGTGTCTAACCCATTGGAGTATGGTATTCTGTGATATGATCACTTACACGTTCTCTCTCTCTCTCTCTCTCTCTCTCTCTTGTTCAATTGCTTGAAATGGAATATGGCTAATTCACTACTCAGGAAGTTGGCTAGAAACCTGTCATGCTGGGGATCATGACACACTTACCCTCTTACGGCTCGCGAGCAAATCCGTAGCTCTCTTTGTTATTAATGGTGGGGATGGGGTTTGGAATGGAGGCCGTAGAGAAACACCCTTGTTTTCTCTCCCTCTCCCCCCTCTCCCTCTCCCTCTCCGTCTCCCTCTCTCTCATATGCAACAGAAATGAGATTGCATTCACTTGGTTACTTTGTCCCACAGAATCACCAAGGGATTTGCCCTCAGGAGAGTGTGTACTGTGAAAACAAATGTGGGGCCAGGATGATGCGGCGCCTGCTGTCTCAGCATTGCCTTACAGACTGTCCGAAGCGCACACAGCCCTGCAAATTCTGCGGCAAGGAGTTCGTGTTTGACACTATACAGGTTGGTCACCACCATCCTCTTCGCTCCATTCCCAACCCCCATCCCCACTACACCTTGTTTTGTAAGTCCAAAGAGTGGTGCTACCAATTCTTAAGATGAATGACACTGACATGCAAAAACACCCAAATAATTTTCACCATCAATTGACGCGCCGTCTTCTGATGAGTGGAATCATTCTGTCTGTTTGTTTAGTCACTTGTCCGATGTAGGTGGCACTGCCTGGGCTGGCATTTATTGCCCGTCCCTAGTTGCCCTTGAGAAGGTGGTGATGAGCTGCTGCCTTGAACTGCTGCAGTCCATGCATGGTAGTATGACCCACCATTGTGGTTCTCCTCAGTTAGGGAGGGAATTCCAAGAATTTGATCCAGCTACTGTGAAGGAACAATGATATGTTTCCATGTCAGGATGGTGAGTGGCTCGGAGAGGAGCTTGCATTGGTGACATTCCCATATATCTGCTGCCCTTGTCCTTCTAGATGGAGTTTGTCATGGGTTTGGAGGGTGGTGTTTAAGGATCTTTGGTGAATTTCTGTAGTACATCTTGTAGATGGTACACACTGCTACTGATTGTCGGTGGTGGAGTGGGTGGATATTTATGGATGTGGTGTTAATGAACCCTGTTGCTTTGTTTTGGATGGTGTTCAAGCTTCTTGAGTGTTGTTGGAACTGCACCCTTCCAGGCAAATGGGGAGTATTACATCACATTCCTGACTTGCGTCAGTGTGAACTAGATATAGATTCCAAGATAAGAGTCATCTAGAAAATAAAATGAATCTGGTTGAACCTGGTGTTTCATAACTCCATAGGCATTGTGGATCTGGGGCTGAATGCAGGCTCATTGAACAATCGGGAAAGCAAATGATAAATTGACTTTTATTACGATGGGATTGAAGTACAGGAGTAAAGAAATTTTGCTGCACTTGGACTGGACTTTGTATGCCAAATGCAGTCTCACCAGTGTGTAGCGTTAGTTCCCTTATTTAAGGGAAAGTGCTACTTGCGTTGGAGGTAGTACAGAATGTTCACAAAGTTTGTACCTGGTTTGCCGAATGATGGGAGGAGAAGTAAATTTGAGTCTAAACTCGCTCAGGTGTAGAAAAGTGAGAGGTGGTCTCATTCCAGTCTTGTGTGTTTCAAAAAGGCTTAGCAGAGTTTGTTTCCACAGAGTGACGAGCATGGAGCACGGTCTCAGAATGGGGGAGGGGGTGGGTGGCATCATTTAGGACTGAAATGGGAAGTCTCTTCACTCAAATGGTTTAGAATCTTTGACATTCTCCAACCCAGTGTGGGAGGAGGTTGTGAGTACTCCATTATTGCCTATACCTGAGGCCAGGATAGACAGAGCTTCGATGTCTCGGGGGGATCTAAGGGATGTGGGGAATGGGCAGGAAGGTGACATTGATGTCAAAGTTCAGCCAGGATTGTGCTGAATAGTAGAGCAAGTTTACAGTGTTGCATGGTGTATTCCTTGTATTTCTTAACATGCTCTGGCAATATTAAACCCACTGTGTTGTTTGATCACTGTTTAAAGAGCAAGAGTTATTTCTACTCTGATGCGAGAGGAACATAGCAGGTCAGGCAGCCTTGGAGGAGCAGGAAAGTCAACGTTTCGGGTCGGGACCCTTCATCAGAAACATCAGCTTTTCTGCTTCTCTGATGCTGCCTGACCTGCTGTGTTCCTCCAGCTCCACACTGCGTTAACTCTGACTCCAGCATCTGCAGTTCTTCCTCCCTGTGAGATTTATTTCCGACTGATTCAGCCTGAGTCTTGTTTTCGATCTGTTTTAGAACCACCAGTATCAATGCCCACGGTATCCGGTAGTCTGCCCCAACCAGTGCGGAGTGTCAAACATTGCTAGGGAAGATCTCGCCAATCATCTGAGGGACAACTGCAACACTGCCATGGTACTGTGCCCCTTTAAAGATGCTGGCTGCAAACACAGGGTAAGAACTAATATGAGCCCTTCTATTCAGGACCTGCAAACATTTTGTTCATCACTGACCATGGTAGGAAGTGTGAAGAGTGTGTCTCTGATTATTGTATTGGTGGACAACCTCCGCGTTTTCTGTCGCCGAGTGTGTGTTAGCTTCGACACCCATGTATCCATGTGAGGAGAAACTATTTCTAGACCAGTTGAATTTTTACACTACCCTTTTTTGTTCATCTCATTTTAATTATGGCAGTTTCTGTTTGAAACCAGATGACTCTCCAACTCTCAATTACCCAAAACACATCAAAGAGATCTGATTACTGCTTTTATGTAAAAAAAAACCCATTCTGATTCATTGAGTTCATTAAGTTAAACACTGTTAATGCAGTGGAATTGAGTGTTTTCGATTCCCTAACCCTGAGGTTAGCAATCCCACAATCCCACAATCCCATGTCCCAATTGCAGATGTTTTCTGTAGAGGCCTGACTGGATTTTGCAACAATCCAGCTGGAATGCTAGTTGTTTCAGATTTCCAGCACCCACGGTTCCTTCTGTTGTTTTGTTTTGTATAATGCCAGCTAGCTTTGGTTCATAAAGGTGACCTGGACAAGTGTTGGGTCCATTACATTGGGCAAATTGGCATCCTCTGTCAAGGGATGGAAGGGAGTTATGGGCACATCAGGGGTTAACGCTTGTGATGATGCAGTCTCCCTGGGTCTTCTAGCCAATTGGACAACTGATTCCACTGACAAGGGAGGTGTCCTGTGGCAGCAAAGAAGTTGAAAGAAATGCACATTCCCTGACAATGAGCCTTAATTGCTGACTGGCCGTGCATGCACTGGCTGGGTCTTATCTAGTAAAGCTCCACTTTTAGTGGACTTTTAGTCCACTTTTATCTAGTAAAGGCGGCACGGTGGCACAGTGGTTAGCACTGCTGCCTCACAGCACCAGGGACCTGGGTTCGATTCCACCCTCGGGTAACTGCCTGTGTGGAGTTTGCACATTCTCCCCGTGTCTGCGTGGGTTTCCTCCGGGTGCTCCGGTTTCCTCCCACAGTCCAAAGATGTGCAGGTTAGGTGGATTGGCCATGCTAAATTGCCTGTAGTCTCCAGGGATGTGTAGATTAAGTGGGTTGTAGGGTGATGAGTCTGGGTGGGATGCTCTGAAGTTCGGTGTGGACTTGTTGGGCCGAAGGGCCTGTTTCCACGCTGTAGGGATTCTATATCACTGTGTCCCCTCTGAGTCTCAGTTGATTTTTGGTGGTGCTCTGGCCTAATTAATTCTGACAAAAATGATACTCAAGTTCTGAAGCCATTCCTATTACCCCTTGTGTGTTAGTCAAATGACCCCACCCGACTTCACTGGAACCTTTCTCCCCGTCAGCCCAGGATTTAAACACAGAGACACAGTGGCTATTTGATGGAATTGATGGAGCTCAGTCCCTTTTCCGCTCTCCTATCCCTTCAATAAGGGCAAGGAAGGGGGTTTATAGCATGACGAAAGCTTGATTTGCCTCAGTTCCCCGTCCCCACCATCTGGTGTCTGCGAACATGCTCTGGCCTCATCTTTTCATTTGGAAATCATTTCTTCTAGACGTGTATTATCCCGAGAACCTTTTGTGCTTTCAATATGCTCACAGCCTGAAATGCTCTTCAGTTCCGGGCTATGGCATTGTCAAGGTTACACTGTTAATTTATTTGGTGGAAATTTTATTCTTGAGCCGCTCAAGACGACCCGCAGTCAGTCATCTGTGTAATGGGGTTGTCAAAGTTCACAGCCGATTGCCCAAAAGGAAAAGCTTTTGATAACATGTCTTTGATAAGATAAGGACGTGGTGGGAGGGGGACGCTGGAAGAATGCTGGTTGGCGAAAGGTTGGGAAAGCTTAACAACTATATTTTTAAAAAAATTAATAATAATCCAAGTGCCTTCCAAGCGTGGAGCAGTGACGTTGAGAATGGTGAGTGTTCAAATTAAGAGAATGAAGGAACGCATGGATTGTGTGTGTCAGTGAATGTGTCTCCATGTTAGCAGTGCCGAAAATGGAATGTCCGGATTAACATTGATTTCCCAGTCCTTGTTGTTAATCGCATATTGAATTTGAGCTGTATGTCATGGTGTTGTAACCAAAAGATAAATTAAAAATACATACAAACAAGACATCTTTTGTTTGTTCGTTCTGAATGGCAACGAGAAGACAGTACATACTTTGGCTCTTCCAGAAGCTGAGCAGGGAGGTTTGTCTAAGACTTATTCGCCGTTTTATAAATGAGCTTTAAATCTGAGATTATCTGATGACTTTGTTAAACTGGTTTCCTACTCAGTACCAAACTGAACCACACTCACTGCGTATGATCCCAGTTCCAAGGCATCTCCTGAAGTTGATCACTGATGCTGTCTGTTGCTGTTGGGCCTTGTGGCTTAAACTGGGCACAGGCCTTGCCTTTGGAGAGAGTTGCACCCACTGTTAAGTAAATGGACCCTTCATTTCTAGAATCTCAATAAGATACTATAAAAATGTTTGTGTGTGGTGATGTGTTAAGACACATTTTAGATCTAAGAACATTAGGACTAGAAGCAGGAAGCTGTATGGTCTCTCTGACATGATTCACCATTTAATAAGATCATAGCTGTGTCGACGATGGCAGCAATTCTCCTTTCCTGCCTATTCTTTCCCCTCCTTCCCTTCCCTTCCCATCCCATCCCATCCAATTCCATCCCAGCCTCCACCAATAATCCTAGATTCCCTTATAGATCAACAATCAGCCTACCTCAACCTTGAATATCTGCAATGATCCAACCTGCAGTGCTGACTGGAAAAGGATGCCCCCCCCCCGCCCCTAAAAGGCAAATGAGCATCTGAGAGAAGCACTTCTTCCTCCTTGGCATCTTAACTGGGAGTCACCTTTATTGTGAATATCTGCTCCCTTCTGCATGTCTGGAAAAGATTGCCCTGGCATCAGTTCTGTCAGAATTGTTACCGCTTTCAATCAGCTCACCATCAAAAGTCTTGGAGTAGGCCTAACCTTTCCTTACAAGTCAACCCCTTTTATTTCCGGGAATCGACCCAGTGAACCTTCTCTGAATTATTCCAATGTAGATATCCTATATTCCCCCGCAGCCCACTAAAGATAATTTTCTTGAAAAATAATTCTGGCCAATATTGAGGCCTGTGATTGGTAGGTTGTTTATATCAGATGGTCGAAGTATATTCTGTCAACAGAAAATCACTGGAAATGAGGGGCGAAGGTTGGAGGGAACAATGGCAGAATGGTATTTTTTTTTAATTATGAGGTTTGTCATTGTTGCATGTGAAAGAAAATATGCCTCTTGCAAGTTCAAGAGGTGAACTACACGAAGGCTGGCCGCGAGTCTGGTGCTAATTGACCTTTTGTCTTCTCCTCCAGTGCCACAAGATTGCGATGAGCAGACACATTGATGAAAGCATGAAGGTTCACTTGAACATTATGTGCAGTCTCGTGAATCGTCAGCGGCAGGATATCTTGGAGCTGAGGCGAGAAGTGGAGGAGCTCTCAGTTGGCAGTGATGGTGTCCTTATCTGGAAAATAACCGACTACATGCGTAAGATGCAGGAGGCCAAACTGCGCAACAACTATGAGTTTTTTAGCCCCCCGTTTTATACCCACCGATATGGCTACAAGCTACAAGTGTCGGCCTTTCTCAACGGAAACGGGAGCGGGGAGGGTACCCACTTGTCGGTCTATATCCGTGTGCTGCCAGGCGAATACGACAACCTGCTTGAGTGGCCCTTCTCCTATAAGGTGACCTTCTCCATTATGGATCAGAGTGACCCGTCGCTTTCAAAACCACAGCACATCACAGAAACCTTCACCCCTGACCCCAACTGGAAGAACTTCCAGAAGCCTGTCAACTCCAGGAACTCCATGGATGAAAGCACACTTGGGTTTGGATATCCCAAATTCGTTTCTCACGAAGAGATCAAAAAGAGGAATTACATCCGGGACAATTCGATCTTCATCAGAGCTTCTGTCGAGATCCCTCAAAAGATTATAGCGTGAATGTGGACTGGAAGGAAACAGTCAACTTTACTCCTCCTTTAGCATCGAAAGCTTTGTTTTATATACATGTGTATATATTGTGATACAAATGAGTTGCTCAAGAACCAAAATTTCCGAGGTACTTTTGGGATTTCTCCACTGTGCACTATGAACATTGCCTACTGTGCATGCATAAATTGGCATGATATTCAGATACTGGGTCTGCCACATCAGGGAGACAAAGAATACCTCTACGATTTATTTTAGAAACTGTACGTCTGTATCGATTTGCCCTAGTTTCAGTGTCTGTAACCACTGTGTCAGAGCAGTCTTAATTTCTCATCTGGGAACGTGGCAGGCCGTGTTGTCCAAAAACATCATTCAGCCTGATCAATATTCCCACATTATGAGATTGGTTCGGAAACTTGAGAGAAGAGATGGGAAGACAAATTTATTCCCGTCCGAAGGTGTATTTAGGTTCAGGAGGCAACAATTTCAGACAGTTTTTTGTCCTGGTCCAAGGACGGGTCTAATGAGGTGCATATTCTAAAGAGTTTGGACATGGTCAGTGTCCATTTGCAGGGACTGGGTGCAGCTTCTTTCTCAATAAGTGATGGTCAACCAGACAGAGGATCAACTCCAGGCTGACTCCAGTGCTGCCAAAGGAGTTTGTATGTCCTTGTCTATGTACTGTAATTTGAGCTGGTCAATGTTGGCTTCTCAGGTGATCAAATGTAACCCAGTCTTTAGTATTAACAGAACTTAAACTGATTTTGGAGAGAAAAGTGCTACCTAGGTCCAATGCAGAAATAAAATGGGAATACTTGTAGCCACCTTTCAGTCTGCCTTTTAAAACAGTGGGAGAGAAGCATTTGAGGGAGAAGGTAGGAGATACTTCTCATGGAATAAAATGATTTAATTAAAAGTTACATTTCATCAACAGGACATATCAGGCCTCATTTATGTTGCTATTCTGGCCATTGCTAATTGTTGAGAAATACTGACTAAAATGCTTTTTAATTAACTAAGGCATGTGCAATAAGTAAATGCCAGGATTCAAAGATGTGAATAGTCAAAAGTTGCTAATATATAATGGTAATGTCGGAAGTCTTTTTTTCCTTTTAATTTTTCTGTCTTCCTCTTTCTTCCTCCCTCCCTGTTGCTCTCTCCCAGAAATTGGAATCTTTTGCTACGTTTGAACTTTACCGGGTGCAAACTGTTTCTATATCAATGTCCATATTCACCGATTTTGAAAACAGAAGAATTTTCTACAGCTGTATATTTTAAATAAAACTACACCTAGGACTTTAACTGTTTTGTAGTAGAATAGAGATTTGAATGTTTTTGTAACAAGCATCATTTGAAAGCTGGAAAAATCTCCATGGCATGTTAATGTAATTCCATTTTATTGGTCAGTTAAATCCATTTGGAATTTTTGGAAGTAGTCTTCTGCTTTACTTGATTCCTGTGTGTAATTTCCTTCTAAAACTATTTATTTTTTAGCTCTGTTGTTGATGATGAGGTAGATGTGTTTCAAATCCAGAACAAGAGATGAATCTCTGTACGTTGTCCTTTTTCAAAATAAAATGTGTATTCATACAAAGCTTTGTTTTAGCTATTGTTCTTGCTCAATAAATCATTTATTTGTGCTTGTAATGAAGAATGAACTGGCATCAGGACTAACAAAGACAGAATTGCATTTTGCCAGTTATGAAATTTGCTGCAAATGTTCCAAAGCGCTTGACAGTCTGGGAAGTACGTATTGAAGTGTAATACTTTGTAATGTAACTGCCAATCTGAGCAGCTGAAGACGTAAACAACCGTATGATGATCAGATATTTAAGTGGTGTTAGTTGAATGATCGAATATTGACCAGGCTATTAGGAAGAAGACATCTGCTCTACTGTGAATGCAGCGATGGGGCTTCTTTGATAGCAAGTCAAGAGCCTCTGTTTTAGTGTCTGGTCCAAAAGGCATCATGCCAATTGGTTTATACATACATACATCATTGGTATGGCATTTGCTCAACACTGCCTTAGGTTTCAGACCCTAAATACATGCTCAAGTCTCCAGATTGGAACTTGAAACTAAGATAATGACCTTGAAGGCTATCAATATGTAAATCCAAGTGGTTACCCCTCATGTATGCACACAAGGTAGTCAGTGTTTGTCACTGTTGGGGTAGCAAGACCATTAATCCCAGTCATGTCTTCTTGTAATGTGCACTTTGCAGCAGGAATCTCTCGGCAGTCAGGTGCGATGACCCTGATGGCTGCTTCATGCCTTCCATTTTAAAATATATAGCAGTAGGTGAGTGACGTGCTGCCTGTTCTACTGTTAAGAAACACATTTTCCTTTGACAGTTGAGAATGTTTGATATTTTGACCTGAAATAAAAGTTGCCAGGTATGGATGGAGAATGGGAAATGGCACTTTTGGGACTGAAAGTATGCAGGAAGCCTTTGTGGTGTGAAGGGTTAAATGGCGCAAGTTGTTGGGTTGTGGCAGGCTCTAGGACATGGAGGGAAGTGATTGATATTGATGGCATGTTTTCCCCTGTCAATAACCCTCTTGAAATGCAGACAGCGTTCAGCACAGTGAAACTGCCTGGAGATTTCAATATTGCATCGACTTCAGTTGAAAGTAATCCCTCCATGAATGACAGGACAGAAACGGTCCACCGTGATATCCTCAGCACATCCAATAACTCCTGTCTCAAATCAATTAAATTGCAGTGGTGTCTGCTTAATCCATCACAATCCCATCTGGACTGATTTGAATGGTGCTTAATCCTAATGCACAGATGGTGGTTTGCATCACTCTGGTGGTGCAAAGGTTAAAGACGCTTTCTTTTCTGCTACAGCGTCTATCTGAGGTTTCAACAGGAAGGCCCAGCTTTTCAACGTCGTTGACTGGTAGTTAAGTATTTTTGGCTTTTCTGATCAAAATAGGTTGCTGTCCATATTGTTTGCAAAATCTCTCGATGCTGAGATACACAGCATTGCAGTGTCTATGAGGCTGATCTTGTGTGGGGCAAAAATTTCTTTATATTGTATCTTAAGCAATAAAGCTGCTTCGCTGGAACATTATTTTTAAGAAACAAAATACAGCAAGCCACAATAGGAGATATTAAGTGGTCAAGCAAAAGCTTGAGTCAAAAGAGATTAGGTATTAGGGAGCGGTCAAAGGATGAATGCGAGGTACAGAGGTGTGAAGAATATATTCTAGAGTCTGGGGCCTTGGCAACTAAAGGCAAAATGGTGGAGCTGTTTATAATTTGTATGAGAGGTTGGAATTAGAGGAGTGCAGCTTTCAGAGTGGTGCGGGAATAGGGAGGATTTCTGAGACAAGGACAGCCAATTGAAGGGATTTGAAATCAGGGATGCAAACTTCTAAAAACAAGACTCTGGCTCGCCAGTGAGCGTAGGTACAGGGGATTGGAACTGGTCTTAGTTAAGATATGGGCAGCAGATTTTTAGGTGACCTCAGGTTTCTGGAAGAATGTGAACCAGCAGCCAGCAGTGATTTGGAAGAGTAGAGTCTGGAGGTAATAAAGGTATGAATGAGGGTTTCCACAGCACAGGTTGCTCTCTACCTACTGAGAGTCTCCAACTGACAACGAAAAGTGTACAAAGGCACCTTGGGCTTTGCATTTTTAATTTCCTCGCTCAACATGGGGTAAGCAAGGAGAAAAAGAACTAGTTCTCAAAAGGCCATTCTACCTATTGAAGATGATCTGTAGCACTGTCCTTCAACTTACATTCTAGTATAAGTGTTTGAAACAATTCCCACAAAGTTTTTCTAAAAGAAGATGTCTTGTACATATTTTTAACTCATCTAACTTTGTGCCTTCACATGTATTAGTCTAATTTCTCTTACTGTAACATTGCATGTTGTGTGTATTCTATTATTTGTGCACATGAATGAGGTACTATTTGAACATCACTGGGATGCAAATTTAATCTTTTCGAATCCCTTCTCCAAATTATTTCCTTTTTACACCAGGATAATTCTTGTTCATCTCTGTACTCTCATGACAGGATGCATGTTCCTTCTGCAAGTAGCCAACACTTGACTGTCAGGAAATGAGTAGTTGGCACTTCTGTTATGATCCCTGTGAATAATTGCTTAGTGGATGCTGCATGTTCTTTAGTGTAAAAATGCATTATTCTATACTGGGAATGAATAATGCATGCAACGACCTTTTGCTGTAGAATCTGTCCTGTTCGTATTGTGTAGTTATTTTCACATCACCATAATTTGGAGAGAAACAGGGGCTAGTGTACAATTGCTTTAATATTTCAAATCATGATTACTTCCTGGAGGCTATGTTCCCCTGTACTTGGTAAAGGTAGAAACTGGTCTACAGCCCTCCATCTGCCCCCAATGCCAGCACTCGGTCAGACAAAATCTTTGCCTCACTTCACCCACTGGGAGTAATTAAACTAGACACCCTTCTAGATGATGTACCTTTTTGGATTTACATTGCCATTACAGATTTAAATCAAAATCACTCCCTGTGATTCATTCTCTTCTGTTATAAAGTAGCCCATCAGCCTCTACATTAGCGGTTGTGAAAGCTTGTTATATCAACCTCTGGTAAAATTGTATCGCAACATGAGACAGTTTGACACCAAGGCCTGGAGGTGGGAGCCTCCATTTCTGGTGTATGGCAGGGCCAAGTAACTCCACAATATACCCAGCTGTTGAAAACAACTTTGCTGAAGATTTATCACTGCTACCACCCATTGCTACCAACCATCGCCACCACCCACCACCCCCTGGGGCGGGGGGGATGTTGCTTGCGGGAACTTAGCTATGGTAATGCTTTAGAGTGGAGGGCTGGTGATGAAGAGGCACTGTCTCCACCTCTAGGCCAGACCTTCAGCTTTTTTTTAAATTTCAAAGATATACTTTATTCATAAAAGTATTTTTTATGTACTTAGTCCCTAAAGTAGTTTGGTTCTGTACAGTAGAATATGATGAAACAAACAAGCACTGGAGTGTGATTCTATACAGCAAACAAACCAAAGGCATTTCTTCCTCGTACAGGGCTCTATATATACACATATATTTGAGGTATTGGGAGGGTCAAGTAACTGAAAGGACCCCCATTTGACTTTGCAGAAAGAGCTTAGACAGTGGTCCTTCCCCACTGTACCTTGGCAGCAACTGCTCCAATCTTTGTTGTATCTCTTAGCATGTAGTGCTGGACCTTGGAATGTGCCAGTCTGCAACACTCAGTCAAGGTCAACTTCTTGCTGGAGAAGACTGCTAAGGTTCTGACCCATTACAGAACATCTTTCACTGAGTTGATGGTCCTCCAGGCGAAGTCGGTGTTTGTCTTGGTGTGCATCCCGGAGAACAGACCATAGAGCACAGAGTCCTGCATCACAGAGCTAATCAGGACAAACCCTGACAGAAAACCACAGGCCAGAGCTTCAGGTTTGAGTCCCATACTAGAACCTGTTCCCCATAGGCAGTGTACTTGTAATGTGGCAAAGCTGGTTTGTTATCAGCCTGTAATTCCTTTCAGTAAGCCTGATGGTAGATGAAATATCTCCACAGAGGCTGGTATCCTGTTACCAAGTCACCCTTTACTTACACTTGCATAGTACATGAGGCTGATCCAGCTCCCTCAGAGTGAACAGAACGTCTGACACTCCTGATTACATCTGTCAGCCATGGCTCCCTGATTGGACCGGATTAATAGCCCCAGTCAGGGGACTCAGATTCTATGAGGTCCACTTGGCTAATAATCACTATAGTAGACAGTAGGACCAGGAGTGTTGGTCAGCCACCCAGAAGAAGACAATGACAAAATTACTGCAGCATTTATCCAGAAGGATGCACAAATCTATTTGAAATCAGTGGTCCAAACCCGGCAATAATAAAAAGACAGACAATGCCATTCAGTGTCAAGGGGTGATGATTAGATTCTCTGTTGTTTGAGATAGTCATTGACATTTGTGTGGGTAGAATATTACTTGCCAGTTATCAGCACAAGCCTCAATATTGGCCAAATTTTCCTGCATACAGACATGTATCAGTATCATAGACGTATTCAGTACTTGTGGAGTCACGAATGGTGCTGGACATTGTGCAGTCATCAATGAACACCTCCACCTCTGACCTTATGAAGGAGCGAAGATTGATGAAGCAGCTGATGATGGTGGTCTAGCCAGGACGCTACCCTGAAGAACTGCTGCAGAGATGTCCTGGGACTGAAATGATCGACCTTCAACAAAACAGCCATCTTTATGGAGCAAGGTATGACTCCAAATCGTGGAGAATTCTTCGTCAGAATCCCATTAACTCCAGTTTTACTCTGGTCTCTCAATACTATACTCAGTCAAAGGCTGTCCTATGTCCAGAGAAGCTACTCTTGCATTCACCTGGAATTGAACAGTTTTGCTTGGACCATGGCACGTGAGGCTTGGAGATGTGTGGGCCGAGTGCAATTAATCCCATTGCCCTGCAACCTTGTAAACATTGCTCCTTGTTAGGGATATATGACTTTATCAAGGACAAAGATACTTCTTCTGTTTTACAAGACAATACACTTCCCAAAAAAAAGCTGACTAATTGGATTGAAAAGTCTTTGGGCTATCAGGTTGAGAAGGCAAGTCCATTGTCAGAGCCTGAGTAGACTTCAGCAATTACTTTGAGCCTGTTCGGAGTGACACAAGATAAGACACTATGTTTTTAACGTTTAGAAAACACAAAGTTGTGGTGGCCTCCTAACAATAGCAAGACTTGAGATAAAGTTTTAAAATTATCAGGATGGCTCTATTGATGGTACAGAGATAAACACTGTGTCACCCTGAACACTGAAAACCAGAAAGGTGATAGGTTTGATTGGAGTCTGCATTGACTGAGCTTCCAGATAAAGAGTGTTTCTCCATTGATTTTGGAACACCAGAGAATGGGTGCAGCTACAGTCATCTCACACCCTCACTGATTTTACTGATTATAATGACTTTGTAATGACTTTCTATTATCATACAGCTGTAAAGCACAAAAAGAGGCCATTCGACCCATTGCATCTCTGTAATCTTCTTCAAAAGACAATCTACTTAATCCGACTACCTTATTGGCACAGAATCTGCAGAGGTATGATGACCCAAATGGCCTCCATCTGATTTCGAGATAACAAGCATGGGGCTGGATGAACACAGCAGGTCAAGCAGCATCACAGGAGCAGGAAAACTTGACGTTTCGGGCCTAGACCCTTCATCAGAAATGGGGGAGGGGAAGAGGGTTCTGAAATAAATAGGGAGAGAGGGGGAGGCGGATAGAGGATGGATAGAGGAGAGGATAGGTGGAGAGGAGGCAGACAAGTCGAAGAGGCGGGGATGGAGCCAGTAAAGGTGAGTGT
>JAHRHZ010000067.1:3687420-3716536 GCA_024137785.1 Ginglymostoma cirratum | reverse complement strand
CAGAAATGATGAAGGGTCTAGGCCCGAAACGTCAAGTTTTCCTGCTCCTATGATGCTGCTTGGCCTGCTGTGTTCATCCAGCCCCACGCCTTGTTATCTCGGATTCTCCAGCATCTGCAGTACTTTTTATCTCTAGGCGTAGAAGTTGAATGCTTTGAATGCGTTTATGGCTGCATTTGACAGATTTTTGATTGATAAGGGAGTCATGATTTATGGAGGACAAAGAGGAAAATGGAGTTGAGGCCACAATCAGTACCGTCTACACCAAATGAATGAAGAGTAAATTCGATGGGCCAATTAGCCTGTTCCTGCTCATATTTCTTATGATCTGAACACACTTCTTAAAATCTATGCTGTTGGTCCACTCTCTTAATATTGTCTATGTGATTCAGTATAAAATTTTGTTTGACAATGCTCTTGTCTAGGAAAGTTGAATATGTTACAGGTACATATAACTGAGAGCCACATACGTCTGTACCTTTATGTCCTAACCATATCAACCTTGCTGTCCAGAAACCAAAAACGGTTTTGACTCTGAATTGAGTTTTTTTCTTCCATCACAAGAAAACTTTATTGTCCAGGACCCTAAATAACTGAGATAAATCAAACAACGTGTCCTTGTTATGCAGTTGCAATGTTGAATGCAAGGAGGGCTGATTTGTTGCTCTCCAACCACTACCATCATGCTGATTGCCCCCAGTCTTCCCTTATACCATGCCCCCTTCCCCAAACTTCATTGTAGTTTCCTGAGGTTGATTCATGGGATTCAGTGATTGACCCTGCCCCATGAGTTCAAGGCACTTTTGGAAGAGATTAATTTTACAGGGTGATATGGAATCAGAGAATCGTAGAGTTTTTACAGCGCAAAGGAGACCATTTGTCTCATTGTGTCTGTACCGGCTCTCAACAGAGCTACCCAGTTAGTCCCATTCTTCAGCCCTATCTCTGTAGCCATCAAAATTCATCATGTTTAATACCTAGCCAGCTCTCTTTTGAAGCCCCGTATGGAATCAGCCTCCACCACTCTCCCAGTCAGAGGATTCCAAATCTGGACAGCTCTCTGAGTAAAGACGTTTCTCCTCAACTCACTCCTAGCTCTCTTGCTGACAATCTTGAAATTGTAACCCCTAGTTACTGACATACTGACATATAAATGATTAATTCATTTAGATGATGCATTTTGTCTTTTATTTGCTGGAGCTTGTTGAAAAAAGAGGAAATCACTTGGCAGTCAGAACACTCAGTAATTCCTATTGAATCTCTGTTAGGAAGTGAAATCCTTTTGCAATTGGAAGAGCAAAAAGGACTTCCAAATAGGATTAGGGAGAATCCTAAGATATTTTATAAATACAGAGGTTTATGAGGGAAAGAGGTCCATTAGAGACTGAGGGTGCAATCTGTGTGAGAAGTCACAGGGTATTGGGAGGGTCTTGAATGAATGCTTCCCTTAGATCTTAACTCTGGAAAATGAGAACGTAGGTACGGAATTCAGGAAAAGGAACTGCAAGGAACTTGCATGGTTTGACACAGGAAATGGGGAGGTATTGGAGGATCTGTCAGACTTAAAAACAGACAAATCCCCCGGCCTAGCTGAATAACACCCCAGGCTGCTGTGGGAGGTGAAGCAGGAAATTGCTGGGGCTCTGACAAACTTTTTTAATTCTTCTCTGGCCACAGGGGAAGTGACAGAGGACCTGAGAACAGCTAATGTGGTTCCACTTTATAAGAGGGGTGGTAGAGATGAACCAGGAAATTACAGAATCTCACATCAGTGGTGGGGAAACTATTGGAGAACATTCTGAAGGAGCAAAACAAAACCCCCTTGGAAAAGCATGGGGATAGCCAGGACAGTCTGCATGGCTTTGTCAGAGGGAAGTCATGCTTAACAAATTTGTGAGACTTTTTTGAAAATGTGATCAAATGTGTGGATGAGGGAAGTTCAGTTGATGAAGTTTATATGGAATTTAGCAAAACTTTTGACAAGGTCCTACATGGGAGACTGATTGAGAAGGTGAAAGCACATGGAATTGAGGGAAACTTGGCAAGGTCGATCAGAAACTGGTTGAGTAACAGAACACAAAGGGTAGTGGTGGAAAGCTGTCTGTGTGACTGCAGGCCGGTGTCCAGAAGTGCACCACAAGGATCAGTTTTGGGACCCTTATTGTTTGTTATATACATAAATGATATAGGTGAAAATGTAGGGGAGCATGTTAAGCAAATTTTCAGGATACATCAAGATTGGTAGAGTGGTTAATAGCAAAGAAGATGGTTGTAGGTTACAGGAAGATGTAGGTGGGTTGGGCAGATGGGCAGACCAGCGGCAGATGATATTTAATCCTGATAAGTGTGAGGTGATGCACTTTGGAAGAAGAAGCAAGATGAGGGAGTATCAATTGAATTGCATGACACTGGGTAGCTTAGAGAAACAGATGATTTTGGGGGTAATTATTGAACTATAAGTGATCTATAAGGAGAGACTACAAAGGCTTGGATTGTTTTCTTTAGGGCAGAGAAGACTCGGGGACATGATTGAATGGTAAAGGATTATGAGGGGTATAGATAGGGTGAATAGAGTGCAGCTGTTCCCCTTCGTTGAGGGGTCAATCACAAGAGGGCATTGTTTTAGGGTATAGGGTAGGACATTCAGAGGGAATTTGGGGAAAACCTTCTTCATTCAGTGGGTGGTGGGAATTTGGAATGCACTGCCTGGTAAGGTAGTGGAGGCTGGAAACCTTACAATTTTTAAACAAAATATTTGGATGAGTACTTCAAATATCATAACATTCAAGGATATGGGACAAGTGCAGGAAATTGGGACATGTACACTTTTAGCGGTAGTTATGTTGGTCCAGACTCAATGGGCTGAAGGGCCTTTTCTGCACCGTACAAATCTATGAATTTCAAAGACATTTGGACAGGTACGTGAATAGAAAAGGATAATGGGCCAAGTGCAGGCAAGTGGGACTAGTTTAGTTTGGGAAGCTTGGTTGGCATGGAGAGTTGGACCAAAGGGTTTGTTTCCATGCTGTATGACTCTATGACTATGAATATGACTTCTGTAAAACTGGTACATAATGGATCCTTTGAGGTGAAATGTATGGAGCCTATAGCAAAAACTCAACTTCTGTTATCAATATCTCAACTGGTGTTATAAACAATTCCAAAAATGTTTCCACACATAAATAAGCAAGCAGAAAACCATATCACTACTGGCCTAACAAAGGTTTATTTACAATATTCAGATGTAGATAGATCTTTTTGAAAGTATTATTGCTGTGCATACCTTTCTATTCAAAGTTGCTCACATAGTCTATAGGTGATGTCACCACTGTTAACCTAGAATGTTAATGATACGGTGAAATTATAGTCATAAGATTAGATAATGAGTTTCGCATAGGCTGCAGAACACTGTACGTGGTACATATTTCAACACAGGACAAGCTAACTCCTACCCCACCTCATGTGGTAAATGTAGTTGGCAGCTCCTTCAGTTAATGACCACCTTTAGACTTCCAACTTCCTGTCTGTCGCACAGCAACCCGCGGCGGGTGGTGTCAACTAATGTGTCACTGCCTCAATTCTGGAAAATATGCATTATCCTATAATGAACGCAAAGGTAAGGCAACACGATAACTGCATACAAAGCTGGAAATCAATTACATTCCTTTTTAGCTATTCATAACTAGGTTGCATCCTGTCACATGATTATAAATTAAAGAGTGTTACACTTGGGCAAATCTAGTTGAGCATTTGAAAATCTGCAGGCCACGGCTTTCCAAAATTGTCATCTCTGAGTATTGCCAAGGTAAGTGAACTTCCTAAAAATATCTAAATATAATCCCTGTAACATCATGACTGACAATGATCTAAAATGTTACCAGAAATAATTTCAGATTTATTTTCAAAACAAAATATTTAGATTTATTTATTTGTCACATGTGCTATGTATAGGAATACATAGGTACAGCGAAAAGTGCACAAAGTCGCCATACACTGGCACCCGGTTGGTTACAAAAACCAGAATTAAAAGATTTTAACAGAGCCAAAAGGTAAGCAAGAGAAAAAGAAAAGTTCAGATTTCAGAGTCCCAAGTCCCATCTCCACCACGGTGCAGGCCGCCCTCCAATCACTAGGGCACCTAGGAGGCTGCTGCCAGGCAAAAGGCCCACTCTCACCGCCATTGCCTCACCAGCCTTCATCTCACCGCCATCGCCTCACCGACCTGATCTCACCGCCATCGCCTCACCGACCTGATCTCACCGCCGTCGCCTCACTGACTTGATCTCACCGCTGTCGCCTCACCGGTCTGATCTCACCGCCGTCGCCTCACTGGCCTGATGTCACCGCCATCGCCTCACCAACCTGATCTTACCGCCATCGCCTCACCGGCCTGATCTCACCGCTGTCACCTCACTGGCCCGATCTCACCACCATCGCCTCACTGGCCCGATCTCACCACCATCGCCTCACCGGCCTGATCTCACTGCCATCACCTCGCCGGCCTGATCTCACCACCGTCACCTCACTGGCCTGCTCTCACCACCGTCACCTCACTGGCCCACTCTCACCAGCGTCACCTCACCTGCCTGCTCTCACCACCGTCACCTCGCCAGCCCGCTTTCATGGCCATCACCTCACCGGCCTGCTCTCATGGCCATCACCTCACCGGCCTGCTCTCAACGTTGCTTCACTGGCTCGCTCTCACCGCTGTCACATCACCGGCCCAATCTCACTGCCATCACCTCACTGGCCTGATCTCACCGCCGTCGCTTCACCAGCCCGATCTCACCGCCGTCACCTCACCGGGCGCTCTCACCGCCGTCGCCTCACCGGCCCAATCTCACTGCCGTCGCCTCACTGGCCTGCTGTCACTGCTGTCGTCTCACCGGCCTGTTCTAACCACCGTCATCTCACAGGCCCAACCTCACCACCATGCCTCACCGGCCCGCTCTCGCTGCCATCACCTCACTGGCCTGTTCTCACCGTCGCCTCACCAGCCCGATCTCACCGTCGTCACCTCACCTGCCTGCTCTCACCGCCATTGCGTCACTGGCCCAATGTCACCACCATCTTCTCACCGGCCCAATCTCACCACCGGCCTGCTCTCATCACTGTCGCTGCCACCTCACTGGCCAATATAAGCAGTGTAGTGATTTGTAGTTGCTAAGGACCCATTTGTTGTTTCTGCAATCTCTTCTTGTTTTAATTGGAATTGTAGTCTGATTACAGTGTGACACATAAGGGTATAAGGGTGTAAAGATCCTAAAGGGTAAATACTGAGGCGTGTCTTAGGCACCAACACCATGATGATGGTGTAGGGACTGGAATCTCTAGGAAGTAAGTCCTTCTCACCATCTCTGTAACAATAGCTATCACATTAGTGTAACATGCAAACAGCAGGAACTACATCTTGTTTGTGTCAAGAGCCTCTTCATGTTTGACTAGTAAGTGGTTTTACTTTCGCAGACCAATCTAAGTCACTGCCTACCCTGAAAAAAGTTGGTTCCAGCAACGCTAACCCTTGCTGAGTACAAACTTAGCTTCATACAACGCTGTGGACTGTGATGAGGATCGTTCCTGCTAAACATGTGGACAATCATTTTTTAAAAAAATTCCATAAATCTGTATTAACTTTATAGTTTGCCTGATGAGCTCCATGACCAGCGCACTGCTGTACACCTGCAGATGTGCTGAGGTATTCAGAAAAAAGAGTCTCAATGTTTAAATCCCCGCTCTGAAGTGAGTTCACTGACCTCGGTTGGGGATGGAATTTGACTGCAATATTTGGCCTCAGGGTCCTTTCCCAAAAATGGAAAAACAATCCTGTTCTTTCTTACTACCCAATGAGCTGTAGAGTGCACAGTTGTTTGTCTGTGAGAGGTAGAGGGGTCTAGACAATGGAGAAAGGTGAATTCTGGTTGAATCCGTAATACCTTGCCTCATCACTGGAGCCTGCTGATGACCAACATTATGACTGTGTGCAGTGTACTAATGTGGCGAAAGCATTGTTAGTGTAATTCTGGACTGCAGCAAGCAAACGGAGACCATTGAAAAAGGTAGAGTTAAAAGCTTTTGGAATCATACACTGGTTACAGCACTGAGAGAGACCATTTGGCCTCCTGTACTCGTGCAAGAACTCAGCTGGTTCTACTCCCTTGTCTGTTCCACATAGCCTTGCATATTTCTCCCATTTCAGATAATGATCCAAATCCCGCTTGAAATTTTAAAATCTAAAGGAATGGTCGTAACTTTGTAAATTAACCATTTCATAAGACCATAAGACCATAAGACCATAAGACATAGGAGTGAAAGTAAGGCCATTCGGCCCATCGAGTTCACTCCGCCATTTAATCATGGGCATTTCAACTCCACTTACCTGCACTCTCCCTGTAGCCCTTGATTCCTTGCGAGATCAAGAATTTATCAATCTCTGCCTTGAAGACATTCAACGTCCCAGCCTCCACTGCACTCCGTAGCAATGAATTCCACAGGCCCACCACACTCTGGCTGAAGAAATGTCTCCTCATTTCCATTCTAAATTGACCCCCTCTAATTCTAAGGCTGTGCCCACGAGTCCTAGTCTCCCCACGTAATGGAAACAACTTCCCAGTGTCCACCTTTTCTAAGCCATGCATTATCTTGTAAGTTTCTATTAGATCTCCCCTCAACCTTCTAAACTCTAATGAATACAGTCCCAGTATCCTCAGCCATTCGTCGTATGTTAGGCCTACCGTTCCAGGGATCATCCGTGTGAATCTCCGCTGGACACGCTCCAGTGCCAGTATGTTCTTCCTGAGATGTGGGGCCCAAAATTGGACACAGTATTCTAAATGGGGCCTAACTAGAGCTTTATAAAGTCTCAGAAGCAAATCGCTGCTTTTATATTCCAACCCTCTTGAGATAAATGACAACATTCCATTTGCTTTCTTAATCACGGACTCAACCTGCAAGTTAACCTTTAGAGAATGCTGGACTAGCACTTCCAGATCCCTTTGTACTTCGGCTTTATGAATTTTCTCACCGTTCAGAAAATAGTCCATGCCTGTATTCTTTTTACCAAAGTGCAAGACCTCGCATTTGCTCACGTTGAATTTCATCAGCCATTTCCTGGACCACTCTCCTAAATTGTCTAAATCATTCTGCAGCCTCCCCACCTCCTCCGTACTACCTGCCTGCCCACGTAACTTCGTATCATCGGCAAACTTTGCCAGAATGCCCCCTGTCCCTTTATCCAGATCATTAATATATGAAGTGAACAGCTGCGGCCCCAACACTGAACCTTGCGGGACACCCTGCGGGACATGGCCAAGGATGCATTTCCATCACCAAAATACAGTCACTTGTTTAAGTCAGATTTTATATTATCTCATCTGTTTCTGAGATAAGCAAGCTGGAATTAATTACACAAAAAAACCTCCAGCTTTCCAGAATTCAACATAAACATGCCTCTGTAAATGAAATAAATGAAGCATGTCATTAAGAAAATGTTGGTGTTTGATAATTGGGTACTGGGCTGAGCTGTTCAAATGATCAATTATAAGATGCGCATTTACAGAAATGGAAGCCATTAATCAATGGTTTGAATTTGAATTGTCAGCATGAACGAAAACAGTAATGAATGCAAATGACCATTCTTATCATCTACTCAAAAGAGAAAGACATGTTCGAAATGAGCCCAAGTTAATACACAGTCACATCCAACTCACCACAATTTATTTTAAATTATTTCTTCCAAAAAGCAAAAGCTGTGTTTTTCATCTACGGCAAACAGCTTCAGCGGCGCCTTTACTCATTGGGTAATGCCACTTTGTTTTCTGCGTTGCTGGCAGCCTCTACAAGGAATTTGGTCTTTATCTGCAGTCAAAGATTTGTTAATGGCTTAAGCTGAAAAGTGTCAATAAAAGAACACAAGGAGAAGAATAATTTCCCCCTTACCCAGCTCTCTTCTTGCTGGATTCTTTGAATGCAGGCCAGCCTTGTACCTTGCCCATGTTATTCATGTGAGTTTTGGCACTGAGTGTGAGGAAGCTGCAGGAGGCATGTGGGTTAAGCCTGATTTTTCCCTTTCCCACTAAACAAGGGTAGTGGATAATGACTGAAAGCAGGGATGGAGCTGACATTTCCATCCCTCACACAGCGATACCCCCAGTCCAACCTTGTTTCCCTATTTGCCACCCTGCACAAGATCAGCTAACCACGAGACTGTGCGTCAATTCAGGATCACGCAGTCCATAATGCTCACTTTTTTTATAATGAATAAAGGTTCATCTAGGAGGGTGGGCAGAAGCGTAAAAGTCTGCAGTAAATCTCAGAAGCAAACAGCAATTCTTCACTTACTGCTGAATGGAAAAAGTTGCCTGTTCAAGTCATTTTGCAGTGTTTTTGGGGAAGGCTTTATATCCTGCACGTTTGCTCAGTAAATAAACTGTGCAGGATTTGATTTGTAACACATTCAGTGGGCCTTTTGCCAACAGCTTCAGCTTTGCAGCGAACTACTTGGCCATCCTAGAGGTAAAATCAATTATTATCATGGGGGTGCAAGATGTAAACAAAGGAAACTGGAAGCTAATTTGTTGTGGAAATATTCAGGATGATCTCTGCTGGGTTAAGGATCTGACACAAAGGTCACAGATCTGAAATATTAACTCTGTTTCTCTTTCCATTTGTGAAAAGTTTGGGTTCCTGCCTTGCGAATAATTGAAAGCACATTAAATAGCTCTGAAAATGGGAATTTCTTCTTTTTAAAAAATGTAAATCAATAAGACACTGAACAGTATAGAGAATACCAAAATAAACTCTGCTTTGGATTTTTGTGAGTTCTGTGTAAAACAAGTTAGACTTGAAAATTGAATGTTAGCTCTCAGGCATACCCCAGGTTATTTTTAGACTCTTGTTTGTGTCTACATCTGAGAGAAATTTATTTTTAAAACTATTTTCAGGGAGAATGAAGCAACTTTTGACATTCCAATGAATGCTGTCCCCAGACAGCTGTTAACCAAGTATGGCAAATGATTTGAACATGACGAGTACCCCATGCAGAGCCCAGCTGGAGATGCAAACAGCCATTCTGGGCAATTATACTGACTTGTGCAATGGTTAAACATTTCATTTGAGCTTCAAAAGCATCTGGATGAAAGTAGTGCAGATTCTCTTTATCTAAGGAGATGACCTAATAGTGATTGCATCTACAATGATCATGTTTGAAGCCACAATGGGCACAGAGACTAACATTATCAAGTCATAGAGTCATACAGCGCGGAAACAGACCGTTCAATACAACTCGACTGTGCCAACCAGACATCCCAATCTGACTTAGCCGCATTTGTCAGCAGATGGCCCATATCCCTCTAAACACTTCCTATTCATGCATCTATCTAGATGCCTTTTAAATGTTGTAATTGTACCAGCCTCCACCTCTTTCTCTAGCAGCTCCATCCATACATGAGCCACCTTTTGCATGAAAAGGTTACCCCTCAGGTTCTTTTTAAATCTTTCGCCTCTCCCTTAAACTTATGCCCTCTGGTTTTGGACTCCCCTACCCTGGGAAAAAAGACCTTGGTTATTCACCCTATCCATGTTCCTCATGATTTTATAAACCTCGATAAGGTTACCCCTCATTATCTTACGAACCAGGGGAAAAAGCTTCAGCCTATTCAGCTTCTCCCTATAGCTCAAACGCTCCAGTCCCGGCAACATTGCTGTAAATCTTTTCTGAAACCTCTTGAGTTTAACAACATCTTTCGTACAGAAGTTGAACCTGTGTTTACTGTTTACATGGGATGTGTGCCAGCAGGAACTTCTTGTTTCATAAC
Organism: Ginglymostoma cirratum; assembly: GCA_024137785.1. NCBI lineage: Eukaryota > Metazoa > Chordata > Chondrichthyes > Orectolobiformes > Ginglymostomatidae > Ginglymostoma > Ginglymostoma cirratum. Next base: position 3,706,724 of record JAHRHZ010000067.1, on the reverse strand, counting down.
CAAAACCCTTCATTGTTTCTTCGTCGTGCCGAGCTCTCCTTAATATCAGTGCACCCAGACAATGAAGGCATTAGTTTAACTGGGACAAGGTAATCATAGTAGCCCATGCCAAACATAGACATGCACGGGAATTCCTAGAGACATGGTTCTCCACCCATTATGCAGTCAACAAACATATAGAATTAGAGCCCATATACAAACCCATACAGATCAAAACTGGAAATGACGCTACTCACCATAACAGACCAGACAGTGTAAATTCCAAGCAGAGTAGAATGACATCGCTTCATCGGAGGGTCCACTGATGATGTCACCGAGCATGGTGATGGAACGCCTGAACGAAAACAAGCCAGCTCAGCGAGCAAGTCAACAACCTCACCCACAACCCGAGATACAGATCTTTGCCAAAACTTTAAATGTCCTGGAATCGTTCTATCCATTCTTAGTGTTTCTCACACATAGTGGCGGGAGTTATAGCAGCTGCCAGACTTAACAAGAAAAGGATGTTGTTGTGTAAGGGTTTAAAGGTCTCAAAGGGTTAGTGCAGAGGAATGCATTAAGCACTGGCCAATATGATGATGTCACATGGACTCGGTGGTATGGGGGTGGAGCGCTGGGTAGAACAGTAAGTCAAGCATAGCCTCCGATATCTGTTCAGGGTCAGTCAGCTGCTAGGCATGGTCAGGGTCACTGGTCTGTATCTCTACAGTTTGGGAAGTGAGCTAGGGTTAGCCCTGAGGGTCAAGTACAGCCAGTCCAGGGATTGATAGTACATCAGTCTGGGAGCTGCCAAGCAATCAGTCAGAGTTCTGCTTAGTCATCAGTCGGGACTAAATCAGTCTAAATCAGTCAAAGCTCCTGGGGGTTTGTCCACTACAGTGGGATGGAAATTCCTGAACTCAGCCTGAAAGCTGTAAAGTGTCTGAACGGAAAGTGAGGTGTTGCTTCTTCAGTTTGCACTGAGCACTGTAGCAGCTGCAGAATGAAAATACAAACTTGAAAGTAAGATAGTTTATTGAAATAGCAAGCAACTGGAGGGTCAGGGTCATTCCTGTGGACAGAGCAAAGGTGTTCCACAAAGCAGCCATCCAGACTGTGTTTGGTCTGGCCAATATATGGGAGACTGCACTGTGAGCAGTGAATACAGGAGAAAAGATTGAAACAAGTGCAAGTAAAATGTTGCTTCACCTCAAGGGTATGTCTGGGGCCTTGACCATATCAAAAAATCTCCTGTTTTTACCAGGACTATCATGGACTTCATCTCTGTCGGAGAACTCCCTTCCACATCTTCCACTCTCATAGTCTCCCAACCACACACACAGAATTTCTGTTTACTTCCCAAAATCCACATGCAGGACTGTCCTGGTAGACACATCATTTCTGTCTATTCCTGCCCCACTGCATTTATTTCTTCCTATCTGAGTTCTATTTTATCTCCCTTGTTCAATCTCTTCCCACTTAACACTCGTGGTTCTTCTGATGCTTTAGACATGGCCTGTTTAATTTTCCTGCGGTTGACAGGACCCTCAGCTATGTCTGATCCATTTCCTCTCCGTCTACCCTCATGCTTTCCCCTTCCCTCTCAGCATAACAATATGGCTCACCTTCTCCTCACTTTCCACACCACCAATCTTCACATTTAAGGGATAATCCTCTGTCATTTCTGCCACCTCAGCAGAAAGTCACCATTCCCATTCCAAGTCTTCCTCTCCCATCTACAGTCAGCATTCCATAGGGACCATTCCCTCTGTGATACCCTAGTCCACGGCTTTGATGACTGCTTTGAGGAACGCCTACATCCTGTGAGTAGGAATAATTCTGACCTTCCAGTTACTTGCCATTTCAGTAAACCACCCATCTCCTGTGTTAACGTTTTCTTCCAAGCCCTTCTGTGGTCTTCTTGTGAAGCTTAATGCAAGTTGGAGGAATGACACCTCATTTTCTGCTTCAGCACTTTACAGCTTTGAAGACTCAACTTTGTGTTCAACAATGTCGGGGCAGCAAAAATGTCCGCCATTTTGGTTACAACCTCCGTCCCCCACTGGCTCTGTCTTATTTGAGACTTGTTGGCTTTGACCTCAGCAGAAAGGATACACTTTCTCCTTTTCATAACTATCATTTAAACCTATTTTACATCTCCTTTACCACCATTCACACTCCCTTTGCCTTTTGCTCCGGGCATCTGTGTTCCTCTGACTCCATGTTCCACTCCATCAACAGAAGAAAAGACACAATTTTCCAGCACCTTTTATTTTAGAGCCGTATCAAACTCAAAATGTTAACCCTGTTTCTCTCTCCACAGATGCTGCTTGACCAACCGAGTTTCTCCAGCACTTTCTGTTTTAGCCTCTGGATTACTAATTCAATGATATTACCATTACACCACCATCTCCCTGTTGGTTCTCCTCATGAAAATAATTAAAGAAGTTTTTGAGTTATGTATCCCAAATCCATTTTGCTTTTATATTTCTCTCTCGCTTCATCTCCCCTCTGCTGTATCAGCCTGTAACGTGTGCCTAACCCAGGTCTGAGAACCCACTTTGGCAATGATGGTGAAGCTGAGTGGCAGCGGCCTGGTGAGATGCCCTCTCCTGATATAAATATCCTTGATATCTTGATGTTCCAGAGATGAGTATTGGGCCAGGGACATGACGTCTGTCATAGATCTGTTACACTGGTGGGCGAATTGCAAAGGATCAAGGCAACTTGATAGAGTGGAGATGATGTGAGCCATGACTAACCTCAGAGCACTTCATAATTATGAAGATCAGAGCCACCAGGCAGTAGTCATTGATGCATGTTACATGATTTTCCTTTGGCACCAGGATGAAGGTGGTCTTCTTGAAGCAGATGGGGACATCAGATCATAGTATGGGACTGTCACGGGGACGAAGACACATCATTGCAAGCAAGCAACCCTACCCTCACTGGATGTAAATCATTAAAAAAATTAATTACAGAGAGTCAAAATGATGGATTCACATCTGCTGAATAATGCATTTTCTGAGATCTAGCCAATTTGATCCAGGGATAATTTACATTTTAAATTTGAAATATTTCAGTGACCTTTTTAGTCTCATCAAAATCCAACCTTGAGAGTTTTGTTTCAAAATAACTAGCAGTGAATATTTTACAGCTAATGATTTTGTGGATCAAGACTAAAACTGGTCTGTAGTGGCAAAGGGGAAAATGCCCTTGTTCCTATACACCCAAGACTGCGCGATGATAAGGGTGCAGTGAACACAGGTAAAACCCTGGGGATTTGCAATTTGCTGCTAAGAGGATGTGTTGATCTACAACGATCAGGAAACCACATGAATGGCTTCACAACTAAACTTACTGATTCTCTGATGCAGAGCTGAGAAACATCCTATGTTATGGAATGAACCTTTATTTACTTAAGACATTCTATATCTTCAGGATATACTAAAGGGCTTTACAGCTGGCGCAACAATTTGTGAGGCATTTCGTCAAAGTTATCCATGAACTAGGAATTTGAGTGTATGTAACCCCCTTTAAACTTTGAAGGCGCAACAGTGTAGTGGGAATGTGAATGAGCTAGTAATCCAGTTGGTGCAGGTTAATGTCCGAGGACGTGGTTTTATATCCCAGCATGACAGAAGGTGAAATGTGAATTCAATAAAGTCTGCAATTAAAAGGCAGCCTAATGGTGACATGTGATTGATTGTTGCAAAATCCCATTTGGTTCACTCGTGGTCTTTAGGAGAAGGAAATTAATTGTCCTTAGCTGGCCTGGCCTACGTATGTCTCCAGGTCCACAGCAATATTGTTGACTGTCTCTGAATTGGCTGAACAAGACACTCAGTGCAAAAACAGTTAGGGATGGGCAGTAAGTGCTGGCATGGCCACCCACATAACTTGCAAGAATGAAAGAAAGATTCAATTTAACATTGACTGTCTGCAAAGCTTTAGCCTTAAGCAAAATAAACATGCTTTTTGTACAAAATGATGCTGGTTGCCTAAGTGGAAGCAATAAAGTGACTAACTAAACACATACAAGGATTAAATGCAGATAAGATTAAAGACACTTCAGTCCTTTTACTGAATAGCTAAGATATTTCTGCAGGGTCATTGATTATTGGTGAAGTTGTCTGTAGTGCAGGATTCAAGTTGAAGAATTGTGTCCGGCAGATGTCGTGACTTCTGTAGTCAAACGGCCAGAGTTTGCCTTTGTAGCTAAGCTCAGTAGGTAAAGAAGCTTCAGGGAATGAGTGAATGTGCCTGTTCTTTGCTCTTTCTACCACTGCAACACATAAAAGCTGCATGGATTCCTTTACAGCAGAACAGGGATGTTCCCAGACACCTTACACTTTAACTCCCAGTGACCAAAAGAAAAGTCGGCTTTCACACGGTGTTCATGGTTAGTTTGGTTGAGAGCTGTGACCTGGAACTGTTTTGCAGGTTCTCCTGAAAAAAAGCAACTGTTCTCAGGCAGACCATTGAAAATGATTGTGATGTTACTCCAATGAGACGTTGTTCCCAGGGCTTCAGTGGTTTAAGTTCCTAGCAGTTAGCAGTTCTCCCTCACCTTTCCTGCGTGAATTGCTCTCTCTGCAAATCCCCAGATGACAGGAACTGCAGAAAACTACCTTCTGAGGCACTGAGAATGCAAATCCTCAAGCAGTGAACAAAAGACTGAAAATTGGTGTGTCCTCAGCCTTGTGCCCTCAGCAATGAGTCAGAAGAATGAAAAGGAACCAAAAGAAAGCATCTCATCTGATCTGGATTGGTGCCAGAAATGTGCTTCTCTGAGTATCTCTGTCCCCTTTCACCCCTAATGTTTATGATTTTTCTTGTCTCTTTCTGTGGCTGTTTGTATACATGAGAATTTTGAAAAGTGATAATGTTTAGGATTTACTCTAAAAGTTAGTCTCTTTTTTGCTGTTTGTTAAAAACAATTTGTATGCAATAAATAACTACTTTGCTTGTTACTGGAAGAAATCTGGTATGCAGATTCTTTTAACCTGAATTAGACAGTTGGTAGGATTAGGAATGGGGTGATTTAACCAAATTTCCAGAAATGGGCCTTTAGTTGAATGCACATGCAGTTAAAAGAAAATGAATTAACAGCACCAGTACAAGTAGAGGGTGTGACTCTATAGCCATTATGGAGGCTTGATTACAAGGAAATCAAAGCTGGCAACTGAATATTCAGGGATATGAAACTTTTCAAAAGGACAGGCTGGAAGGAAGGGTGGTAACTTCATGACAGGAAAATCATGCCTGACAAATTTCTTTTAATTTTCTGAGGAAGCAACAAGCAGGATAGATATAGGGGAAGCAGTGGATGTTATATAATTGGACTTCCATAAAACATTTGATAAAGTACTGAATGCTAGTTTACCTGCTGGTGTTGGAGATAATATATAAGCACGAATAGAGGAATGGCTAACAAATGGAAGACATAGCACTGGGATAAGGGGCTTTTTTGGCAACCTATAATTGGTGGAGTGCCACAAGGGTCAGTCCTGGGCCACAATTATTTACAATATCTATAGTAATGATTCGGATAAAGGAAATGTATGTACTATAGTCAGGTTTGCAGATGACACAAAAAGTAGGTGGTAAGGAAAGTGGTGAGGATGACACAAAGAGACTGCAGAGGGATATAGACAGGCTGAGTGAGTGGGCAAAAAGCTTGGCAGATGGAATATAATCTGGAGAAATGTGAGGATATGCACTTTGGCTGGAAGAATAGAGGAAGTGAATATTATTTAAATGGAGAAAGACTGTAGAAAGCTACAGCAGGGCGGGAGTTAGAAGTCCTTGTGCATAAATCTCAAAAGACTAGCATCCAAGTTCAGCAGGTAATAGGGAATGCAAATGGAATGTTGGTCTTTACTTCAAAGGGAATACAGTATAAATTTTTTTTATATATTCATTTACGGGATGAGGGCGTCACTGGCTATGCAGCATTTATTGCCCATCCCTAATTGCCCAAAGGGCAGTTCAGAGTCAACAATATTGCTGTGGGTCTGGAGTCACATGTAGGCCCGACCGGGTAATGATGGCAGTTTCCTTCCCTAAAGGATATTAGTGAACCAGATAGGTTTTTCCCAACAATTGACTCATTGTTGTCGTTAGACTGTTAATGCCAGACTTTTTTAAAAAATTGAATTCAAAGTCCACCATCTGCTGTAGCAGGGTTCGAACCCGCGACCCCAGAACATTGTCTGGATTAACAGTCCAGTGATATTACCACTAGGCAATTGCCTCCACAATAGGCAGGTTTTGCAAAAGCGTTACTAGGCACTAGTCAGATTACAGCTGGAATATTGTGAACAGTTTGAAACCCTTATCTAAGGAAAGATATACTGGCGTTACAGTCAGGCAAGAAAAGGTTCACTGGGCTGTTCCTGGGTATGAAGGAATTGGCTTATGAGGAACGATTAAGTAGACTGGTATGTACTCATTGGAGTTTAGAAGAATGAGAGGTGACCTAATAGAAGTATATAAGGTTCAGATTCTTGACAGATTAGAAGCAGAAAGGTTGTTTTTCCTTGTGGGAGCGTCTGGGACCGGAGGGCATAACCTCGAGATAAGATGTCACCTTTTTAAGGCACAGATGAGGAGTGATTTCTTCTCTCAGAGGGTAGTGAATCTGTGGAATTCTTTGCCACTGAAGACTGTTGAAACTGGGTTGCTCAAGGTTGAGATGAACACATTTTTAACCAATAAGGAAACCAAGGGTTGTGGGAAAAAGGCAGGAAAGTGGAGTTGAGGATTGTCAGATCAGCCATGATTTTATTGAATGGTGAAGGAGGCTCAGTGGGCTGAATGGCTTACTTGTTCCTACATTTTATTTGTGAAAACACAAAGAATAGTGGGGCCCATTTTAGAGAGTATTGTCTCCGAGCGAATCACGCTGACTTGTATTCTGCTTGGAATTATAATGTTCCAAGCATTTAAATTTTTCAATTATTCTAGCACTACAATTCAAGTTAATCTGAGCTCAGCAATCACTATTCCACAGAAATGGGGAGCTCAAGTGAAACATCCGACATGTTGATCATATATTCATGTTGATTTCTGTCAGAACCATCTCTGATGTCTTGGATCGATTTGCTGCCACCAATCCTTCTTGCCGGCATTAGTCTAGGCTGCTGATACCATGTGGGGAAGGATGCCCAGCTGATGTTGTAGGCAGAATATAGCCTCAATTTTGACAAACAATAAATTTGTTTATTACTTACTACTTAGTGGCATTACATCTGCAATACATGATTGTGTCTTGTGAGACATCAGACTCATCTTAAGAATAAGTTCACATTACGGCTACTAAAACACACACACTCAATCTTGGTCATAAGGACAGAAGGCTAACAACTCTCTAGAGACTCTGGTTAGCTCCTCCCAGTGATAGTCCCAATGGGCAGATCCTAACCCTAGATGGTTTCTGATAAAGGGTCTAAGCTTGAAATGTTGACTCTCCTGCTCCTCTGATGCTGCCTAACCTGCTGTGTTCCTCCAGCTCCACACTGTATTGACTCTGACTCCAGCATCTGCAGTTCTTGCTATCTCCTAACCCAAGATGTTAGTCAACCTTTTCAGGTCCTATGATGCTGTTTGGCCTGCTGTGTTCATCCAGCTCTACACCTTGTTATCTCTTTTCAGGTCAGAACTGACTTATATAATAAATGACAGTAACAATCAAATGGAACCGTTTCTCAAATATGGCTGTCCTCAGTAAAAACATGGATGGTGTTCTGTGCACTGTCACAAAATATTCACAGGAATTGTTTATGATTACAGAATTGAAATGAAGGGAAGCAAAAGTTAGCAATGTACATTTATCTTCCATCAAATTGAGCTAAAAGGGTCACTGCATTTAGATGACACCTTTATGTAGTTGTATACTTTACTGAAGTGTAATTGGACCAAAGGAGAGCTTCTCTGTACAGTCGAATTTGAAACTTTTCACGACAAAACCTGAAGAAATAATCAGGTGGCAATGTGCAGGCTGTATTAAACAGAAATACTATAAAATATTTGAATAACTGTTTGATTATCATTTGGAGTGCAGCCACATTCCCAACCTACACTTAATGCTGGCACTAACTTTTTGTACCATGTAAGTGGTGATTCATCATGTTGCAAAATAAATTCGAGAGTAATCAATACCACTGCAAGGCTGTGACTTATATTGATGAGGTTCAGATGGTAAACAACAACAATAACTTGCATTAAAAATACTATACAGATATAATAAAACATTCTGAGGTGCTTCGCAGGAATGATGTAAGACGCGATATGATGCTGACCACAGAAGGATATATAATGTCTGATGACCAGAAGATTTATCAAAGTGATAGGTCTTAAAGAAAGAGAGAGAGATAGAAAGATGGAAAGAGATGGTAAGAACTGCTGACGTTAGAGTCAGAGATAATACAGTGTGGAGCTAGAGGAACAGAGCAGGCCAGGCAGCATCAGAGGAGCAGGAAAGTTGACGTTTTAGGTTGGGACCCTTCTTCAGAAATAGAAAGATGGAAAGACGTGTGGATGGAATCCTGGCATTTGCGGCTTAAATAAAGGTATAAGAGAGAAGATCTATTAGCGCCAGGTGTCATATGAACTAAACCTAGGGGCAGGCTTTCCCAGAATAAATGTTTCTTGTCAATTGTTTGCTCTCACTTTTTAGTCAGTTTTTGATTAAGTATCATGTTTAAAAGAAAAAGTTGTTCAATTTATCTTCAGTTGCAGCAATGTTTGGAGAAATGCAATTGTACCAACTGGCTTGCCATAGTCATATGAGCCCTACCTCTGCTATAAGTGCCTTTGTGTGCAGTCTGTGTAGCTGTTAAGACACATGTCACTTGGGATGTGATGTCAGTGTGAGGAGCTGAAAGTGAGTGGATTTTCAGAGCTGTAAGAGGGCTGCTATGAAAAGAAAGCAGAAGTCACAAAACTAACAGTCTACACCTTGAAATTTCTGGGTGAGTCAAAATGGCTGTGCAATTTCCATGCCTGCTAGTGTAGATATTAGGAGAAAATGAGATATGAGACAGGATTGGATATTTTTCCCTCACAGCAATAACAGTATGAAAAATAATGGGAGAATTTATGGAATGAAATAATAAAGACTCAGTAAATTAGAGTATCAAACCTGCAACTTGTGTCAGGGAAAGGAGATCCACAAGGGTTTTTGCGCTCTAGATCTCACTGAGGAACATGATGAGGAAGTGCTGGTGTTGGACTGGGGTGGACAAGGTTGGAAATCCCACGGCACCAGGTTATAGTCCAACAGGTTTATTTGAAAATGCAAGCTTTCGGAACCTCAGTCCTTCTTCAGGTGTTAGTGAAAGAGGTAGTATCAGACACAGAAATTATAAGCTCACACCTGAAGAAGGAGTAAGGCTCTGGAAGCTTGTGTTTTCAAATAAACCTGTTGGACTATAATCTGGTGTTGTGTGATTTCTGACGCTGAGGAGCGGCAAACCCAAAGGAAAGATTTTGAAAGCTTTGCAGACACAAAGTTTTAACCCCATGTTAATGTTATATGTGAATGGCATGTGTTTAACATCAGAGCTTAGGTGTAGAGAGACTATTGATCAATATGTGTTTGCACTGATACATCTAGCTGAATCCTGAGAGTTCGGACAATTGGAAGGTGATCTCATCAGAGATAAGATTGCCTTTGGCACGACAGGTCCTGCCCTGAAAATATATCTGCTGAGGGAAAAACACCTTATCTCCCAGGAAAGCTATCAACGTGTGCAGAAGCTCTGCAATTGTATGTTATCTGTTCAAGTGTATTAGTGAGAGAACAGCTGAGTCTTTGCATTATACTGAGCCACATTCTAAATCAAATGAGAACATCAGATTGAGAATCAAGGATGTAATCTTTTCAAAGAAGCCAGCAGGAAAATCAAGGTTAGAGGACAGGACATAAATATTATGGAGGAAATCACATAAAAGAAAAGGAAGCATGTTCAGGATAGGGAAAGCAGTGGTCTAACTGAAAGCAGACTCACTTTGCACACCAGTGCTTAACTAGAAATACATATACCTATTAATCAATTAAAACTTTCTGACTAAAGATTTAACAACATCTTAAGTTTGTTTAATACAGCCTCATCAGTTGTGTGATCCTTTGATCTTTTACTAATAAATTTCTGTACCTGATACTACCTCTCTCACTAGCACCTGAAGAAGGAGCAAGGCTACGACAGCTTGTGTTTTCAAATAAACCTGTTGGACTATAACCTGGTGTTGTGTGATCTCTGACCTTGTCCACCCCAGCCCAACATTGGCATCTCCACATCATAACTAGAAAGAAGCAGAGCTGGAGACATGTCAGTGGATGGTACCTGATGAATGGCTTTACACACAAGTTGGCATTGTCAAGGCTAAAGGTGTGAAATGGTTTGTGGCTGTTAGAATGATGAGTGCAGAAGAGAGAGTCGGTGAATGCGACATGTCAGATAGGCGCTGTGCTGTATGCAGAATCATGAACTTATGTCGCTCAAGATGGTGATCCAAAAACAAAGCTCAAAGGTAAGGTGGAGGTAAAAATGAAGGAATAATATTCATCCCAAGAGACCAAATGCAGTTGGGAGACCAAATCAATGACAAGAATTGAGATTTGGAGTTTCATATTGTGTGGAGTTTGACCCCGATACCCGTCGATTCCAGTGTGTTTTTTTTTGCAGCTCCTTGTTGCTGCACTTGGTCAAATGTGACCTTGATGTCACCTCATCTTTGGAATTCAGCTGGTTTGTCAGTGTTTAAACCAAAAATGAGGTTAGGAGCTGAATTGTCCTGGCAGAACCCAAACTGGGTGTCACTGAGCAGATTAGTGCTGAGTAGGTTCTGCTTGATAGCACCATTGGTGACACCTTACATCTTGAAATAGATGAGCATGTGAGACCCACTCAGCAACTGCCAAGGAGACCATTAGCTACCCTCAAGTCCAGCTTGAATGACAAAATTAGCAACATGATAGCAGTGAACCAACCTGGAAATTGTATCAAAAGATCTCAACGAAATTTGAAGAGACTCACTACCCCATGCCAGCCATTGAAGAATTTTTTTCCACAACTTGCTAAGGCAAAGGTTTTTGATTGGCACAATGTGAAGAATGGGTATTGGCAAGTGAAGGTGGAGAAAGCAACAGTTTGCTAACTACAATAAAAACCAAAAGATGCTGCGGATGCCGTAAATCAGGAACAGAAACAGAAGTTGCTGGAAAAGCTCAGCAGGTCTGGCAGTACCTGTGAAGAAAAAAATCAGAATTAATGTTTCGGGTCCAGTAACCCTTCCTAAGAACAGTTCTGAGGAAGGGTTACTGGACCCGAAACGTTAACTCTGATATTTTCTTCACAGATGCTGCCAAACCTGCTGAGCTTCCAGCAACTTCTGTTTTTGTTCCAGTTTTCTAACTACATTCTGGTTGTTGTTTAGGGGATACATATGCCCTTTGGTATTTCCACTCTTCCAGGAGAAGATCAATGCAGATGATGCAATATAGATTCCTGAATTAGAATCTGTCGTGGATTATCTGCTTGAAAAGCACAACGGGAAAAGCCAGCATAGACCATGATCAGAATCTACTGTGACTGCTAGAGAGAGCTCGCCATTTAAACCTGAAGCTGCACAAGGAAAGGGTGTGTGAACTCCAGTCCATAGGTGATGTACAGCCAGCAAAACGGCTGCAGATGCCAAGGACAGAGCTGGAGCACAGAAGCAGTGGCCAACAATCATGAAAGCTGTGCAACAATTTGTTGGATTGGTGAACTATTTAGATCAGTTCTTGGCTAATTTGTCATCAGTGCACGAATTTCTAAGCAAACTCGATGCTGAAGGTGTGCTGGGGCACAGAATGAGAAATAAATTTCATTGGAATCAAACAGCTAGTGATGAGAACATCAGTGCTGATGTACTACGGTGTCTATGATGAAATCATCTTGTAGTGTGATTCCAGTGATGTAGGGATTGGAGCAACACTTAATCTACAAGAACAATCAGTTCCATTTGCATCCAAAGCATTAATACGAACAATGCTATGCTGGGGTAGCAAAAGAGTGCCTGGCAATTGTCTTTGCTTGTTAGCATTTCAATTAACAATTAATTAGGCAAACTTTTTTTAAATCGGCACATTATGAAACAACACGCCTTGATAAACTGGCAAAAATTATATGCCTGAAGTATCGGAATTGTACTGAATTAATGTGATCTCTGTGTTGTCTGAGTAGTCAGCTGAGGGTGTGAATAAGTTTTATTTAAGTTGCACTATTATTTGATTTAAGCCATTAAAGGTGATGTAAATATCCCCTGCATTATGTTTCTGTTATTCAGTGTGTTTTTAGATTGATTATGTGGATCTCTTGATTAACTGGAATATTTGATCAAATGTCACACACCTGGTCCCATAGGTGCCAATTTATAAAACATTTGCTGTGTCTATATTGGAGAGAGACTAAATAACTAAAAGGCACTGCCAAGTATTATCCTCAAATCATGTCTATTTATTCCAAAGCATCGGAAAAGCATGTTACTTTGTTTGCAGTGACATCATCTGAACATGGCAAGGGAAACAGATGTACCTTGCAGACATGCTGCAGAGAGTAGCACTCCCTATGGAGAAAACCGAGGCTGAGAAGACAAGGTATGAAATCCTCCAGATTCAACAAGAAGAAACAACTCAATTTTTTCTACAAGCCATCAAACCAACAGAGACACTGATTGTAAAAGACTTAATTAAACAAACGGTGTTACAAAATGCAGCTGTCCAAGTGCTGGAGGATGTGGTGATGAAAAGATGGCCCGGAGGCGTCAAAAACAAATCTATTGCTGTGAAAGAGTGTTGGGCAGAGAGATGAAGTGATAAACCATGTTGTTGTCTTGTGCACAATGCAAATGAGAGTCATTCTTCCTAAGCAGTTGAGAAAATACGTGCTGAAGCACATTCATGCCTACTATCAAGGAATTAAGACTAGAGAGGCAAGAGAAATGGTTTTATTGGTCAAACATGTACAATGATATAAAGGACCAAACCAGCTTCTAATAAAAAACAAGTTTGTAACAAATAACAATCCAACTGCAGAAGCTGTTCCTTGACCTCAGGCAGCCTATCAGCAAGAGGTCATGTCACAATCACCACAGAATATAGAATGGTCATTCCATCGCTGTGGTACAGGGGGTGGGGTGGGGGTTGGGGTGGGAAGTGGATCAGCATCAACAACCATTAGCATGCATCAGCACTCACCACAAAAATGATACTCTCTGGGGAAGGAACATTACCCTAGGAATAAGCAGGTACCAGACAAGCAGCCAATGGAACATTCTTGTGTACCATCAACTGAACGCTTCAAAGCCTATGTATGTAATGCATCTGCTGGAACTGACTAAAATTAACACATGGTTCTGTTAATGAACTATATTCTTTATGACCATAAACTTGTAACTGCAAATAATATCATATGAAAATTGGGATGTTTGGAGAAATGCAAGCCAAACCCTTAGTGTGCTGTTGTAACAATGTGACCTCTATCCCTGCTGTGAGTATCTTTGTGTGCAATCTGGGTTGTCATGACTTGGAGCAAAGGAGAATTTAAACTTATCTGCATGAGGGCTGGTTACTAACCTATATTCTCATCTAGAACTCAAATCCACACCTTTTTACCACACCCATGCCACGCAATCACATTTCTCTCACCATTAATCCTGTGTTATCCAGGACATACATCCTGTACCTCCTAAAGAATGTGGGAATAGTGTGGGTGGGTGTGGAGTTGAGGTCACTAATGCGCCATGCCCTTATTGAACGTTGAAGCAAGTTTAACGAGCCAAATACTCCTGGGGCTACTTCTTGTGTTAGTGGCACCCATGCCTTTGATTCAGAAGGTTTCTGGTTCAAGTCTCGTTTCTGGTTCAAGTCTCATTTCTGGACATGAACAGGAATCAACAGTGACATTCATTCCAGTGTAATATTAGGGGGTGCTGCACTGTAAGAGGTGGTTACTTTGAGATGATATGTTAACCAAGCCCTCCTCTGCCTGCTGTGTGGCCATTAAAAAAAGTCCCATCACATTACTTAAAAAGAAAAGCAGAGAAGTGGACCTAATGTCCTGTCAAATATTAGTCTCTTTATAAGATCCCCCAAACAGATTATCTCGTCACTTTCATTTGTGAGTTTGCTGATTCAAACTGCCTTTTCTCCATTACAACAGAGTCTACACTTCAGGCATAGTTCCTTGGCTGTAAAGTCTTTTGTCTCCACTCTGTGAAAAAATGCCCACTTCTCTATTTCTTATGAATCTTGATACAAGTATCAGAATTTGATTGAAATGGAAAGGACTTAAATGAAAATATGCAAGGATTTAAATATTTTGGAGACAAAAATATCATTATTTTCACAAGTTCAATGTTATTTAGAGAGAGCTTGCTATTTTAGTGGAGAAATGTTTATAGATGAGATGATGGTGATGATGTTATGATTGATGGCACGGCGGCTCAGTGGTTAGCACTGCTGTCTCACAGCGCCGGGGTTCGATTCCACCTTTGGATACATTCCCTCTGTGTCTGTGTGGGTTTCCTCTCACAGTCCAAAGATGTGCAGGTTAGATGGATTGGCCAAGCTAAATTGCCCACAGTATCCAGGGATGTGCAGGCTAGGTGGGTTAGCCACGATAAATGTAGGGCTTATGGAGTGGGGAACAGTGGGTCTGAGTGAGAAGTTCTTCAGAGGGTTGATGCAGACTCAGTGGGGTGAATGGCTTCTATCTCCACTGTAGGGATTCTATGATTCTGCTCCATGACAAGAGTTGGATGTTGCAACACTTGGGTTTAACACTAGTTGCTGGTAATTGCTTGAAGACTGAACATGTCCACCCTGACTATGTGCTACCTAAACCTGAAAGCTCAACAAAGCTGGAATCTAACAGTGCTGGGATAGGTAGCCTCAATTTGTGATAGAGATGGGGCTGCTCCAATTGCCCTCAATGATCCAAGGCTAGGAATGGGAGAGATGTTTTGAACTGCAACTCTCTGTTATTATTCAGTATTACGCTGTTGCTGTCAGCACTCCCCTGGAAACAAAGATGGTAGCCTTTGGCAAGGTTCCGCATGGTAGACTAATTACTAAAGCTAAGTCATATGAGATTCAGGCTGAGCTTGCCAGTTGGATACATAATTGGATTAACCACCAGAGAGTGGTGATGGAAAGTTGCTTTTTGGACTGGAGGCCTGTCACCAGCAGTGCTCCACAGGGATTGGTTCTGGGTTCTCTTTTTTATTTGTCATCTATAGAAATGATTTTCATGAGAATATGGAAGGCATGGTTATTGCTTGCAGACCACATCAAAATTGGAGGCATAGTAGACAGTGAAGAAGGTTTTCTAAAATTACAAGGGGATCCGGATCAGATGGGTGAATGGGCTGAAAAATGGCAGATGTAGTTCAATTTGGATAAATGCAAGGTATTACATTTTCGTTCAACAACCAGGGGCATGGCTTATCCAATTAATGGTGGGGCCTTGGGTAGTATTGTAGAATAGAAAGACCCAGGGGTTCAGGTACGTAATTCCTTGACATTTGCATCCACATATAGACAGGGTGGATTTAGCACCTTTGCCTTTATTACTCAGTCCTTTGAGTATAGGAGATGGGAAGTCACGTTGAGGTTGTACAGGACATTGGTGAGACCTCTTCTGGAATACTGTGTTCAGTCCTGCTTGCTCAGTTATAAGAAGCATATTATTAAGCTAGAGATGATTCAGAAGAGATACCAGGATGTTGCTGGGGATGGAAGGTTTGAGTTATAAAGAAAGGCTGGATAGGCTGGGACTTTTTTCACTGGAACGTAGGAGGTTGACAGGTGCCTTATAGATGTTTATAAAACCATGAGTGGTATAGATAGGGTTGATGGTAGTTGGCTTTTCCCTAGGACGGGGGATTTTAACAGCAGGGGGCACATTTTTAAGGTGAGAGGAGAGAGATTTGAAACAGAAATGGGAGCAAATTTTTTACGCAGAAAGTGGTTAGTGTGTGGAATGAAATTCCAGACGAAGTGGTGTATGTGGGCATGGCTACAATATTTAAAAGACACTTAAGAAAGTAAATGAGTAGGAAGGGTTTGGAAAGATATGGGCCAGGACCAGGCAGGTAGGATTAGTTTAGTTTGGGATTATGTTTGGCAAGGACTGGTTGGACCACTGGTTCCATGATGTATGACTCTGTGACTTTCTGGTGTCTATTAGGCTACATGAGCCCTTGGGTGACTAAGAAGGCCAGTTTTGGATCCACAAGTATTTCTATCGAGGAGGCACCTCCATTGCCAGGGGAAGTGGAATCTGCTGCTCAGGATTGTCTTCCTTCTCCTTCCTCTGCTGCCACTTCACTTCGTGGAAGACGTGCTGAGCCCTGAAGTGACTTGTGCCTTGATGCATCCGGAGCTACCATAATGATGGGGTGGTACCTTTCCCATCCAGTCTGTGGTGCCAATACCTTTAGATGATCTTGTGCTTATCCTTATGCTTTTTCCTTTGGCCGCCCCCAACAGAGTTGGGAGGTGAATACCTGCTGAGGGAGGCAGTCTTTGGGCAGCTGGCTCATCTGTCAGCGTTGGTTCTTCAGGATCAGATCTTCGATGCTGGTGCATGCAGCTTCAAGGAGGATAAGGCTCCCTTGGGTATGACCTCTCGTTTGGTTCCCAGGATTTGAAACAGACACCAATGGGGGCAGCTCTCAAGGGTCTTGTCTTGATGGGCATCTTGTTGAGGAACAGGATCAGCCTTGGCAACACCCAATTGGCAAATCTTGGCACTGAATTGCGACCATTTGAATGAAGTATCGACAATATAACTAGTGACTGTTGAACTGGCCCTAACAAACCTACTGCACTTTTTGTAGGAAAGAGGTGCAAACAGATTGGAGCCTGGGATTGAAGGTTAAAATTAAAGGATGCCTTGTTATGGCTGTACCCCCATTTTGCTTAGTATTTTCCAAATACAATTCCTTTTTGACACTAGTTGCAGGAGTCTGAAATGTGTTGATAAATCGATGATGTACTTGAGGCCATTGAGACCTTCTACAGGTAAGATCAGTTTTAGTTCCTATAGACTTGATAATTTGTAACAAAGTGACTGATTCATTGCAGTTTGCTTATTCCCAGTCGCTTAATACGGCTCTGTGGTCAACACAAATGACATTGTTTTCAATAATCATAAATTCTGCCTTAATGTCTACTAGCAGTTATAGAATTTTCTTTCCATTTGTCAAACAAGCACTTTTATGCCTTCAGGTGCATTACAGATTCTTGTAGTAACAGCATTTTTATGGCTTCGTTCACATCGATATTTGAGTGAACTCGGCAGAAGGATTGGGCAAGGTGATTGCACATTGTTCTTTTACATTTTAAACATGCTCAGCATCTTTTGAGAGCTGTGTGCTTGTGTGTCGGTTGCTTAACCTCCTATCAGAATGTACAAACCGACGAATGAAAAGAACTAGCAGTTTTGAATCAGGGGTTCCAGGCTGGTATTGAATTTCAGATGTAATAGTAACTACAGACAAAAAAAAATTGTTGTGGTTCCAGCAATGTTGCCTTTTTTTTTGGAGAAAAGAAAATGTTCAGTCTGGCATGCAAACTGGCAGTGCACTTGGCAACTTTCTGCATCTGTTCTCGCTCATTTCAAGTGGACCGTGCACAGTTCAGGTTTCCATATTGCAGTAAGGATAAAGAAGTATTGGAGAAAGTGCAGGTAAAATGTTTACTGGGATGATACCAAAACTGAATGGGCACAACTACCAGCAAGGAGCAACCAGGCAGGAGCTCTTTTCCCTTTAGAATAGGTGGTTTGATAGATGCCCTTACAACTTATGAAGGAGATTGATAGGGTCAATGTGATGTTGGTGATCGTGGGGGAGCCCAGAACAAGAAGCCTTAAGTATAAAAGTGTCACAAAGAAATTTAGGAGAGGCTAAATGCCTTTTCTTGGAACATAGAACTCACTAATGTAGAGCGTGGTTGAGTTGAACAGCATTGATGCTTCAAGGAAAAGTTGGATGAATACATGAGAATGAAAGGAATGAAAGGACATGGTGCACTAAATTCAACAAATGTTGGAAACACTCAGTGTGTCTGACAGCATCCGTGGGGAGCGAAACATTCTAATATCCTATTTCCAGATCGGTAAGGCATTGTGATAGGGTGAAATAATGAAGTAAGGTGAGGGAAGCTCTGTGCACAGCATAGACCTAGTGGAGCAAATGGACTGTTGTTCTCTTTTTGTCCCTTTGTGCTGTGCATTCTGTGTAATTGCATGAAATGCATTGCCTTCTGAATGCTGCAGTGGTTATTTTGCACACAGGTAAGTCCCTTAACAATGATTAATAGATTAACCCATCATTAGATGCGCTGGCTGAAGGTGGAATGTTGGTCAGGCTATTGAGATGGCTCCCTACTTTTCAAATAGTACCAGGAGAACTTAAAACTTCACTCAGTGAACAGGACCTTGATTCAATTGGAATGACAATGTTATGAGCCCACAAATCTAGTGCAGAGGTTATGCTGTCAAGGACTACAGGGACTGTCAAGGATGGGTGACCTTATTACAAAGCCATTAATATCTTTGATGCACAATTCCTGTTAGTATACCTACTTATGCATCATGCACAATAAAATGCACATTTAGCAAAGGATGATACTCTGATGTTAGGACTTTAATTAATTTTAATTTTCTGAGCCTGAAATAAGGATGCAGAACAGAAAACGAAAGAAATTAATAAATTAAGCTGTATGTTCAAATGAAATCGGGCCACTTTCCAACCTGAGCATAATGAACTGTTATTTTTGGCCAATGTACAATTGTTTATTTCCTTCTAGAGTGACTCAAAGTTAAAGCCTTCCTTAGGGATTGCTTTAAGAGTGACTGTCAGTTCAAAATATTTAAACTAAAGACTAATAATGAAAAGCCTACCACAAAACCTGAAGATCAGATGAATTGAACAGCTATGCAAATCTTGTGCACAAATGAGTATCTTGAGCAAAGCTATGTTCAAGCTAACATATTCTATGTCATCTTAGAATGAAAGAATCTAAAGGGAAGCCTCCTGATTCTAAAAGTTTTAGTCAACCCGTTAAGATTTGATCAATGTTACTGTTTGCGGCTTTTAACTGCAAAAGAAATTCAATCATATTTGAGATAATAGGTACTGCAGATGCTGGAGAATCCGAGATAACAAGGTGTGGAGCTGGATGAACACAGCAGGCCAAGCAGCATCATAGGAGCAGGAAAGCTTGAGAAGGGTCTAGGCCCGAAACGTCAAGCTTTCCTGCTCCTATG
>JAHRHZ010000067.1:3623534-3687020 GCA_024137785.1 Ginglymostoma cirratum | reverse complement strand
GTGTTCATCCAGCTCCACACCTTGTTATCTCAATCATATTTGACTTTTGCATTTCTGTATCATCTAATCAAAGTACAATTTTTAACACACTGAAGAAACAATCTTTAAATTGAGCTTTTATACATCTAACCTCGAAGTTGGCAACTTGAAGTGTATTGGCTCAGACAAGCCTTACACGTCAGCTCAGGGATGGTTTAATTCACTGAAATATGTTTCAATGAACCATTGTTGCGGTCCAACTCTATAATTTTATTTTGCTAGTTTTAAAACAGATGCTGGATAATTGAAATGGGAAATGATGGTAAATTATACAGTTTGTCATCAGTATCTGAAAGGAAAGGATTGGCTAATGTTTTGAGTGGAATTCTCCATTAGGTCTTTTTGTGTTGGTTTTCTCCTGCCTTCACCCCTGTTCCCCTTCCTTTCCCTTCAGTTGGATCAGTTGATACATAACCAGCTCAATCCCTCTCCTCATGCTATAACTTCTGAGAGATGTGCAGAAGTGCTTTTCCTAAGGGATGAGATGAATTAATACTTCAAATAGTCATCAGGTATTATATTCACCTGCTGCTATCTTGAGCAGTTATATTTCATGCTACGTAATCTCTGCTATCACTGGACCAAAGAATTGCTGGAGAACCATTTCTATGATTCAAAGGGTCAGTGATTTTCTAATCTCATTTGTCAGATGTGGGCAATACTTAAGTATGGCTAGTGCATTTATTGTATATTCCTACTTGTTGTTGGGGTGGCTGTGGGCCTTCTTTGAAATACTGAAATTGGCCTCAATGTTCCTAACTAAGAAAAGGGTAAAAAGCAGCGAAGGTTGATGTTCTTTCCTACAATCTTTTGACCACTGCAAGAATGCATGGTCTCAGTGAAACAACTGATGCGACCAAGCTCAGTTGTGAAGTTCTTGAGTTACAATAGTGGATATGTCCAAGAAACAGCTGCTGGCCTGTGGATGATGGACACATCTCACCTTTCCTTGTGGAAATGTATAAACTTTTGTCCAATGCCTCTCTTTAGATCCAGTAAGGTTGAAACTGTGAGGGGTGGGGTTGGGGGGTGGGGTGGAGGTGGGGAGCGGGGGACTGGTGCCAATTTGTATCCTGCCACTCAGTAATATTATAAATTTGTCAACTAGTGCACCCTACTTCCAGTTGTTAACAACATTTGGGCGCACTGTTTTACTTTTAGTCTTTAACAACCTGACTACATTTTGTTGAAGAAATTCTGCAGGTTTTGGCAAAAATCCATTGAGATATGAGGGGTTTAAAATGAAGTGTTCCCCCCACTGCGTGTTTACTGCTGAATAAAAATGGAATGTAACCAAATATGGATAGGCAATAAATGCAATAAATGGACTTGTCAGTAAAGCAGATTAAAACTGAAACTTGCTTTCAGCGTAACCTGAATTTGTTACTTTTCATTCGAACTTTCTGTTGCTTTCAGCAAATGGAGGCATATTAAAAGAAACTCATAGCTCGCTTAGAATCCTCCATACTACCTTCAAATTTTTAAATGTTGCCAGTTCAGAGCTGCCCAAACTAGACAAAGTCATCCATTGAATTGATGAGCCCATGAGTGAGTGTGAAAGGATGAGTAGCTAAATGATTCCATTGAGTAATATTGAGTGATAGACACATAGAATTATACAGAACGGTAACAGACCCTTCTGTCCAGCTCATCCACGCTGACCAGATAAATTAACTTAGTCCCATTAGCCAGCATTTGACGCATATCCCTCTAAACCCTTCCTATTCATGTACCCATCCAGATGCCTTTTAAATGTTGTAATTGTACCAGCCTCCACCACTTCGTCTGGCAACTCATTCCATACACGCACGATCCTCTGAGTGAAAAAAATGTCCCTTAGGCCCCTTTTATACCTTTCCCCTCTCACCTTAGACCTATGCACTCTAGTTTTGGACTTCCCTACCTTGAGAAAAAGACCCACTTATAGATGTTATAAAAGTTTACTTTAAAAAGTTTAGGTTTGATATTTGACCTATTTGAGATGGGAATAATGAAATACGCATGTGTGGGATGAAAGTGGCAGGATAGCCTTGTGTGGGATGACAGGGAGTTACAGTTGATTTTATAGGCCTGAAGGTAGAGTGAATGAAGAAACTCAATCTTTGTTCCCATTCCAGTTTGTTAGCCCATGATCCTTCGGTGAAAGTATGACGCTGCTGAAATTAGATAAGAACAGAATATGTTGGTTGAAACCAATGGTTTAATATTTAACAGAGATAACAAGGTGTAGAGCTGAATGAATGCAGCAGGCCAAGCAGCATCAGAGGAGCAGGAAGGCTGACGTTTTGGGCCTAGACCCTTGGGTCTAGGCCCGAAACGTCACCCTTTCTGCTCCTCTGATGCTGCTTGGCCTGCTGCGTTCAACCAGCTCTACAACTTGTTATCTCAGATTCTCCACCATCTGCAGTTCCTACTATCTCTGTTAAATATTTAACATTGGCTTAGCCTACTGTCTGATGAATAGTCTCTTGGGAAAAGTGTAGGAACTGGGATGAATAGAGTTGCTGCTTATGGAATGCAGCATAAAGCTCAGTTAAAACCAAGAGATAAGGATAGAAAGGTCAACGGAAGGAACAAAAAAATCAAATCTTCAGATTTGGCTACCAAAGCAAAATACTGCAGATGCTTGAGACCTGAAATAAAAGCAGAAAGCGCTAGACAAACTCAGGTTTGGCAGCATCTGCTGAGAGAGAGAAACAGAGTTAACATTTCAAGTCTTTCTTTAGAGCTTCTGATGGAAGGTCACCGACCTGAAACAATAACTCTGTCCATCAAATTCAATTCGCAATCATCTTTCATTTGTGAACCTTCAGAATTATTAATGTTTCATTTTCATTAGAGGATGATTGAACATCTTTACATGAAGAAAGAGATCATGTCATGCTAAATTATAATCAGTTAATTAGACCATTAGTTGAATTTAACAAAGTACCAAAAATAAAGTGATACGATCTCTTGAATATAACTTTGAACATAGATCACTAGGAATAATCTTCTGTAACAAATTGACACACAAATTTGGTAAAATGTTAATTCACTGGCAGCCCTGCTGTGCTTTCATCACATATATTTTACAGATCATCACAGATAACAAATAACTTTGAATAGTTTATCAGAGTGAATCACAAAATCCTGAGATTCTTACCTCAAGTCTCTTTTAAGTCTGCTGAAGTCTAACAAACATTTGGTAGTTAAATCTTATTTAATGGTGAGTAACTATGTTGTTGGATCATTAGCAAATGAACTGAAGGGAGGGCTGAACTTTGTCATAGCTGCACATTTGCAGTTTTGGAAATCTGGGCTTACTGTGGACCTTCAGAATGTAAAAATAAGAGTGGTTGGTGTGGGAGTGGGGGGGAATATACCTAATTGCTGTCACGATAAAACAATGTGACACGTTTTATTTGGAGAAAAGAGAAACTCCTGGCAAATTCTCTCTATGCTTACGCGCCAAATACCTGCTGTGCTAGCAGCCAACGTTCTGCTGTCCTTCTGGAGGTATCTTTAATCACCTTGTTTGGAGATGTTATCACATACCTCTGGAGCAGGTGGTACTTGACCCTGAGTCTTCTGGCCCAGTGGTAGAAATATTACCACTCTGTCATAAGATCCTAAAGGCAACCTGCAATCTTCTGGGGAAAAGGCAGGAAAGTGGATGCAAGGAATGTTGGATAACCATGATCTTACTGAATGGTGCAGCAGGCTTGAGGGGCCGAATGGCCTACTCCTGTTCTTATGACTTTGCAAACTGCACCAAAGTCAGGTTCCTCCTCCAATAGGCCATGTGACCTCTAGATGAATTTTTAATCCAACTGTTTGGACACTTAAGACATATCTCCAGGGCAGATGAGACTTGAACCTGAATCAGAGGTAGGTACACTTTAACTGTGTCACAAAACCTTTTGAAAACCTGTCAGCGATGTGATGGCATATCTCTGGAGCAGGTGGGACTTGAACCTAGGCCTTTATAGTTAGGGTCAGGGACATTACCACTGCACTACAAGAGGCCTACATGAAGAGACTGGAGCCTAAATCCAGTGCCCTTGACCACTCTGCCATATTACCTCAGGAAGTGCAGGTTTGCAATAAGCTGGCAAAATTGTGGAGAGCAATGTTGACAGGCAGTCTGGTCCTGTTGCTGGGGTGCCTTCCCAATTATGTGGTGGCGGGGTGGTGAGCAGGCGCAGAGTGACTGCCCATCTCCTTGGAGCGTTACACTAATTGGCATAATTAAATATCCACTAATGAGCCTTTTTAGCCATAAATCAATGAAGGTTGGCTCAGTGATTTTATTCTAGGCTGAATTAGATAGATTTTTGGCAGGCAAGGGAATCAAGCGGTATGGGGGCAGACAGAAAACTGGAGCTGGGACCACAGCCAGACACACCCATGATCTTATGGGGGACACTCAAAGGGCTGAGTGGCCTACTCTTGCTCCCAGGGCCTATATTCCTGTTGTTATAGAGCTGGAGACTCAAAAAGGCAATGAGGAGGTTGTGAGTAGGATTAGCTGATAATATCCTTGATTGATAGGTGACCATTTGGGAGGAGCCTTGGGTTAAAGTTGCTGAGATGGTCGAGCTGTCAGCCAGTGTGGGCCTGGGGCCAGTGTTCCACCTTGATATCAAAGTTCTGATGCCAGTGGTAAATTTCAGGCCAGCAGTGAATCGTCGGCCATTGCGTCAAGGGGAAGGGGCCCGCTGCATGTTGGTTTGATCTCTGATTGCTGGAATGGGAGTCTATCTGTCACAAGTCACCACTTCTCACCGCTTCATAAAAATGGCAAATGTGGGTATTTTATGTTTTGACCCCAGAAAAAAGTCCAAGCGTATTCTGCAACAGTTAGCCATAATGTTTATCTTGTTCACAGGTTAAAAGGGTCTGGCAAATTTACAAAATGGTATTGACTCTTGACAGAAAGGCCAGCTGGTTGGGACAGTTATACACGAAGTATTGAAATCATGTAATACCACACATCAGTTTCATTTTTCAAAATTATATGATAAATAAATCTCTTTACATATTTTTCCTCTCTATGGCACTATAAAGCCTTGCTGATGATCAAGACATGGTGACTGAGTGGTTAGCACTGTTTCCTCACAGCGCCAGGGACCTGGGTTCAATTCCAACCTCAGATGACTGTGTGAGGTTCGCACATTCTCCCTACATTTTCCTTCAGGTGCTCTGATTCCTCCTACAGTCCAAAGATGTGCAGCTGAGGTGGATTGGCCATGCTAAATTGCCCATAGTGTCCAAGGATGTGTAGGCTAGTTGGGTTAGTCATAGGAAATGCAGGGATGGAAGGGAAGGGGGTGTGAGTCTAGGTGGGAAGCTCTTTGGAGGGTCGGTGTGGACTCAATGGGCTGAATTACCTGTCTCCAAATTGTAGGGATTCTATGATTCCATGATGACCTTCGCAATGCACAGAGATTGCTGGTTAACATATTTCTGTTGTAGACTGGAGGTGTGCTATTTTGTTTCCTGTCTACTTTTTGTCTGATCCCGTTGATTTCCAAGGTAGCAGTTGTTTCTTTTGGAGTCATGCAAATTCAATCCTCCCCTCTGTAGAACACTTTCTCATATTGTGGTGTCAGTCTTGGCCAGGTGCTAATACTTCTGCTTTCAACAAAAGCTCATGTGCATAACACAGGAGTGTGACATTATTGGGTGAAATGCTGTGTTTATACTGAGAAGTTTAACCAAGGCCATGTCTGCCCTTTTGGACAGGTGTAAAAGATTCTATCTCACTCATTAAGCAACAACAGGGGAGCTTGGCTAGCCAATGTCCATCTTTCAAGTTCAATTGCTCCCCTAAAAAGGTATCGCTTTGTGAGATCTTGCTGTGCGCAAGTTGCTGCCTTTCTCTATCATGCAACAATAATTACAGACGAAAAGTGCTTTTTTGGTTCTGAATTGCTTTTAAGGTGTTCTGAGGTGGTGAGAAATGCAGTAAAATACAAGTTACTTATTGTTTCAAAACTTAGTTTCAAATCTCTGACTGCTGACAACACCCAAATCTGACATCTCCACCATAATCCCCCCCATTTCCCCCACTCAAGTCCAACTCCCCAATACTGCCACCACCAGCAAATGCACCCCCCCATACCCCAACATGACCTGACCGTATCCAACTGGGTCCACACTTTGAAGTGATTTAAAGCTTTTTAACTCTGATGTGGAGCTAATTCTGATCAGGAGTATTCACAGTTGCTGAGGTCAAACCAATCAATCCCCCAATGTTTAGTTTTGAGTCCATGGGACTTCCTCTCATTGGGGAGGAAGATGTCCAAGAATGTTAGCTTCCTCCAAATATCCAACTCTATTTTAATAAACTTTCGCAATGTTATAAACATCTTAGATATCTTAAGGTCTAGGATTTCTCTTTCCAAAATATCTACTGCTTACTTAAAGGACAATGTAAAAGCGTGGCTCCACTTTTTGTCCCTTTCTTGCCTTGGCTGATGTTGCTCAGACTCTTTATAAGGCCTTACCTTCTGCTTCTGACCCTATAGATGTGGCCACATGTCCTGAACATTTCCACCAGCTCCAGGATCCCAGCAGAGTGGGAGGTTAAGGAGACTCACTCATTTTACATCAAACTGGCTCGAGTTTGAACAAGGTTCCAAAACGTAGACCACCTGTTTTTTTAAAGAAGGATATTTTCCAAAGGCTCTGCATATTTTGCATCAGCCACAATTTGCTGTCGGGTGAGTGAGATAAAGGAAGGGAAATAAATGTAAGTATTTTTCTTCTCTCTGTTCAGAGATATCTTGACACATCTCTGAAGCAGATGGGACTTGAACTTGGATCTTCTAGCTCAGAGATAGGGACATGATCACTGCATCACCAGAGCCCCCTAAACTTTCTACCCATGTTTCCTTCTTCTTTGCCTCATAGTTGTTTTTTTTAAATTGTGGCACACATCTGGAGCCGATCAGACTTGAATCCAGGCCCCAAAGTAGGGATACTGCCTCTGCACCAAAGAGGCCTAGGGAAATGAGAATATAATTATTTTAATCATGGCCAACTGCAATAACACTTTCAACTGAGTGAATTCAATTGAATTAGCTTTATTGTCACATACTCAAATGAGCGCAGTGAAAAGTTTGCAGTCACTGCATTACAGGGCCATCTTTGCTACAAAAGTACCCAGGCACACATTAAATTCATAGGAAACAAAAAAATATAGAATTAAAGAAATGAATATCCCAGCTTTATAGGTCATAAGAATAAATTCAAACAATAAAGAAGTAAAATGTTCTTTCCGACCCAGGCCATGCCAGCGCCTAGTCTCAGGGGAGACCTCCACAGCCTCGCTGCTGTCTCTCCTGGACCCACTAATGTAGGGATTTCCCCCACTTTAGACACCATCTCTTCGCCCCTGGGCCCACTTCGCTGGTGGCACTGAATCCACACTCGCCCCACAATCAACAGGCTCTGGCTCCGCTGCCAAGCCAGGCCGCCATTGGCCTATGAGGTGTGCAGTGTACACTAAAATTAGTGCACAACTGTACGTGGCATAAACCAGAGAATCCACAATGGGAATCCAGTGACTTGTTGAAGAGAATCCAAAGACGTGCCCTCCTAGAACTGGATTCCAAGTGAGGAAAAATAAGTGCTTTTGGCATACGTGATCTTGATGCATAGATCACTTCATGTATAACAAGAGCCATTTATGCTTTTTACAGTTCTGTAATTCTCTTTATTGTGACAGCAATCTGACTGAATGCTTTGGCCCCTTGGTCAGCAAGGTCTTGCGCATCTTTTGTGTGTTTCAGCAGCTGAGCTTAGTTGCAGTTTCCATTAGACCAGGATTGTTATAGCACTAACTAACAGGAGAAAAGTGGAATTGTTGCTGAGTTGCAAACACTTCTGTAATTACTTAGTGATGAACAGTTTTGATATAAAGCTTAACAGCTGAGAGTCGACTCCTGGAGTGGTTTAAAAGTATGTTTTTGGAAACAGAAAGAAGATAATGCACAAAAACAAAATAAAAGTCATTCGAACATTAGTGGCTGGACCCCATGAGAATCATAGATAACTTTTAATGTTGGAACGTCTTCAATGTGTCTTCTGGGGCTTGGCAGTCATGAATCATCTGCATATTTTGTTACTATATCCAGCACCCCCATTCTCAATGGCAAGCACTGTGAATGCTTGTTAAGCGAGTCTGATTTGGGGACATAAATACCAGAAGCTATTGTCTCACAGACGTGCTAATGGCTACTTGGGACCTCATAAAGCCAAACTGAGTTGTTTGCTTTGTGATTTGGAGCACAGTTGTAAATATGTCCATTAATCTGGTGTTTGGGACTTGGAGATGAAATGTTTTTACACAATGTCTTTTTCTCAGTAGCTGGACAATGGAATCCAGAAAGAATGAATAAATTTGTAACTCATCATGGGCTGAATTCAGATTAATGGCATTTCTCCATCCCCCCCAACCCCATCCCGACACCCTGGGGACTGCACAAGGATCTTTCATCTTTGCCTTGGGCATTAATTTTTAGCTGCTCTAGAAGGAAAAATTGAAAACTTAATCTAATGGAATTTTGGAGTGGGGTTATTAAAGATATTCATTTTCAGACTTGTCAAGTCTCAGTTTCTGTGAGGCTTGTGATTTTATTAACTACAAATTTCCAGGGCGAAGATTAAGCTCGACTCTATTCATTTAAAGGGTCTGTAAACTGTCTTCTGGCTTTATCTGAAGGTTGATCTGATTTGAAATTACACCTGCACCTTTATATATGAGTGTATTTGTGTCTCAAACAGTTGGAATTTACTCCGTGATCTTGGAGCTGTTTTACTGGGTTTCCAACCTGAGAATGATCGGCAGTGAGACCGTACGATATTAAATTGTCGTTACTGCTCTTAATTACATCTCATTTGCCCATTACATTTGGAATCCAGTGTTTCAGTTGGTAAATACTCTAAAGGAGAAGCTGAACCATTCAGCTCAGGATGGTCCAACATTGATCTACGAAGCAGTCATAGCTGTAAACACAGAAATAGACCCTTCGATTCAACTCATCCATGCTGACCTGATATCATAAATTAATCCAGTCCCGCTTGTCAGCATTTGGTGCATATCCCTCTAAATCCTTTTTATTCATGTACCCATCCATATGGCTTTTAAATGTTGTAATTGTGCCAGCCTCCACCACTTCATCCCGTTCCAGACATGCACCACCTTCTGTGTGAAAAAGTTACCGCTCAGGTTCTTTTTAAATCTTTCCTGTCTCACCTTAAACCTATGCCCTCTAGTTTGGACACCCCTCTACCCTGGGAATACGACTTTGGCTATTCACCCTATCCACACCCCTCATGATTTTATAAACCTCTCTAAGCTTACCCCTCATCCGCTCTTTAAAGTGTTTGCTAATCTCATTCATAGAAATCACGGGTGAGCTTTAAATGTCCTTTAAGGCAAAGTCCTCCTATTAGAAAGACTTGCATTTACATAGTGCCACTCACTGCTTCTGGATATCCCAAAGCACTTCATAGATGGGGAAGTATTTCTGAAAGAATAGTCACTGTTTTAAAGTAAGATCATAACCAGACGTGGACTATTCAGGCCATTGAGTCCATGTAGGAATCATGACAAAAGAAGAATGCGCAAACAAGAATCAAATCCATGCTAATCTGCTTCAGACATTTGTTGATAGATCAATGTTCAAAACAATGTTCGAATGGCACTTCGGTATCTTTTACATCCGCCTCGGAGGGCAGGCAGACTCTTGGTTTCACACCTCATTTAAATAGCAGCATTTTCCCAGGACTGAAATGCTAACCTGGATTTTGTGTTTAACTGCCTAGAATGGGACTCAAATGTTGAACTCTGTGCCACTGCTGAGCCAAAAGCGATAAAAGCAGAGGCACTACTACTCCTTCAGGACTGTGCTCTGATGCAAAATACTTATTTTTTTTAACATTGTAGCAATAAAACATTCTCTATGGTCCACTTTTTTTATGTACAGTCAATCCTTTAAGGCAGTCCATTGGCAGGCTGGGTAATTGAGCAGTATAACACAACATTTATGCCTTCTCTGCACACTTGAAGTTTTATTAGTTTTTCTCCCAAGTTGATTCTTTCAGCAAAGAGCTTGGAATTTTGTAGCCATAAATAGCTCCACAGACAGTGTCTGTGACACATATCAGTGACCATTAAAAGGGACTCCTTTTTGTTCATGCCCTTGTGGCAGAAGCTGTTAAATTTAAGCAAAGGTATGATCTGAACTGAGGTCATGCCTGACTGAGAGTCATCACTGTTGCTGAGCAATGGAGCTTCCAATTGCCAAAATACTCCAAATCCTAGAGGACACTCTCATTGCTTCTGCTAAGGGAACCTTCCCCAGCACTTTGTCAAATGAGTTGTAAATTCTTTCAACATGTTACATTCCAAAAATTCCACCTAATTTTAAAAAACGACACTGAATTATTCTGGAGGTGAGAGAAATGACTGTAACTTTCCCTTTTTGCAAAAAGAAAGGAAACCACACTAACCTTTAAGATTCCTTGATCTGCTGGAGCTGAGAAAGAAGTCCCAGTCATTGAAGGAAGGAAGGATTACACCATGTGAATTTAGGCAGAAACTCAGTTTCTTTACTAGTCCCCTCTTGTCGTGAACAGGTACTTCTTCGTTCTTTCATAGTTGTGATAACCGTCAGTCTTTCCAGCATCTCATTGACTTGACTCTCTCAAAGTTGGCCTGGTGTATTCCTGCTCCATATTGACGACATCATAACTGGGAACTGGAGCAGGCCATTTGCAAATCTAGCCACACACCCACCCGCCCATGAACCCAGCCACATGCACGCTTGAGCTTACTCCCTCATTTCATAAGATCGTGTCTGATCTTTTGTGGCCTCTAATGTTCTGTCAACCCCAAACTTCCATAAAAATCATCTCATTCTAAGCTTCCCATGTCTCAACCTGCACTAAGCCCAATCCACTGATCCACTCCATGTGGTCCCATTGGTTTCTGATATAAAGTTCTGAAAGCGTTAATTTTTGGAACCTTGTATCTAACTTGTTTCATTCCTGGAATTGTCCTGGCAAATCTCTACCAGAACTTTTTCAGGATCCTCGCTAAAGTGTGGTGCCCAGAAATCGGACACAATACTGGACTTGTGGCCTTAACTAGATTCCTTTACCAGCTTCTCTCCATTTAAAAATGAAAAGAGCTGTGGATACTGTAAATTAGAAACAAAAGCAGAAATTCCTGGAAAATCTCAGCAGGCCTGGCAGTATCTGTGAAGAGAAATCAGAGTTAATGTTTCAGATTGAGTGACCCTTCCTCAGGACTGCTGAGGAAGGGTCACTTGACCTGAAATGATAACTGATTTCTCTCCACAGATGCTACCTGACCTGCTGAGCTTTTCCAGCAATTTCGGTTTTTGTACTCTTTCCACTTGTTCTGCTATTCAAGACCCTCTGGACAGAAACCCCTACAGAGTCCTGTCCCTGTAAGCTCCTTAGAACTGTGCCATTGAGTCTATATTGCCTTTCTCAGGCCCTTCTGCCAAAATGCATCATTTCACATGTCCAAGTCCAACTCTATCTCCTACATGTAATCTTTTAGTCACCTTTCTCCTTTGGCTTGGTGCCAGTTTTTGTCTAGATATACCTGTGAGGAGAGCATTAATATGCTTTACTACATTTAAATGTACCTTATAAAGCAGGTTGGTTTTGGTCTGGGATTGGCAATGCAGAGGTCATGAATTTGAATTCTACCACGGCTCATTGTGAATATGATTTGTTGGCTAGAGCCAGAGAGACAAAAAAGATTGACTGCAAAAGCCGCTTTTATTAAAAATAAATCCAATCCTGTCAGAGCGACCATCTTGGGTAGCTACCGGTGGACAATAAATATTTTTCAGTATCAAGTTGTTAATAGAAATAAAAGTGCAAAATTCAATTTATTGAATGGTTTTGGAGTGAAGATGAGTATATGAATGAAAATAATGGAGAAATAGAAACAAGAAATGAACTCCAAAGAGGTGAGGGCAAGAAAGATCAGAGGCGGAGGAAGTAAACTGGATCAGTGGTGAAATCTACACTTCTAATCAAACAATCCTGAGTGGGAAGGTAGGAAAATGGGCAAGAGATGCAAATGAGTAATGATTCGTTTGACTAGTTGAACTGGCCTGAGGGTTTGAATGCCCCCTATGTTACACTGACCTCAGCAATGTCCCAAAAAATATGTTTTATTCGTAACAATTCAAATGTGACATTTGGAGCATAGATCAGTTTATTTCAGTGCAGCATGAGGCATCTCATTTCATTTGTCATTAGAAATTATATTTAGAATGTATATTTACATTCATGTCAAAACCAAAGGAATGTGCACAGGTTCTAATACCTTGGTTTACAATGGCTAGCAGAAACTTGCCAAATGGGCAAAAACTTGGCAAATGGCCACAAACATGGCAGATGGAGTTTAACGCAGGAAAAGAAGAGGTCATGTACTTTGCTAGGAAGATTCGAAAGATAAGCTATTATTTAAATGAGGAAAGACTAAAAAAGTGCAGCACAGAAGGATCTGGGCATTCTTACGCATGAAACACAAAATGTTAACATACTGGTGCAGCAAGTTATTAAGAAGACAAATGGAATTTTGGCCTTTATTGCTAGGGGTTGGAATTTGAAACAGAGATCTTTCAACAACTGTGCAAGCTGTTTGGTGAGGTTGCACTTGGAGTACAGTGTACAGCATTAGTTTCGTATTTAAGAAGGGAAATGCTGGCATTGGAGGAAGTGCAAAAGAGACTCATAAGGTTTGCTTTATCAAGAATGGCTAAACAGGTTTGGCCTTTGTTCATGAGACTTTAGGGGAATGATGGGTGATCTTGTCAACGCACAAGATCCTAAGGGAGATTAACAAATCATGCACCATCCTGATCTGGAATGTCATTCCTTTCTGTTCCACTGGATCTCTGGAGCTCCCATCGGCTTTGCATATGGGTGACCCTACACCGTATGAACTCCAAAGATTCAAGAATGACTCACCAACCACCACCTAAAGGACAACGAAGAATGGCTAATAGACACTGACCTTGTGAAAGATGCCCACACCCCATGAACATAACAGGGTGATAATGTGGATGTAAAAGTCCTCTAACCTGAAATTCTTAGAAGTCATTTGATTTGATGTGAAGCTCCACATTTTAACCCATCTGTTAATATGATTTAAAATTTATCCAAAAGGTCACACCTCGTTGAGTGAGATGTAACTTTGGATGTTAAAGGCCCACTGAAGAGCAAAGATCCCAGGCATGAGAAAATAATGCTGGATTTGTGGGATGTTAAGCAATAAAATTACACAAATATATAGTAATAAAATATTTTTAAAATGTATACATCAGCTTCTTCCTTACACAGAGAATTATGTCTCAAACTTTCATTTTCTCTCTCTGTAAAATGATTGAATATTGAGGGATACTAATGCCTCTTTTAATTTTTTAATTTGCTGTCTATGAGAATTCTTCAGTGAGTTTGGATGTTTGTGTGCTCGATTACATCACTATTGCTGGATGGTAAAAATCGCCTATAATTGGCACTAGAGCAAAAGAAGGTGAAACCACACCATAGACAGTACTGGATCTTGAGAGACATTTTTCTTTAAGGTTAACAGTGGATACTATAATGCTGCTGCTGACTCCAATATCTGAGCTGATGAGGATGGAGTTGAAATATTGAGAACTCTTACCAATAGTGTAGAGAAGCATCAAAGGAGATTTGTTTGCATTTTTCCTTTATAATTTCAAGAACTTTCACCAGCAAATCAGGAAAGACTTTCCTATGGTTAGTGAGTTAGTGTTGAGGGGAGATCAATTTGAAATTGTCACTGCGCTTGGGAGGTAAGGCAAATTCTGTGCAGTGAATTGTGGGAATATGCATTGCTTCATCACAGGACCTGACTGAAGCAAGCACCATTAGAAACAATTAGGATAAATCAAGCAAAGAAAGATAAGGCACCATTGTCGTCTGTAATACAACGTGCATGAATTTCATAACATGAAAGTGAAATTTGAATAGATGAGGTTAATCACACGTTAAATAGAACATCTCTGTGCTCTGGAATACTTCCATAAAAACTTCCCCTCCTCTCCACTTTGTTTATAAAGCTTCCTTGAAATCTACCTCATTAACTAAACCTTTTGTCATCCCCCCTAATAGTTCATCCTCAGTTTGTCATCAATTTCTCTATTTTTGAATTAAGACTCCGTCAAACATCTTGAGATCCTTATAAATGTCAAAGATTATTTTTAATACAAATTACTTGTAACGCAGGAAATGGTGTTTGAATAAGGAGGTTGGATTTTTTTTTTGATTGCTTTGGCAAGGGACTGGGTGCATATTACAATATGCCTA
This sequence comes from Ginglymostoma cirratum, assembly GCA_024137785.1. Classification (NCBI taxonomy): domain Eukaryota; kingdom Metazoa; phylum Chordata; class Chondrichthyes; order Orectolobiformes; family Ginglymostomatidae; genus Ginglymostoma; species Ginglymostoma cirratum. The sequence continues at coordinate 3,672,608 of JAHRHZ010000067.1, read as the reverse complement.
GTACATGCTATTCGTTCCGTGGACATCTGTAATTTTATGGATCTAACAGTCACTACTATTTCATAGGAACAGGAGTAGACTATTCAGTCCCTTGAGCCTCAATTAGATCTTGGTTGATCTGTGGCTTAACTCCAAATACTTGCCTTTGGCCCATATCCCCAAATACCTTTGTTTAAAAAATGTTATCTATCTCAGATTTAAAATTAACAACTGATTTGCTGTTGGTGAAAAAGTGCTTTCTAACATCTCTTGTGAACGGTAAAAATCATAGAATTATTACACTGCAGAAGGATGCCATTCGGCCCAGCAAGTCTACACCAACCCTCCGAAGAGCATCCCAGCTGGACACAGCCTCCTACCCTATCCCAGTGACCCTGCAGTTCTCATGGCTAATCCATCTAACCTACACATCCCTGGACACAATGGGTAATTTAGCATGGTCAATCCACCTAGCCTGTACTTCTTTCAACTGTGGGAGGAAACCAGAGTGCCATGGAGGAATCCCATGGAGACGTAGGGAGAAAGTGCAAACTCCACACAGATAGTCACCCAAGGTCGGAATCAAATCTGTTTTCCTGGTGCTATGAGGCAACAGTGTTAACCACTGAGCCACTGTGCTGCACTGTTCTGGCCCTCATTCTCAGACTGTGTCATCTAGTTTTAGAATCCCCAACCAGCAGAAATGCTGACCTTTATCTACCATATCTTTTTCCTGGTAATATCTTGAATACTTCAATCAGATCAACCTTTTTAAATTCTAGAGAAAACAGGCCTAATTTGTATAAATTCTCTGAATGACTTAACCCTTGAAGTCCAGGTATCATTCAAACATTAAGTATAAAAAAATGGTGGGGATTCCCTTTTAAACCCTGTTGTCTAGATTTCTGTCTTCCAAGCATGGAGTTATCTCAAACGACTTATAGATGAGAAATCCTATTCTGTCCATAACCAAGCAAAATTGTGCAGTCCTTTACCATCAAAATATTAATTATTTCTTAAATGAGACTGGGCTTTTTGGCTCCATTATCATAGTTGGGAATGAATTTTAAGTTCTGCATGATGTGGAAGGTCAGTTTTAATTCTGTCATTATTTAATTTCAAGTAATCTTTCGGATTCGTTTTTTTTCCTGTACAATCACCAGCTCTTGTTGACCCAAAATCACCTCTCTGACAATTTATTTTCATGTGCCAGAAGAGGAATCAGTAATGCAAGTTAAATTGGTGTAGTGTCTATGGTGTTTGCTGAATATTAAAAATAACCTTGGGTTCTTGATTAATATTCCATTAGTACCGAATGCATTAATGACTGGAGGTTTTAACTGATTTTTCTTACTAAAATGGTTGAAATGTGAGGTGTGAAAATGTTCACTGCTACCGATGATGGAACAGAATCGCTAAAACATAACAGCTTTCACTGTGAATTCCATAAACCTATTGCAAAGGTCACCTTGAGGAGTTACAGACAGACATATTCAACACATTCTGAGAAAATAACTGCACTCCATTTTGGGATGGATCACACTCCATTGATTTGCTATTGAGGAACCAGGTCATGCAAATAACTAGATTCTTTCAGTTTGTCCCTGTGTGTTATTTTTACCATCATCACTTCATTAGTTAGGGATTGATTCATCCTTTCTTTTTCACAGTCCCAATCCATTTCAAGTGTTTGATTGTAAAACTGTACTTTCCTCATTTTCTTGTTCTTTATCTTGTTACTTTTTTAAGGCTTTCTTCTCTATTCCATTGCTTCAAGTTGTGATTTTTTCTATTGTTGTGAATGTTGGCCATTTTTAATCATTTGTTTCGTTTCTCTCATACTGTTCATGTAGTTTTACTTCACTCACACTCACTAGCATGGTCGCATTTCTAAAGAGGTGAAGCTTCCCACTGTCTTGGGAAAGTGACCCTCAAAATCATAGACCCCTCCCACCATAGTTATACTCTCTTCCACCCTCTTCCATTGGGCAAAAGTTATAAAAGTTTGAATGCATATACACACAGATTCAAGGACAGCTTCTTCCCCGCTGTTATCAGGCTTTTGAACGGACTTCTCAAATGTTAATGCTGATCTCTCTCTTTCTACACCTTCTCTGTGGCTGTAACGCTGTATTCTGCATTCTGTTCTGTTACCCTGATGCACTTTATGTGGTATGATTTGCCTGTATAGCACACAAAGCAACTTTTCATTGTATCTCAGTACACGATACGTCCGGGGAGTGTGCTGAACAAAGGTACCTTGGGGTGTAGGTTCACATTTCCTTGAGAGTGGAATCGGAGGCAGACAAGCCAGTGAAGAAGGCATTTGGTACGCTTGCTTTTATTGGTCAGTGCATTGAGTATAGGAGTTGGAAGTCATGTTGCAACTGTTCAGGACATTGGTTAGGCCACTTTTGGAATACTGTGTTCAATTATGGTCTTCCTGCTATAGGAAAGATACTGTTTAAACTTGAGGGAATTGTTACCAAAGTTGGATTGTATGATCTATAGAGAGAGGATGAATAGGCTGGGGCTGTTTTGCCTGGAGCACTGGAGGCTGAGGGGTGACCTTGTAGATGTTGATCATGAGGGGCGTGGATAGGATGAATAGTCATGTTCTTTCCCCAGGGTAGGGGAGTCCAAAACTAAAGGGCCTTGGTTTATGGTGAGAAGGGAAAGATTTAAAAGGGACCTGAGGACAACATTTTCATGTAGTGGGTGGTGCATGGATGGAATGAACTGCCAGGGGAAGTGGTAGAAGCTGGTATATTTACAACACTTAAAAGGCACGTGGATGGGTACATGAATAGGAAAGGTTTAGCAGGATATGGGCCAAATGCTGGAAACGGGACGAGATTAATTTAGGATATCTGGTCGGCATGGATGAGTTGGACCAAAAGGTTTGTTTCCGCGTTGTACATCTCTATGACTCTATGTGACAATGATAAATCAATCAATCTTCCACGTAAAATATAAAAAAAAATTAAAATGATTACACACAGTTATAGAATAATGGAAGGAAATGTAAGATTATCAGAAAATGAAAGGCTCTTCTGACATTTCTGGGCTTTCCTGAGGTGATATACAGGTAGATCGATTTTTCCATTAAGTATGAAAAGGGGGTTGGGATTCCCTTTTTAAACCCTGTTGACTAGATTTCTGTCTTCAAAGCTTGGAGTTCTCTTAAATAAGGTATCAATGAGAAATCCCATTCTGTCCATAACTAACCCACCCAAAAGGGTGCAGCCCTCCTTTCCCATCAAAATACCTCATTGCTGCTTAAATGACACTGGGCTTTTATTCCCCATTATCAGTGAGATCTGGCCTCCAAATAGTAACATTAACTCAGCTCAGCTAAGACAGCCACATGGACAATACTGTTACTGCAGCATCTTGGCCCTTCAGGTTGCAACTGATTGGAGGGACCTTTCTTTGAGGTTATAGGGAACTCCTCTTTAGAATGCATAAAATTGGTAGTTGGCTCAAGGCAAGGTCAGACTAGGCCAAATTGACAAATGCTATCGTTAATAGATTCCAAGCTACTCGCTGAGATTGAAACCAAGACTCTTTTTTCATCCCCTTTGTGGAGAGAGTTTATTTCCTTCATCATCTTACCTTTCTTATTCCCACATCCATGCTGTTGGAAGAGAGACCTGCAGCTGGCTGCTGGTTGTGATTGGATCTTCTGTGGGTAGATTTATTGTCACTGATCCTTTTTGTACTCCTACTGTATGGAGCTTTACGAGTACTTAGTGGTGAAGGATTAACAACAATAACACTTCAGCAGAAGACGCTCATATTTGAGTAATGAGAAATGGTTTATTAAATAATAGTAGGATAAACATGTTAGATTAGCTTAAGACTGATATACTAAATTTCACCAGATAAGAAACTCTATGGTGTTCTTTCTAATTTACAGGTGAGACATGGGCATCACTGCCTGGGCCAGCATTTATTACATAGCCTTAACTGCCTTTGAGAAAGTGATGGTGAGCTGCCTTCTTGAACCTTCTGAGTTTGTCTAGCACTCTCTGTTTTTGTTTCAGATTTCCAGCTTTTCTTTTTTCTTTAGAATCCCTACTATGTGGAAACAGGCCCTTCGGCCCAACAAGTCCACTCTGACCCTTGGAGCATCCCACCCAGTCCCACCCCCTATAATCCTGTGGGCAATTTAGCATGGCCAATCCACCTAGCGTGCACATTTTTTGGACTGTGGGAAGAAACCAGAGCACCTGGAGGAAACCCATGCAGACACGGGGAGAACATGTAAACTCCACACAGGCATTCGCTTGAGGGTGGAATCGAACCTGGGTTCCTGGCGCTGTGAGGCAGCAGTGCTAACCACTGAGCCTCTGTGCTGCCCTTTCTGTCATTGGTTGGTGAGAAAAAAAGAGAAGCAGCCCTATCAAGTCACATGTGCCACCTATTTAGTGATGGTGATTACAGGGGTATGACAAGAGCATACACATGGCACAATACCATTGTGCCCACCTCTCGGCCAGAAGATCTGGGTTCAAGTCCCACCCTGCCCTAGATGTGTGTTGTAATGTGACTCAACATGTTGATTAAAATATCTACCTATGCCACAGCTTAAGTCACATTATCCACAGCCAAAGTGCTTGAAGGCCTTTCACAAAAAACAATGCAACTTGAGACATAGTTGTGTGATGCTAAGCAGCAAGGTAATTGTGATTCAAGTACCCAAGGAGGAAGCTTTCCTAAATGCTCATTTGATAAATGAGTTTACTGCCCAATGTGTTGCTGAACCTTATTGGATAGTGTCTGCTACAAAATGTGAACAGTCTGATGTGATATGCTAAGGAATTACCTCATAAAGGTTTATAAAATCATGTGGGGTGTAGATAGGGTGAATGGCAGGTGTCTTTTCCCTAGAGTGAGGGATTCCAAGACTAGGGGGCATATTTTTAAGGTGAGAGGAGAAAGATTTAAAAAAGACATGAGGGTCAATTTTTTTGCGCAGGAAGTGGTTTGTGTGTGGAATGAGCTTCTCGAGGAAGTGGTTGATGCAGGTATAATGTTTAAAAGATATCTAGATAAGTACATGAATAAGAAATGTTTGGAAGGATATGGGCCAAAGCACAGGCAGGTGGGACTAGTCTGGTTTTGGATTATGGTCGGCATGGACTGGTTGGACCGAAAGGTCTGTTTCTGTGCTATATGATTCTATGGCTCTATGGTAGATGGATGAGTTAAAAGAAACACCAGCTGACCTCCATCTTTACACAGCTAATGCCAATTATTGTGTCTCACGGCTGTTTCAGATGGTGTCTTTGCCCTTTGGGCATCATGCTAGTATGGGCTGGTCATTAGCATCAGGAGCGTGCATAAGGGTGGACCCCACCATCTGACTGTTATCTGGAAATTGGTACCCAATTTGACAAGTTAAAAGGGACCTGAGGGACAACTTTTTAACACAGAGGGTGGTGTGTGTATGGAATGAACTGCCAGGAAGTGGTGGAGGCTGGTACAATTACAACATTTAAAAGGCACCTGGTTGGGTATATGAATAGGAGGGGTTTAGAGGGATACGGGCCAAATGCTGACAAATGGCACTAGATTAATTTAGGATTTCTGGTTGGCGTGGACGAGTTGGACTGAAGGGTCTGTTTCCGTGCTGCACATCTCTATAATTTTATGATTTTAAGTTAATTTTGATTAAGATTCGTGTTTCTATAATAAATCTTGGTCGTAGTGCGGCAACAACTAGTACAATAGTAATGAAACTTGACAGGTCTGACAGCATACGTGGAGAGAAAAACGGAGTTAACATTTTGAATTGATTATATTGTTTGAGGTGTTCTAAAGAAGAGTCAACGTGGACTCAAAGCACTAACTTTACTTCCCTCTCCACAGGAGCCGCCGACTTCCTGCAGTAGTTTTTATTTTTATTTCAGATGTCTGACATCTGCAGTATTTGACTTTTGTTTCACGAATACCAAGGTAACAATGTGCTCCTTAAATTATTCAGTTAATCACTGTACATTATCAATCAAGAGCAGAGAGAACAACACTTTACAAAGTGATTCATGTGTATCCTGGAAATGAAAACCCCTCATTTGGCTATCAGGCTGTGTCCTCACCACAGTCAGTGTACGTTTGGAATGAAGGATGTGATTGTAATGTAACTGCTGTGTGTGCCCAATAAGTGGTGATATGGCATTGGACTGGATTACAATTTGAAGCATCTTTTTGATGAAAGCCTCGGTGAGGTACAATCTGCCTGGTTGACTGACTTGACGTGTAATGTTGCCTTTGTGTTCTAGTGCATGAGTTATCAATGTTTTTTCACACTGTAGTATAGTAATGCTTCAGCGTGCAAGACAAATTACAGCCAGAGGCAAGGAATAAAGCTCAGCATAAATGACATGACTCTTCCCTTTATAATAGGATTTTATTGTCATTTAATGAAGAAAGTAATGGGCAATGTAAGATGGAAAATGCCGCTGGGTATCCACTTATACTCTATCAATGCTCTAGTGTCATTCGGCAGAGCACCCATTTGGTTTTATGTGGAGGTGTGACAGCACGCAAATCTATGCAAACAGCCATTGATACCGCAGAATAAGAAATATAACTGCCTTCAAGCTACTCTTTGTTATTAGAGTACATTATCTAAATCCATTAAATTTGCATGGCAGTTGAGATCCTGGCTTCTGAACCGTATTATCCTGAGTGCACATTTCTGTATTAACTGTTGTAACAATGGGCCCATCATTTGCTGAGGCAGGGCATCTACTGGTATTTGCTATTCTTTCAACTTGCCCTGTTTGGATTTTGAAATCTTTTGCATGGCAAGTTACAGAAAATTGGAGCTGAAAATGGTGCAGTGAATGAAACAGGGTTGTCTGGGATCTGTGTGAATAGTGCAACTGTGAGTCTACAGATACCAAATGAAGATTTGTGAGGTTAATCATGCAAGGAAGTGGAAATTAGAGGAGAAAAATTCAATGGCAAGTCAGATACAGAAAGGAAAATGCAGAAATAAAGATGGGATAAAAAGATAAAGAAACAAACAAAAGGAAATATTTTAAAAACATGTTTAAGTTGTGTGTTTTCGGAAATATTTAATTAAAGTGTGAATGAATGTAATTACACATTTGTTAATTTTCTGCGTCAAAGTTTCTTGGGTAATTAGTAACACAGTATAACGTTACACAGCCACTTTGATTAGAATGAACAAAGTTTAACTTTCTGTGCTAAATTTAGTTTGTGTCTATCACTCGCATACTGCAAAGTTGTGCTATGTGATGCATTTTATTCATGGGTTAGAAAACATGATGCTGCAATTACAAAGCTCACAGCAGAGACATGACACTTTCCTGAAACTGCTGTATAATCGACTAAGTGCCATTAGCCTCGCCCTTATTAAATATGGCCCATTATTGCAGGGTAACAGTTTCTGATATGTTCTCCAGATCTTGTATTTTTCCAGCTGTCCTTACATGAAAGGGTATGCTACGTGTTATAAGTTACAGTCAGCTGGGAAATAAGTGATTCCTGATGGGGGAGACAAAGGAGACAGAAAACAGCCTTTAGGGTCAGACAGCTGGAGTGTATAGGCTGCGATGTATTGCTGAGGATGATTACCCAGATTAAGTCGGATGAGGTCATGAATAGATGTGAAAATGATTCTTTGGGCCACAGGGAGTTTGTGGAACTCAGCGAGTAGGAGTGTACAGAATGCTGTACTAAATGATTTAGGCCATGAGGTTGTGATGTTGAAAAGTTAGATATGGAGTTCAATAAGGAAAGCTCTGGAAAAATAAATCCTTGAATACCAAAAGGATAGAGGGAAGTGTGAGGTAGGGATATCAAGAAACAGTGTTGAGATGTGTTTGTGAAAAGTACTGCATGAATGCAGATCTCCTTATTTAGTGCTTGATGTCAGCTTGTTGAGATAGAATTTACATTTCTCTAGTAGATTCAAAGGAGGTCTCAATGTGCAGTGGGTAACGACCCTGCCTGTTAGCTAAAAGGCCCCGTCTCATTCTCCAAATCAATGACCAACTGGGCAAACAGGTGGAGCATCAACTTGTAAATCCTTTTTATCCCGATTGCAGATGGTATGAGTGGGAGAACTTCCTGGTCAGCCACTTGGTGGCCTCTTCCACCTTTATTCATGGCCCAAGACCATGCATGTCATAGTGCATGTTGCACAGTAACTTGGACTCCTCAGCTGGATGGCTGGTATAGATCAGAATGTGGTTTGGTTTAACTCAGTTGGCTGAACGATTGGGTTGTGAAGCAGTGTGATTCCAACAGCGTGGGTTCAATCCCCACATCGGTTAAGGTTACCACAAAGGAGCCTCCTTCTCATCCAGAGACAGTAGGAACTGCCAGTGCTGGAGAATCTGAGATAACAAGGTGTAGAGCTGGATGAACACAGCAGGCCAAGCAGCATCAGAGGGGCAGGAAAGCTGATGTTTCGGGTCTGGACCCTTCTTCAGAAATGACCCCATTAACCCCATTGCAAAGCCATGCTAAATTACCCATAGTGTACAGGAATGTGTAGATTGGGTGGGTTATAGGAGGAAGGGTCTGGGTGGGATGCTGTGAGGGTTGGTATGGACTTGTTGGGCCAAAGGGCCTATTTCCACACTTGTAGGGACTCTATGATCTATGGTCCTCTATGATCTATGATTCGCAGTCAATGAACGATTGTCAAAGTGCACTCACTGTTGCTATTCATGCAAATGAGCTGCCAAATTGCTCCTACAGTGTGGATGAAGGCCATTCAGCATATTGTGTCTGCACCTACCCTCTGAAGAGCATCCCACCTGCGTCCAGCCCCCGCCCCATCCCTGTAACCCCATGGTTACCATGACTCATACACCTAGCCTGCACATCCCTGGACACTATCAGCAATTTAGCATGGCCAATCCAACTAACCTGCACATCTTAGGTCTGTAGAAGGAAACTGGAGCCCCAGGAGGAAACCCACGCACACGTAGGGAGAGCATGCAAACGCCACACAGCCAGTCGACTGAGGCTGGGGTTGAAGCCAGGTCCCTGGCACTGTGAGGCAGCAGTGCTACACTGACTCTCCATGCCACCCCAAACAAAATCCCACAAACAACAAATAAGGTGTAAAGTCAGAGATGCAGTGGGACATGGGGTGTGACTGGTTCCCCTATGACCAGGCAGCCTTTGTCACACTCATTTCCTTGATGGCAATATAGTACTGCAGAATGTGATAATAAATCAAACTTCCAAGAAAATAAGTTCCATGATTACTGTGAAATGCTGAAGACCTGTTGGTTACAAACATAATGGCTGTGACACTTTATTGAGCCCATAATAATGGAACTTTTATTGAGTCTTTAACCATAAAATTACTAGCCTGAATTCAGGAGCTGGTATGCTGTTGGATTTATAGCCTTCTCCCATTACCACAGTGTGTGTGGAGCCAATGCCTACAGCTTTCAATGGACTTCTGTTTGCTCAGCAGGGAGATTCAGGAGGCAGCTTGCTGATGGCCTTAAATAATAAGACTCCACCTCATTGTTGACAGCTGGAGGATTGCTCCACTTCCATGTAGTATTTATTCAATGGGCTTCTGCAGAATTGCTGTTGTGTCCCGAAGGGGGAGTGGCACTAATGAATATGTATCTTCAAACATTTGGAATGCTTACTGCTTGGTCAAAATCTTGCTGAAACAATGCGAATGTAGGCAAAGCTGTATTGTCACACTGCTCGAGGTGAATGGGGAAAGTCAAATTGAATCAAAATGCTCTAGTTACACTGAGCAAATTGTTCAATTTTATTCCAAATAGTTTCAAGATTAAATAAAATCAATTTCAGAGTCTGCAGCCCTAAGAGATCTATATGCTCCTGAGGCAGGCAGACTAATATATCTGGAATGATGCAGCACTGTCATTCACACCAACAAACTGCCTGACACAGGGGTCACCCCTGACAAATTCAAATCCGGTTGAAAATAATTCTGAAATCTGGCTAAAGTAAAATAATGCGACAAATAGCCTTTGTCAACATGCAGGTACAATGATTGGACAAGTGACTGACGGATATTCTAAATGATTGTTAGCTGTTTTATTAAGGTAATGGTTTTGAAAGGGTTAATTTGGGGTTGGCAGTAAACTTCATGTAATCTGCTAATGCCATAATGTCTTGGCAAGAATTGTTCTGGATCTCAATGGATGTATCATCCACGTTTCCCAATTGTTTTAGTTATAGTGTCAAAGAGCTAACTGTATCGTACATTAAACTATATCTTGATCAAGACAAGAAGCTGTATTTTGATTTAAGCCTCATTAGTGGTCTCTCCTTTATCACTATAAACCAAATAGGCCCTTGGACTCAATCAAGGGAAATGGGATGGCAGCAGCACTCTACCCACAAATACCACTTTAATGTAGCTTCGGGATGAGCATCTTTTAAATAAAAGGATTATCTGCAGCGTTAGCTATTGCCAATTGGAGAATGCAAAACTTTGCATGTCATTTGTTGCACTGAATTTTGGAATAGTATTATTTGTAACAGGGAAGGCCATTCGTTTCCTCCCCATCTCTTATTGAGGGTAGTGGCTCACATTGAATGACAGTTCGGTCTGTGGTGACACCACTGCCTTTTTTATTATTCTTGGGAGGGATGTGAACATCATGGCCAAGGTGAGAATTTGCTACCTGTCCTAATTGCTCTCGAACTGACTGGCCATTACAGACAGCAGTTAACATTCAACTGAGTTGCTGTGGCTGTGGGTCCAGATCCAAGATGGCGGCAGAATACTCGTGCTGCATCTGAGCTTCTGGTCTGGGATTCGTCCGTTTCAGTCTGCTTTCTTTGTTTCCTTTTATTTTCATTCTTATTTTTCCTTCTGGATTTTCCTCTTTTCTTTTGCTGTCTTTTATTTTCTTGTCAATGACCTTCCCTCCATCATAAGGTCAGAAGTGGGGGATATTCTCCGATAATTGCACAATGTTCAGCACCATTCGCGACTCCTCAGATACCGAAGCAGTCCATGTCTAAATGCAGCAAGATCTGGGAAATATTCAGTTTGGATCAACAAATGGCAATTACCATCTGCAATTAGAGAGGATCTAGCCATTGTCAGTTGACATTCAATAGCATGACCATCCTTAATCCTAACCCCCACTTATCAACATCCTTAGGGTTACCATTGACCAAAAGCTGAGCTAAACTAGCTATATGAGTACAGTATCGAAAACAGCAGGTCAGACACTAGGAATACTGCAGCAAGTAACTTCTGACTCCCCAAAGTCTGTCCACCCTCTATAAGGCACAAGTCAGGGATGTTCCCCATATTCCCCACTTACCTGGATAAATGCAGCTCCAACACCACTCAAGAAGCTTGACGCTAGCTAGGACGAAGCAGCCCACTTGATTTGCACCACATCCACAAATCTCCACTCCATCCACCAGCAAAACACAATGCCAGCAGTGTGTACCATTCACAAGAGATGCTGCCAAAATTGACCAAAGCTTCTTGGACAGTACCTTCCATGACCACTACCAACTAGAGGGCAAGGGCAGGAGATACAAGGGAGAGCCACCGCCTGCAAGTTCCCCTCCAAGCATTCACGTCCTGACCTGGAAATGTATTGCTGTTCCTTCACCAATATTGAGTCAAAATCCTGGAAAACCCTTCCTAACAACATTGTGCGTCTATCGACGCCAAATGCACTGCAGAAAATCGAGAAGGCAGCTCACCACCACCTTCTCAAAGGCAGCTAGGGACGGGCAATGTGCCTACATCCCATGGATGAATAAAAAAAATTCATCCAGGAGCATGAATCCTAACAGTTTGTGTTTGCACATGCTGTTTTTACAATATTGTGTCGGTAGAGTTCTTTTCTAAAATATTTGGCAAGCATGTCAGTAATAAAGAATAAGACAACAAACAGAGGAACACGAATGTAGTGACGAGTATCAGAAAGTACCCAGGGAAGCCAAGGTGAAGAGCCTTTCTGTAAAACAGCAAGGAGGGCGCTGTGTATTAGTGAGCAACTTTAAAATTATTGACAGTCAGATTTGTAAAGAGAAGTTTCCAATACAGAAAAACCAAACTATGGGAAGATCAGTGTGGTTGATTTTATAACAATGTTTCCAGTAGACTGTGAATGATGAAGAGTTAACAAATGTTCAGATGTCTGTTGTGCAATTCTAAATAGCACTCAACAATTTCTTGTCAGATTTGATTGGCTATTACACGGATTGTCTTTTTAAAAATGTGTTTACGCTTTTTGTATTTTTAACCTATTAGCATTGTCTGCTTTTGGTGCTGTTAAATGGATGCTATGTTGCTTTTTGTTGGGATTCATCTCGTCTTCAATTCGGTGTCTTAGGAGCTTCACTTTGGAACTCAATTGACAGCTCATTACTCCAACTGAGCAGACAAATTTGAGTAATGGGTAGCCCTGGGACTTAAACCTGCAACCAATCAGACAGAACTAAAAACTCTGTCGCTTTGGTTGTGCAAGTGTGCACTGAAATTGTCAGCTGCCAGTGAGAGTGAATTTGTTACCGCGCAAATTCTGAGGTGAAACTTTCCAACTCTGTACATCTCATGTTTTATAAAGAAATAAAGAATTTCTTTATTCTTTCAACTGATGTAGGAAAAGCCTGCCTTTGTTGCTCGTCTTAACTAGGTACAGAATTGATTGACTTGCAAGATCACTTCAGAGGGCAGTTGGGAATCAATCCCATTTTTGTGGATCTGGGGTCAAACAAAGGAATCTTGGGGCATTTGCCCACATATCCCTGAATGTGACTGGGTGGGTTAATAGAGTCATTAGAAAGACACATGAGACGCTCACCTTTATCAGTTGAGGGTTGGATTATAACAGCAGAGAGGTTATGTTGGAGCTGTATAAGACTTTGTTCAGGCCACAGCTGTGTGCAGGTTTGGTCTCCGCACTATAAGGAGCATGTGGGTGCACTGGATGGGGTGCAGAGGACATTCACCTTGATTTTGCCTGGATGGACCACTTTAGCCCTGAAGAGGCTGTGTAAGCTCTGGTTAATTTCTTTAGGACAGAGAAGGTGCAGGGAGGAGCTGATAGAGATGTATAAGATGATAAAGGGCATGGACTGGGTGAACAGAAACTAGGTGTTCCCCATAGTCAAAGGGTCAATAACAAGGGGCCATAATTATAAAGGGAAAGGCAAAGAGCTCAGAGAGGCTTCGAGGAAAAATATTTTCACCAAGAGAGTGGTCAGGGTCTGGAAGGCACCACCTGTGATTGAATTTAAACCCATGTCTTAGTAAGGGCACAGGTTCAAGGTGAGAGATGGAACATTTAGGGGAGAAATGCGGGCAAAATTTTTCACACAGTGGATCGTGGCTGCCTGGAGCACACGGAAGTGGAGCTGATGGAAGCAGGCACGTTAGCAACATTTAAAGCATTTCTTGACAAAAACATGAACGTGAGATAAACAGAGGGATAGATACTGTGTATGGGCAATACGTAGCAGGTCTAAATAAGAATTAGGAGTTGGTGCAGGCTTGGTTGAGAAGGAAAATCTTTCATGGTATATGCAGTAAAATATACAAACTAGAACTTACTTTTGGCATTATTAAATGAGACATCAAACCATGGCTACCATCAGCCTGTGCTGGTTGACATAAGAGGTCCTGTGGCAATCTTTTCAAGAAGAGCTAGGAATTTGTCCCTGGTGTCCTGACCGATTTTTATCCTTCAAACAATGTTAACAAAAACAGATTATCTGATTGTTATCACGTTGCTATTTATGGGCATTTGCTGCGTCCAAATTTACATTGTGACATTACAACACTTCAAAAGTATTCCATTAGTTATAATGCACTTTGAGGCACTCGGAGGGTGGTATAAAATGCTTCATAAATGTGTGTCCACTTTTCTGATGCCTCTGGAGTGCCAGACAAGCAGCACAAGCATGACATATCTCCCTTTCCTTGCAGTTCTGATAACATGGCCTACAGGAAATCCGATCTTTCCAATTCAAACAGTCTCTTTTCTTAATTCGTATTACCAATACTTTATATAAATAACAGAACAAATGTGTTCAAAATATTCCTTGTTTAGAAAAAAAACACACCATTAACTGCCTGCATGACTTCCACCCGGCTTCCATGTTGCTGTTTCCAGTGTTTTATTCTTAAAGAACTTCCAGTGTGTGTGACAGGGTAAGTCTGGATAGGATGGTTGCCGTGGCTGGTGAGTCTGAAAATAGGGAACATCAATATTAGAAGCAGGCCATTTCAGATGAAGGGGAGGAGGATTTTTTTCACTCAGAGGATGGTGAGTCTTTGGAATTCTCTATCCCAGCAGGCTGTGGAAGGTCTGTCACTGAGCAAGTTCAAGGTATAAATCAATGGGTTTCTGGAGGCTAATGACATCAAGAGATGGTGATAGCATGAGAAAGTGGCATTGCGGGGATGATCAGCCATGATCTAGAATGGCAGGGTTGGTGCATTGGGCTGAATGGCCCATTTTTGCTCCTATATTATGTTCTATGTTTCTTTAATTCCTGGAGACTCGAGGGCAATGCTGGGGCATTGGCCACGCCAATTTTGCTGCTGAGCAAATTAATTCTTCAGTGGAATGAAGTTTTCTAAATTATATCCTGTGAAATGTTCTTTTGGTGCACAGCATGCTCGCCTCTACTGCAAGGTGAGTGGACGATAAGGATGAACAAATCTTGCAACAAATTCACCAAGACCTTGGTGAGACAATTTCTGGTAGTTTTAGTCTTCATATTTAGACCATAAAACACAGGAGTGGAAGTAGGCCATTCAGCCCATCTGATAATTCATTAACGAGTGATATACTTGCATTAGAAGCAGTACAGTGAAAGTTCACTAAATTAACTTCTGGTTGAGCAGGTTGCCCTATATGGAGGTACCTTTTATATTCTTTATATGGCAACACGGATGATATCTTAGTAGACAGATTGTGATCAGCCTGCATGGTACATTTATGATGGCTACATGGATGCAAACCCACGGAACAGTGGCCCAGCGGTCAGCACTGCTGTCTCACAGCACCAGGAACCTGGGTTCAGTTCCATCCCTAGACAACTATCTGTCTGGAGTTTGTACATTCTTCCTGTGTCTGTATGGGTCCCCTCTGGATGTGCTGGCTTCCACCCACAGTCCAAAGATGCGTAGTTAGGTGGATTGGCCATGCGAAATTGTTCAGAGTGTGCAGGTTAGATTGATTAGCCACGAATAATGTAGGGATAGGGTAGGGGGGGCAGGTCTGGGTGGGATGCTCTTTGGCGGGTTGGTGTAGACTCAATGGGCAGAATGGCCAGCTTCCATCTGTAGAGATCCTAACTTCAAAGGACCTATTGTTCCCAATCAGACATTGTGGGCTCAAGAGAAATTTCTGGCCATAGATATTTTTTAAAAACGAAGGTTTGTTTTCGGAATGTGGATGAATTTAGCAAGCACATTTGTTGCACATTGGAATGTGTGAACTGCACAGGATTAATTTGATCCCATTTTGTTCAGACTCTCAATTGTCTAGTTTTGCTGAGGACAAAATCCATTTCAACAGGTTAATGTGCAAGTGTCAAATGCCAAGAGATTAGGGACTGTAATAACCCCTTGAGTCTGTCCCACCATTTCATTAGATCATTGTTAATCTACATGTCAGCTCCATAGCACCACTACCTTTCCATAATAAAATGGTTAGCTCAGTTGGTAGGATGGCTGATTCGCAATGCGGAGTTAGGCCAACAGCGTGAATTCAATTCCTGTACTGTCCGATTTTACCATTGAAGGACTGTCCTTCTCAATCTCTCCTCTTGCTTGAGGTATGATGACCCTCAGGTTAAACCAGTTGTCTCTTTTGCTGTACGCTCTCGCAGGTCTAAGGCAACTTTACATTTACCATAAAAAAATCCTAAAGGTCTCAGTCTTGAGAGCTCTAAAGTAAATGCCGGAAGAAGAGCGAGATGAATGGGGGTAGATCTGATTGTGTAATCAGACAGGATCAACGAAACTTTCAGAGTAATTCCCCCTTTGTGAATGTTTGTTTTTAAACACACGCTTCTGTTTTGAGATTTGACCTCTTTTATTGCACAGTAACAATCAGTGAATATTTAGGCAACTTTTCGTTGCATCATGCTGTTCTGAGAAAGGCCTGATGCCTTGGGGAGCTCTTTTTAGGAGGAGTTGCTAAACTTGGAGTTTGTTGGGAGTGAGTTGGAGTGTGAGCAGTCGAGGATGGATTGTGTAGAAGATCTCATGGCATTGTTTAGGCACTTGGGGCATCACAAAGTCAATTTTTGCCAATCCCTCACTAATGCTTGAGGTTAGTCGAGAGTTTGTCAATTCAGACTGCTTAAAGGCTAATGAGGGATTTAATTTGAGAAACGCAGCAAACCACAAGAAGGATTCGACGGTGTAGCTTCCTGGCCTCCAGCAGGGAAATGCCTTTGAAGGTCATGAAAGCCTGAGGTCTCGCACCATTAATGTGCAGTTCCCTGTCAATTGCTTAAGAAAAGCAAAAGTTACTCTAAAGGCAATGAGGGGAGACGATGGTCTAGTGGTATAACTGCTGGACTGTTAATCTAGAGACCCACATAACGTTCTGGCGACTTGGGTTTGAATCCTACCATGGCAGATGGTGAAATTTGAATTCAATAAATATCTAGAATTGAGTCTAATGATGACCATGAATCCGTTGTCGATTGTTCAAAAAACCCATCTGGTTCACTAATGTCCTTTAGGGAAGGAAACTGCCATCCTTATGAAATTCCTTCTCATCTCAGTTCTAAAGGGTCATGTCTTGATTCTGAGTCTGTGTCCTTGGGTCTTAGTCCCTCCAACTAATGGAAGCATCTTTTCCACGTCCACTTAATCCAGACAGCTCAGTATTTTTTAAGTTTCAACAAGGTTCCCCCATATCCTTCTAAGTTCCAAAATGGTAACCAGGGACAGAATAGGGACCCTTAAAGATCAGCAAGGCCACCTAAGTGTGGAACTGCAGGAGATGGGGGAGATACTAAATGAGTATTTTGCATCAGTGTTTACTGTGGAGAAGAATATGGAATTTAGAGAACGTGGGGAAATAAATAGCAACATCTTGAAAAATGTCAATATTACAGAGAAGGAGGGGCTGGACATCTTAAAATGCATAAAGTTGGATAAATCCCCAGGACCTGACCAGGTGTACCCTAGAACTCTATGGGAAGTTAGGGAAGTGATTGCTGGGCCCCTTGCAGTGATATTTGTATCATTGATAGCCACAGGTAAGGTGTCGGAAGACTGGAGATTGGCTAATGAAGTATCACTATTTGAGAAAGTTGGTAAGGAAAAGTCAGGGAACTATAGACCGGTGAGCCTGACATTGGTGGTGGTCAAGTTGTTGGAGGGAATCCTGAGGGACAGGTTTTACATGTATTTGGAAAGGCGAGGACTGATTAGGGATAGTCAACATAGCTTTGTGCATGGAAAATCATGTCTCAATAACTTGATTGATTTTTTTGAAGAACTAACAAAGAGGATTGATGAGGGCAGAGTGGTGGACGTGATCTGTATATACTTCAGTTAGGTGTTTCAACAAGGTTCCTCATGGTAGACTGGTTAGCAAGTTTAGATCACATGAAATAAAGGGAGAACTAACCATTTGGATACAGAACTGTCTCGAAGGTAGAAGAGAGAGGGTGGTGGTGGAGGGTTGCTTTTTGGACTGGAGGCCTGTGACCAGCAGTGGTCCTGGCTCCACTGCTTTTCATCATTTATATAAATAATTTGGATGTGAACATAGGAGGTATGCTTAATAAGTTCACAGATGACACCAAAATTGGAGGTGTAGTGGACTGCAAAGAAGGTTACCTCAGAGTACAATGGGACCTTGATCTGATGGGCCAATGGGCTGAGGAGTGAAAGGAGAAAGAAAGTGTGCAAAATACGCAGGGATACTAAACTGGGAGGGCTCCAACTTTGAGCATCACCAACTCTTTGTTCCACCATTGGTGGCCGTGCTTCCAGCTGCTTCTGTCCTAAGGTTTGCCCTTCCCTCCATAAATCTCACCAGCTCATCATCTCTTGTTTCTTAAAAATTTACATGTTTGATCAGGTATCGGTCATATGTCCCAATAATAAAGTAATTAAGAAGCCAAATGGCATGATTGTCTTTACTTCAAGGGGATTGGAGGAGTCAGAATCAAGAGATGACCCTTTAGAACTGAGATGAGGAGGAATTTCTTTAGCCAGAGGGTGGTTAATATGTGGAACTCACTGCTGCAGGAGGCCAAATCATTGAGTGTATTTAGGACATAGATAGATAGGATCCTAATTAGTAAGGGGATCAAGATTTATGGGGAGAAGGCCGGAGAATCGAGTTGAGAAATACATCAGCCATGACTGAATGATGAGCTGAATAACCTAATTCTGCTCTTATATCTTAAGGGATCTTAGGATCTTAATAAAATCATGTCTTGATACGATAATGCTTCTTTTAAGGAGTGATATACTTGCATAAGAGGCAGTAAAGTGAACATTCAATAAGTTGATCCCTCGGATGAGTGGGTTGTCCTATCATGAATAGCTGAGTAAATTGGGGCGATAGTCTTTGGAGTTTAGAAGAATGAGAGGTGATTTCATTGAAACGTTGAAGATTCTGAAAGGAGTTGACTGGATAGATACTGTGAGGCAGTTACTGATCATTCAGCATTGAGATGAGGTGAAATGTCTTCTCTCAGAAAGTGGTGAATCTTTGAAATTCTCTGCCCAAAAGTTTGTGAATTCTTTATCATTGAATACAGTTCAGGCTGGACTAGACAGACCTTTGGCATCTCGAGGGAGTTGGGGTAAGGGCAGGAGTGTGGAGTAGAAGTTGAAAATCAGCCTGAATCATATTGAATGGTGGAGCAGGCTCAAGGTTTTGCGGTCTACTCCTATTTCATGCATTTTTATGTAATATCCAATGACGTGGCTGTCTCATTTTAACTAACAATGTTTCTGTAAAGCACCTTGAGAGATTTTCTTATCAGTGATATGTTGAGCAGCCCTTTCTCATCCTTGACTGTTCTTGTCTTTGAATGGAGACAATAGCTTGCAGTAAGTGGTGAGGTCTCTTGACTACCTTCAGTGAAAGGAACAATGAGAAACATTCCTTGACTCTGACAGCTATTATCGGACAATGGATATCTAGGAGTCAGTACAAAGCAGTCATTTCTTCTGTGTCTGACTGGTAATTAATAGGAACCAGGTACCACTCCCACGTGGAGGGTGATGGTTGATGTTGGATGCCCGCAGCATTTCAGTCGCTGAACCTCATTTGAATCTTGTCAATCCAGGAATAAAACCTGGGCTGCCCAATGGTCATGCATTGGCACCAAAACAAGGCTGTTGGCAGCAAGGCAAGCTTTGGAGGACTGGTATTCTAAAGGGATTCGTGTGGCATGAACAAGAAAGTATTGCCTTTTTTTTTATTATTAATGCTTCTGATTGCGCAACCGTTCTCTTCTGATCAGCCAGAAGAATTTATTTTAAATGTCTTTTGGGGATATACTCATTTACAAACACAGGCTGAAGTTCAGTCACCAGACCCTGATTGGCATTTGTTGATAAAAACCAAAAGAACTGCAGATGCTGTAAATCAGGAACAAAAACAGAAGTTTCTGGAAAAGCTCAGCAGGTCTGGCAGCATCTTGGAAGAAAAGAAATCAGAGTTAATGTTTTGGGTTCGGTGATTCTTCCTCAGAATCGCATTCATGGTATTTGTTCATGTTGTCTCTGGCAAAAGTCTCAACATTTGAGAGAATGTAATACATGGTTGACATTGGAATTTCCTTTATTGAAGAACTTTTCACCCTTTGCCTTGGTGTGCTATAGATGCAATCAGATTGAGAGCATGGAAGTGAGGAGAATTAGAGAAAGCAAGAAGATAGCCTTTTGTGAGATAAAGGTATAAACATGGAGAGAGAATTTATTTTTTATATGTTGACACCATGTTGGTATCAACATTCCATGGCAAATGGTGGAATTTGAATTCAAAATCTGGAATTGAGACTCTAGCAATCACCATGAATCCATTGCCGATTGTCGGAAAAACCCATCTGGTTCATCAATGTCATTCAGGGAAGGAAATTGCTGTCCTTACCTGGTCTGGCCTATATGTGGCTCCAGATCCACAGTAACATGGTTACTTAATTGCCCTCTGGACAATTAGGGATGGGTAATAAATGCTAGCCTCACCAGTGACGCCCTCATCCTGTGAATGAATAAAAAAAACTCTGCCTTTACAGCCTATCCTGGGCTGTAGGCCAGACCACCGGGAATGAAGGAGCTAAGGACAGGCACTGCTCATTTTAACTGCTCCCATTGCTGTTTCTTCCACCAATCAGAGAAATGTCGAAATTCTCCCCCTAAGAAGGCATTTCTCTCTCTTGGCGGGTGGTGAATTTTACAACGCTTTAAATTATCCTGCATATCCACATGCTTTGCAAAAGAATGCTGCTGTTGTAATGGGATTAAGCACTCCATGTCAGCTCTTTGTTTTTTATAAATCATACCAGATGCAAAGGACCTCAGCTGAAGCAGAATTAATTCAATGACTTGGTTACCACTGGGTTCGATGCTCGGTCTGTGCTGATATAGCTGTGGTGGTGGCAGGGCCAAATGCACACTGCCTTTGGAGCTAGCTCCCAGCATGAGCTGGTGCTGATAGGAAAGGAATGCCAAAAATAAATGGAAAAATAATTGATGCTTTGTCTATTCATTTGGCAGAAATGATTCCTTTAAGTATTGAGTACAACCAAGTCATGTCAGCAGTGGGTCAGAAGTGAACAAGACAATATAATCCAATGCTAAAGATTTGTTTTATGGCAGGATGGATCACCTGGACATATGGATAGTATCTCACCTGTCTTAGAATTTCAGACATGTGCCAAGTGCACCCAACCCCCTCAGAGCACTATATGTTTTGGTTAATACTATACAAGCTGATAACCATGTGCTATCTAATAATTAGATTACATTTGTGGTAGTCAACATTTACAAAAATTACAACGTGACTTGACATTTTCTGAAGTGTTTCTGATATTCTCGTAAGCAAGAGAAAAAGAATCCAATGGCTTATTCTCTCAGCACTGAAACATTCAAAATCTAGTAACATCAACTATCAATACAATGCCCCATGTTTCCAGGTATGTCCAACTAGAGCCATAGAGCTGTACAACATGGAAACAGACCCTTTGGCCTGATTCGTACATCCTAAATTAATCTGGTCCCATTTGCCAGCATTTGGCCCATATACTTCTAAACCCTTCCTATTCATGTACCCATCCAGATGCTTTGTAAATGTTGTAACTGTACCAGCCTCTGTATACATGCACCACTATCTGCATGAAATAGTTGCCCCTTTAAGTCCCTTTTAAATCTTTCCCCTCTCACCTTAAACCTATACCTCCTAGTTTTGGACTCCCCCACCCCAGAGAAAATACCTTGACCACTCACCCTATCCATGCTTTTCATGATTTTATAAACCTTTATAAGGTCACCCCTCAGCCTCCGACGCTCCAGGGAAAATAGCCCGAGCCTTTTCAGCCTCTCCCAATAGCTCACACCTTCCAACCCTGGCAACATGCTTGTAAATCTTTTCTGAGCTGTATAATGGGTAATGAAGGATAGGAGAAAAACGAGAAAAGATATAAAACAGAAATTAAGCATATGCACAGTGTAGAGAATATATAATTGATTATAACGCATGTATTATTTACAGGATTTTGAAGCAAAGGAGAAACTAAGTGAACAGTGATTTTTGGAGAGAATTCTGAAGAGCAAGGAGCAATATAAGGATCAGTCTCAAAGACAGAAGTGGTGGTAGATGGAGAGTTACCGTAAACCCAAATTGGACGAAGTTGGCCAAATTGTACCTCGATTCCCTTTACACATTTGTTGTTGACAGACCTCTTGCACACAACATCAACCATCCTGAAGCCCAAGGACAGAAGGGGCAGGACCACAATTCTTGCTGATTCATTGTTCCTTCTATATCAACAATGTGCGCGTACATTCACCCCAAGGAGAGCAGCAGTCCAACAAAATGGCTCCTCATACCTTCTCAAGGGCAATTGGGAATGGACAATAAATGCTGGTCTTGGCAATAACACCCTCTTCCTGTGAATGAAGTAAAAAGAATGAATGTGAATGACAAAACTATGTGTGGTAATGTATCACTTGTGTATTAAGCATTTAAAATAGTGAACATGTTCTCTTGGCAACATTCTTTATGTTTTTAATGGGATGGAGTCATACAGTTATAGAAATGTAGAGCACAGAAACAGACCCTTCGATCCAACTCGTCTGTGCTGACCAGATATTCTACATTAATCTAGTCTCATTTGCCAGCATTTGGCCCTTTTCCCTCTAAACCCTTCCTATTCATATACCCATCTTCTGTCACCTTGTCTTTGGTCAAGGGTAGTGATGCTAATTCTGGGTCTGGAATGTAAGATGGAGGGCAGTTGGCTTTGAGTCCTGTCTGTTGGGTCATGGAGGAGGGCTAATCATTCCCACAATCCTCAGCACATTGCTGAAGATGAGTGTACTGGTAGATTCATATGATTTTACTTCTGACAATCTCCAACAGTTTCGACTCATGAATTTCTTGTTAAAGTTATCGCTATACATCTCCCTGCAGAAAAGCTATACGTTGCACTGAAAACATGCATAGCTGCCCCTTTGCTAAGTAACACACCTCATTAATTGTAATGGAAGATTATTTGCACCTGCATTTTGAAGTAGTCATCCTGTTTTCTGTCTGTTACCATATTTAATTTGTGAAATTAAACCTATTGAAATAATTGGAGTCGGGCAAAGTGTGTTGAGAGTGTCCTTTCAATTGAGAAGACTGTGTCCAGGTTGCAGAGTGTACCAAGGCAGCATTTGCATATGAGAAACATTCAAATGATTTATCCCAATGAGTTTTTGAAACTAGAATGAAACTCAATCTTGGATTTGGTTGTCTTTTGCCAGACATGTGTCAGAGTGGGGGTGAGACTTGGGTATGGCCTCCCAAGCATGAGAAGTTGCCATCTTTTCATCACTATTGCTATCCTACAGCTGTGAGTTTGGATGGCGTCCATTGTTGAGTATTAGAAAGCTTTGACAGCAAATTACATGGCAGGCTGTCGACTGAAGGGGGCCACTCAAATACACCTTTTGGATTTTGAAATCCTTGCAGGATGTCCCAGGGAATGCAGCATTGGCAGGCTTGGCAGAGAACAGCTTCTAGTAATGTGATAGACTGTGCACTTTGAGGTGGAATTGTCAGCTTGCAGGCAGTGCGGGAGTGAAGTTTGAAAAAAAGGACTTGTTGAGGGTTAGAAAGTGTATCAGCACTAAGTGTCGCCAGTGCCTGTGAGAGATGTTGGACATCACAATTGACACAGTTATAGAGATGAGGATCAACACAGTGCACAGAAACAGAGTGAGGACAGATCCTAATGGGAACCAGATTGCAAAAAGGAATATTCCCAATTTCACAACCAGATTGAAAACTTTTCCTCAGTGCTGCAGCACTGTCCAACCTCTCAGTGCGCAAAGAATGACTCCCACTCACTGCTGAAAATATACAATCAACACATTGGCTTCCAAGCTATCACCTGCATGTGGAAATACTGCAAGCAGTTTATACATTACTGCTTTTATAGTTTGCATTTTGTTTGGGGGAACTTAAACAGCCTAGAAGTTTAGTTTAGAAGCTTACATTTAACCAAATTGGCAGCCTTCTGTGAATGCAAGATCAGCCATGTTGCAAAGGGTTTTGACATTTTAAACAAGGTTGTAAGTGGATTTTTAAAAATTTGTCAACAAGACATGGGCATCGCTGGTTGGGCCAGCATTTATTGCCCATCCATTGTCCAGAGCTCTGTTAGGAGTCAAACACATTGCTGTGGGTCTGGAGTCACATGTCAGCCAGACCAGCTAAGGATAGCAGTTTCCTTCCCTAAAGGACATTAGTGAACCAGATGTGTTTTTCCAACACTCGACAATGGATTCAATGTCATCATTTGATTCTTAATTCCAGATTTTTACTGAGTTCAAATTCTACCATCTGTCGTGGCGGGATTCAAACCTGGGCCTCCCGAACATTACCTGGATCTCTGGATGAACAGTCTACCAATAATACCACTAGACCGTTGCCTCCCCTAAATAGCCATTGTCCTTTGAACGGTAGGCTCACAACTGGATGCAAATTATGTTATTTCATTTTTTTTCACATAAAGTATTTTAAAAAATCCAAAACTTTTGAATGGGTCAATTTCAGGAATGTGTGGTTCTGAGCAAAAGAGGTACCTGAGACGTCTCTGGGTGACTTAATTTGGGATTAACAAACTATCCTGAGCCATCTCCACTTTACCATAACTATTTCCCTTCTCCCTGGTATTGAGGTCACCCTATATTGGCTAACAGAAGGCTCCAGTCAATGTTCCTAACTCTGAGCCAGAAGATACAGGCTCATGTCCCACCTGCTCCAGAGGTGTGTCATAATGTGTCTGAACACGCTGATGTAAAAATTCCAAACTGGCTGACTCACCATTAAATATAACAAGGGGCAGTCAAGTCTGAAGATAGACAAGGATCTGAAAACAAAATCTGTAATGAATTGGGGGAAATGATCTTTGTGTATTTTTTCTTTTTGCATCTCCTATCATAGTGGAACAGTTATGTGCAAACAAAGCTGAATGTTGCCAAAACATATCAGACCATGTTAAAGCAGCACAGTCCCCCTTGAATGCTGAATGTAGGACAATTTCCCTTTGACGATTCATCGGTCTTCTTCATTCTAACTCAATCGTTTCACAAAACTCATTCTGTTCTAGTTTGCACAGATTGCTGATTTTCTCCTGTGAGTTACAGGTTGTTGGGAGGCTCCAGGAGGCTAATTGGAGGAAGGTCTATAGCCCTTCAACCTTGGAAAGACACTTTTGGGAGGCTCAAATTTGGTTTCAGGTTAGAGAGTCAGGGATTGAAACTAGTGAGTGCTAAATGTAGAACTGTAACAGGAAAGTCCATCTTACCCCCACCCCAAGAGAATAATTTGAAAGGAGGCAATGAAACTTAAAGTCATTTAAGAAGCAGTCAGTTGTTTGGATGAGCTATTGTCTGTATCTCAACAATGCTTCCCTTCTGTTCAGACAGATTGACACCATTGTAGATGGCCATTTGATCCATGCTATCTGCTCGAACTGACTAAGAGTCATATCGCTAGCTTTTTGGTCTGTACTTCAGCTATGATCATTACTGTGCTTCAAAAAACACTACAAATGGCTCTAGCCGGACAACAGCTGGAATACTTTAAGTGGCTTTGGTCTTCTTATCTAGAGAAACATATTTTGGCATTGGAGGCAGTGCAGCGATCATGGGCTAGTAGCAGATTTCCTTATAAAGTGAGGTTGAGTAGATAAGCCTTGTAGTTGCTGGAGTTTAGAAAATGTGGCAGGGTAGATGTGGAGTGATTATTTCCCCTTGTGGGAGATCCTCGGTCCAGAGCATCTCAGAGTAAGGAGTTGCTCACTTAAGATAGAGATGAGACGGAATCTTTTCTCCAAGGCTGATAAACTTGTGGAATTCTTTACTGCAGAGAACAATCCAGGCTGGGTGGTTAGGTACATTCAAGGCTAAGATAGGCTTGTAATCAGTAAGGAAATCAAAGGTTATGGGGAAAAGACAGGAAAGTAGAACTGAAGATTATTAGATTAACCATGAAGGGTGAAGCAGACTTGATGGGCCAAATGGCCTACTTCTGCTCCTATGTCATATAGTTTCAAATATGTATCCAAGGACATTTTGAATGTTCTGAGGGGCTTTGCCTCTACGCTGGGTGGAAAAATGTGCCCTTAGATCTCACTTAAACCTCCTACATTTTAACAGGAGGGCATAGAATTGAAATATTGATCCCTCAACCAAGTGCAATGGGTCCTTTAATTCTGCTCTATCTGGCAACTGCCCATAATGTTATATTCTGAATCAGGCCTCCCCCAGACTACAACCCCCCCGCCTCCCCGTGAATATAACCCTCGCCTCTCCAATGTTTCTTCAAAACTAATAACAACTTTCAACACAGAAAAGTGCAGATTTCTTTCCTCCATAGATCAGTCATCCAGTGCATTAGATCATTCGCATGGCCATTCTCTGCACCATCATTAGAACTTGGCTGTCTCACCATGACTTGGTGACCAAAGCTAAATATTATACTAGAGAATCATCACATTATTGCAACATACATCATCTGATGTGTTTTGGCAATGGAGTTCAACATTCAGTTTGCTTGGTTCATGAGCATTCCACAATGATTGGCAAAATTGACAGGAAGAATATGCAAAGTCTGATCTATATGTCCCACTCTTTACCAATGACTTTTTTATTCATTCATAGGATGTGGGCATCATTAGCTGTGCCAACATTTACTGTCTGTTCTTACTTACCCTTGAGAAGGTGGTGGTGAGCTGCATTCTTGAACTGCTGCAGTCCATTTACTGTAGGTAAATACACAATGCTGTTAGGGAGACAGTTCTAGGATTTCGGAATAGTGACAATGAAGGAACAGCAATATACTTCCAGGACATGGATGGTGAGTGGCTTGAAGGGGAACTTGCAGGTGGTGGTGTTCCATGTATCTACTGCCCTTGTCTTTCTAGATGGTGATGACTGTGGGTGCGGAAGGCGAGGAGCCGGTTTCCAAGGAGTTGGTAAATTTCTGCAGTGCGTTTTGTAGATGGTACACACTGGTGTTACTGAGTGTTGGTGTGGAGGGAGTGGATGCTCGTGGATGTAGTGCCATTCAAGCAGCTGCTTTGTCCTGGATGGTGTCGAGATTCTTGAGTGTTGTTAGGGCTGCGCTCATCCAGGCAAGTAGGGAGTATTCTGTCATACACCTGCTTGTGACTTGTGGATGGTGGACAGGCTTTGAGGAGTCAGAAGATCAGTTACTTGCTGCAGGGTCCCTCACCTCTGACCTGCCCTTGTAGCCAAGGTATTTATATGGCTAGTCAAGTACAGTTCCTGATCAATGGTAACCCCCAGAGCATTGACAGTGGGGCTTCAGTGTTCATAGAATAGCATCATAGAATCCCGACAGTGTGGAAGCAGGCCATTTGGCCCATCGAGTCCTCACCAACCCTCTGGAGCATCCCACCCAGATGCACCTTCCTACCTTATCCCATGGCTAACCCACTTAATCTGCACATTCCTGGATATGATGGGCAATTTAGCATGGCCAATTGACCTAAACCTGTACTTTTTTAGACTGTGGCAGGAAACTAGAGCACTGGCAGAAACCCACACAGCCACAGGGAGACATCCCCACAGACAGTCGTTCAGGGTAGAATCAAACCCTGGTCCCTGGCGCTGTGAGGCAGCTGTGCTAAACACTGAGTCACCGTGCTGCCCTGATGGTAATGCCGTTGGATGTCAAAAGGTGATGTCAATTGTTGAAGATGGTCATTGTCTGATACTTGTCTGGCAAGGATGTTACCTTGTCACTTTTCAGCCCAGGCCTAGATATTGTCGAGGACTTGTGGTATTTGTGCATGGATTGCTTCAGCATCTGAGGAGTTGTTAAAGGTGATGAACATTGTGCAGTCATTAAAAAACATCCCTACTTCTGACTTTGTGATTGAAGGAAGGTCATTGCTAAAGCAATTGAAGATGGTTGGGCCAAGGACACTACCCTGAGGAACTTCTGTAGAGATGTCCTGGAGCTGAGATGACTGTAGTCTCCAACAACCGCAATCATTTTCCTATGTGCTAGGTCGGACTCCAACTAGCGGAGAGCTTGCTCCCTGATGACCATTGATTCCAGTTTTGCTAGGGCTCCTTGATACCACCCTCAGTCAAATACAGCCTTGATGTCAAGTACGTACACTATCACCTTACCTCTGGAATTCAGCCTTTTTGTCCATGTTTGAAACAATTCAGGGCAGTTTCCATAGTGTAGTGGTTATTACATTCGCCACACACGTGAAAAGTCCCCAGTTTGATCCTGGGTCGAAGCATTTTAGTGTCTTCAAGAATCTTAAGGGGGAGGGTGAGCAGCCAGCAGTCATGGTACACATCGGTACAAATGACATAGGTAGAAAAAAGACAGAGAATGTGAAAAACGAGTACAGGGAGTTACGTTGGAAGCTGAAGTCCAGGACAAACAGGGTAGTTATCTTTGGATTACTACCAGTGCCACGTGATAACGAGGTAAGAAATAGGGAGAGAGTGCAGCTAAACACGTGGCTACAGGGCTGGTGTAGGAGGGAGGGCTCCCGTTATGTCGATAATTGGAGCACTTTCTGGGGAAGGTGGGACCTGTACAGTAAGGATGGGTTGCACCTGAACAGGAAGGGCACAAATATCCTGGGAGGGAGGTTTGCTCGAGCTACACGGGATGGTTTAAACTAGATTGGCAGGGGGTGGGGAACCGGATTTGTAATTCAGAGGATAAGGTATTCAGCCTTCCAAAAGACACAACAGGGAGTGAGGTTGTTAATAAAGAAATGCAGTCGATGGAGCGTAATGTGGTCACAGAGTTAATTTGAGGTGTGTATACTTCAATGCTAGAAGTATCAGAAGTAAGGCAGATGAACTTAGAGCATGGGTCAGTACTTGGAACTACGATGTTGTGGCCATTACAGAAACATAGGTAACTCAGGGACAGGAATCGTAGTTGGAAGTTCCAGGATTTAGATGCTTTAAAAGAAATAGGGAGAGTGGAATAAGAGGTGGGGGAGTGGCATTGCTAGTCAGGGCTAGTATAGCGGTTACTGAAAGCCAGTTCGAGAATGATATGTCAACAGAGTCAGTTTGGGTTGAGGTCCAGAACAAGAAAGGAGCAGCCACTTTGTTGGTGGGGTTTTACAGACCCCCTAATAGTTGCAGAGAAGTGGATGAGCGGATTGGGAGGCAGATACTGGAAAGGTGCAGAAGTCACAGGGTTGTAGTCATGGGTGACTTCAACTTTCCAAATATTGATTGGAAGCATTTTAGTTGTAACAGTTCAGGTGGAGCGGATTTTGTCCAGTGCGTTCAGGAAAGATTCCTGACACAGTACGTAGATAGACCTACATGAGGAGAGGCCACTTTGGATTTGGTGCTTGGCCATGAACCGGGCTAAGTGTTAGACTGTTGATGGGAGGGCATTTTGGCGGTAGCGATCATAACTCTGTTACTTTTACAATAGTCATGGAAAAGGATAGGTGCATACAGCAGCGTCAGGTTTATAATTGGGGGAAGGGTAATTACGATTCTGTTAGGCAAGTACTGGGTAACATAAAATGGGAACAGATGCTTTCAGGGAAGAGCACTATTGAAATGTCGAGATTATTTACGGATTGCATACTATGTGTCGTCGATATGTTTGTCCCTAGCAGGCAGGGAAGATGCGGTCGAGTGAGGGAGCCTTGTTTCTCAAGAGGGGTCGAATGACTGGTTAAGAGGAAGAAGGATGCTTATGTAAGGTTTAGGAAACAAGGAACGGAAAAGGCTCGAGAGGGCTACAAGTTATCCAGGAAGGAGCTGAAGAAAGGGCTTAGCAGAGCTATAGGGGGTGTGAGAAAGCCTTGGCAGATAGGATCAAGGAAAACTCCAAGGCTTTTTACACGTATGTGAGAAATAAGAGAATGACCAGGGAAAGGGTAAGGCTGATCAAGGATTGTAAAGGGAATTTGTGCACGGAGCCTAAAGAGATAGGAGAGGTGCTTAATGAATACTTTTCTTCGGTATTCACAAGTGAGAGGGACCTAGTTGTGGAGGAGGACAGTGTGAAACAGGCTGGTAGGCTGGAGGATGTCGATGTTAGTAAGGAAGATGTGTTAGGAATTTTGAGGAAGTTGAAGATAGATAAGTCCCCCGGGCCTGATGGGATTTATCCAAGGATTCCATGGGAAGCGAGGGAAGTGGTCGCAGGGCCTTTGGCGAAGATTTTTTCGTCCTCACTGTCCATGGGTATAGTGCAGGAAGATTGGAGAGAGGCAAACGTCATTCCCTTATTCAAAAAAGGGAATAAGGATAACCCTGGAAATTACAGACCAGTTAGTCTTACGTCTGTGGTGGGCAAATTATTGGAAAGGGCTCTGATAGATGATCACTTGAAAAGGCACAGTTTGATTTGTGGTAGTCAGCATGGATTTATGAGGGGTAGATTATGCCTCACAACCCTTATTGAATTCTTTGAAGAGGTGACCAAACACGTGGATGAAGGTAGACCAGTGGATATATGGATTTAAGCGATACATGGATTTAAGTAAGGCATTTGATAAGGTTCTCCATGGTAGGCTCATGCAGAAGGGAACGAGGCATGGGATGGGGGGAAATGTGGCAGATTGTATTCAGAATTGGCTGACCCTTAGAAGACAAAGGGTAGTAGTGGATGGAAAATATTCAACATGGTGCTCAGTTATGAGTGGTGTACCTACCACAAGGATTTGTTCAGAGTCCTCTTCTATTTGTGATTTTTGTAAATGATTTGGATGAAGGAGTGGAAGGGTGGATTAGTAAGTTTGCGGACGATACGAAGGTGGGTCGCGTTGTGGACAGTGTGAAGGGCTGTTCCAGGTTACAAAGGGACATTGATAGGATGCAGAGAAGCTTGACATTTCAGGCCTGGACCCTTCATCAGAAATGGGGGAGGGGAAGAGGGTTCTGAAATAAATAGGGAGAGAGGGGGAGGCGGATAGAAGATGGATAGAGGAGAGGATAGGTGGAGAGGAGGCAGACAAGTCGAAGAGGCAGGGATGGAGCCAGTAAAGGTGAATGTAGGTGGGGGTGTAGGGAGGAGATAGGTCAGTCCAGGGAGGATGGACAGGTCAAGGGGGCGGGATGAGGTTAGTAGATAGGAGATGGGGGTGGGGCTTGAGGTGGGAGGAGGGGCTGCAAAGCGGTCCCCAAGCCTCCGCTTGGTTTCCCCGATGTAGAGGAAGCCACAAAGGGTACACCCGATGCAGTATACCATATTGGCAGATGTGCAGGTGAACATCTGCCTGATGTGGAAAGTCTTCTTGGGGCCTGGGATTGGGGTGAGGGAGGAGGTGTGGGGGCAGGTGTAGCACTTCCTGCGGTTGCAGGGAAAAGTGCCGGGTGTGGTGGGGCTGGAGGGGAGTGTGGAGCGGACAAGGGAGTCGCGGAGGGAGTGGTCCCTCCGGAAGGCAGATAAGGGTGGGGAGGGAAAAATGTCTTTGGTGGTAGGGACTGATTGCAGATGGCGGAAGTGTCGGAGGATGATGCGTTGGATCCGGAGGTTGGTGGGGTGGTACGTGAGGACGAGGGGGATTCTTTTTTGGTTATTATTGCGGGGACGGGGTGTGAGGGATGAGTTACGGGAAATGCGGGAGACACGGTCGAGGGCGTTCTCGACCACTGTGGTGGGGAAGTTGCGGTCCTTGAAGAATGAGGACATCTGAGATGTATGGGAGTGGAATGTCTCATCCTGGGAGCAGATGCAGCGGGGGTGAAGGAATTGGGAATAGGGGATGGCATTTTTGCAGGAGGGTGGGTGGGAGGAGGTGTATTCTAGGTAGCTGTGGGGGTCAGTGGGCTTGAAATGGACATCAGTTTCTAGGTGGTTACCCGAAATGGAGACCGAGAGGTCCAGGAAGGAGAGAGAAGTGTTGGAGATGGTCCAGGTGAACTTCAGGTTGGGGTGGAAGGTGTTGGTGAAGTGGCTGAACTGTTCGAGCTCCTCGTGGGAGCACGAGGCGGCGCCGATACAGTCATCAATGTAACGGAGGAAGAGGTGGGGTTTAGGGCCAGTGTTGGTATGGAAGAGGGATTGTTCCACGTAAGCTACAAAGAGGCAGGCATAGCTTGGGCCCATGCGGGTACCCATGGCCACCCCTTTGTCTGTAGGAAGTGGGAGGAATTGAAAGAGAAGTTGTTGAGGGTGAGGACGAGTTCGGCTAAGCGGATGAGGGTGTCGGTGGAGGGGGATTGGTCAGATCTGCGGGATAGGAAGAAGCGGAGGGCCTTTAGGCGGAACGGAAAGGTTGTGGAGGGGCAGAGGGATCTCGGGGTTCATGTCCACAGTTCCCTGAAAGCAGCCACCCAGGTGGATAGAGTTGTTAAGAAGGCATATGGTGTTTTAGCTTTCATTCATAGAGGGATTGAGTTCAAGAGCCGTGAAGGTACGCACCAGCTATACAAAAGCCTGGTTCGGCCACATCTGGAGTGTTGTGTCCAGTTCTGGTCACCTCATTACAGGAAAGATGTGGAAGTGTTGGAAAAGGTGCAGAGGGGATTTACCAGGATGTTGCCTGGAATGGAGGGAAGGTCTTACGAAGAAAGGTTGAGAGAGCTAGGCCTTTTCTCATTAGAATGACAAAGGATGAGAGGTGACTTGATAGAGTTGTACAAAATGATCAGAGGTATAGATAGAATAGACAGCCAGAGACTTTTTCCTAGGGTGGAGGTAGCTATTATGAGGGGCCATAGTTTTAAAGCGAGTGGAAGTAAATATAGGGGAGATGTCAGAAGTAGGTTCTTTACTCAGAGTGGTAAGGGCGTGGAATGCATTGCTGGAGAGGGTAGTGGAGTCGGCCTCATTAGGGGCATTTAAGCGGCTATTAGATAGGCATATGGATGATAGTATAAGGTAGGGGTGGAGGTTAGATAGACCTCAGGATTAGGGTAAAAATTCGGCACAACATCGGGGGCCGAAGGGCCTGAACTGTGCTGTACTGTTCTATGTTCTATGTTCTAAGTCTGTAATGAGGTCAGGAGCTGAGAGGTCCTGACAGAACCCAAACTGGGCGTCAGACAACAGGTTATTGCTGAGCGGGTGTTGTTCAATAACACTGTTGATGACACCTTCCATCACTTTACTGATGGTTCTTGTTTAGCCTCAGATGTGATTGTTCCTTGTTTAATATTGTCTCATCAGGACCGATATACCAAAACCTAGCATTTTGCAGCTGGCAAGTAAAAATTTTTCTTTTTTAAAGAAAATAGCAAACAAGGGCCAAATGTACAGAGATCATGCTGTAAGGAAGGGAACTATGAAAGAGCATTGGTGAATAATTATCTAGAACTGTACTTAAATTAAATTGCTTCCTAAATCTTATAAAGCAATGTTGTTCGTGAAGATAGTAAATTAAATCTTTATTTCCTATCTGTGAGGTATCATTACAAATGCTGGCCACCTGGATGCAGCCAGGAGAGTCATTAATCTCTGTGAATGCTCTTGTATATTTGCTGCGTTGCGTCATTTCATGGCGTACACAACCTGATTTTTGAGCTGGGAAGTGATTTTAAAATGAAACATTCAGACACGGGGCAGTCACGAAATGAAATTAACTTTAAACGTGTAAGATTGAAAATGCAAAGGAAACATGGTCCAGATACTGGATGTCCAATAACAGCAAGTAGGCCATCCAACATAAGGGCAGGTGTCGGCTATTCGGCCCATCGAGTATGTGAGATCATAAGTGTTCTGATCACCCTCAGCTTCACTTTCCAGCCTTTTCCCCATAACTCTTTCTGTTTAAGGCCTTCAATACACAAGAATACAACCCCTACAGCCCTCTGTGATAAAGAATTCCACAGATTCACTACCCTCTGAGTGAAAATATAAGATATAAAGCATAACATGTAAGTATGAAAGCAAGAAGCTTTGGGGCAGCTCTGCAGGTCAGGCAGCAGCTGTTGAGAGGGAAGCAGAAGTGATGAGCAGGATTAACCCTGTCTCAGAATGATATACTGAGAGTGGAAAGAATGAGATTCCCGAATTTGCCACTAAGATTATAACGGATAGATATGAGTCTCACTAGTGCGTGACAAGAGGTCTATTTGAATGAATTAACAATTCATCATTACCCAATGGAGATGCAGATTGCTCTTCCTGGACACTGATGAGAAACTAGACTCTGCCAATTCCTAGATAACAAGCATGGGGCTGGATGAACACAGCAGGTCAAGCAGCATCATAGGAGCAGAAAAACTTGACGTTTCGGGCCGAGACCCTTCATCAGAAATGGGGGAGAGGAAGAGGGTTCTGAAATAAATAGGGAGAGAGGGGGAGGCGGATAGAGGATGGATAGAGGAGAGGATAGGTGGAGAGGAGGCAGACAAGTCGAAGAGGCAGGGATGGAGCTCTCTCCCTATTTATTTCAGAACCCACTTCCCCTCCCCCATTTCTGATGAAGGGTCTAGGCCCGAAACGTCAAGTTTTCCTGCTCCTATGATGCTGCTTGACCTGCTGTGTTCATCCAGCCCCATGCTTGTTATCTCGGATTCTCCAGCATCTG
Organism: Ginglymostoma cirratum; assembly: GCA_024137785.1. Taxonomy (NCBI): domain Eukaryota; kingdom Metazoa; phylum Chordata; class Chondrichthyes; order Orectolobiformes; family Ginglymostomatidae; genus Ginglymostoma; species Ginglymostoma cirratum. The sequence goes on along the minus strand of JAHRHZ010000067.1, from coordinate 3,638,405 downwards.
CAGTACCTTTTATCTCTGCCAATTCCTGTCTGGAATGTTAGAGTGGTATTCTAGTGGCTGCAGCTAGCTGGCATTTTCACTGGGCATCGATCATTCCCCAACATCTCAGAACACGCTGCACAGACAGTGACCAGCTGTATGCTGCCATCCACAGAGTTTGGCATCAGCAAAGCACCAGCCTCACCACATCATTATAGCACATAGTAGAATAACTTCTGTTACAATCCAGCCCTTTGACCATGCACTTTGGAGCTTGCTGTCTCCTTATTTCACAATGCTGCTGCCAGTGGCATTACATGCAAGGACAGGTACCCGTCTCGTGCATTCGAACAGAGTGCATCCCAGGGCATCAGAGCCTGTGCTCTTTGCTCTCACTCACTTTGCAGCTCCTTGCATGCTCACAGCATCTCTGCCTTTCCTTTTAGAGCAGACAGAAAACCAGGCAACTTGTCATGTTTGCCAGCAATTAAGAGAAAGGAGGGTGGACATGTTGCAGTACAGCATCGTGTTAAATCAGTCACATCCACAGCATACTGTTGACATGTAATTACAGCAAACTCACTGCATGTGCGTCAAACAAATAATCCTGACTGTAACTATCTAAAGGAGCATTCTTTCAACCAGTTAACAGGGCTATGATCAGTCAGGTAGCTGGTCCATCCTTTGTTAGGAAAGGCTGTGAAGTGGCCTGTGTGTGAATAGGAAGTACAAATGGACTGAGTGAGAGTCATTGAGGGAAGATACTGCATGCAGTATTGAGACTAGTAGACCACAAGCCTTGGTGGGAATGTGAGAAAGAATAACATAGCAGAGAGAAGATGGCGGCTATTACCTTAAGGAGTGAGGAAGGTCATTAGCCTTGCAGCAATGCAGCACATTCCAATGGATCATAGACACTGTACTGACCCAGCTGTTACATCAGACTAGCTGGGCAGGGTTTGAAATAGTGCACATCTGGGTTGAAATACAGCTGCTGTGACATGAACACCGTAACACCCTGCCACTGGTGAGCAATTACAGTGCTGCAAGATCCAGCATTATGGAGGAATGCTACTCACTTAGTGAGATGAGCAGTGTCAAATTGAAAGAGAACCATCGGCATGTCTCATGGGGTGGGGGAGATCTCTCTGTGAAACTCCCTAAAATTGAGAGCCAAATTTTGGGGAAGTTCAGCACATTGTTTCAGGTTGATGTGTTATAATCCCTGCAGATTTTATTACTGGACAAGTTAGATCTCAAACTGAAATGTGGCTTGATAAATGTCTTGTTTTGTTTAACATGGTAGCATTTCACTAAAACACAAATACATAATGCTGCAGGATTGGTTTTAACAATAAATTAGAAGTTTATTACACAAAAGAAATCAAGATAAAAGTTTCAAAACACATGGCAAATCAAAATTCCCAAGACCATCATTTTACAAATACCAGAGAAAGTCCTTTTCTCTATCACATAAATTTGACTGAACGCTTTCTTTAAATTCCTAATCTTGAGCGCTTGATAACCTCCTCATTGATTATTTACCCAACTGAGCTTAAATTTTGTTTGCTTCAAACAACACCTTCAGGGTTCTAACCAAACAGTTCTGGTCTGGACTTTTCACAGTAAGACACTCCTACTGAGGTCACCTTTTCCTGAAGTTCTGAATGAACTCTTTTCTCCAGGAGAAACAGTTCTTACATAAACCCTAAGTGGGTGTAGATATGTACTGTGACAAAGCCTTGTAATCTGTAGATCTTCCCGAAGCAAAACTCAATTCGTGACTCTTCAATATTAAAAGTGAGCTTATGCCTTTCAATGTTTGCCCTCTGTGACTGTAAAACTGTCACAATACAAACATATTTCATCAGTCCAGGAGGGCCCCAGTTACCTGATATATACAGGTTTAAATTCACGGTTCCTAAAAGGCTGACATTTTACTCATTATACCATCTCAAACACATAGACCAAAATTCACAAGCTACTAGTTAAAAGCCCAATCTCTAAAACAAATAATACTAATATTTACAAAACACAGGTTTTACATCACAATGACTTTTCATTAGTTTTGACTGGCCTGGTGGATATTTCTAATGCTTTCTGTTTTGATTATGGAAGTTTCAAAATGATGGTTGTCCAACTCACTGCATGAGGAAAATGCTATCATTTACTCCTGCATTGTAAGTAGAGAAACTAAAATAACTGCACAGAGGCTGGTACCCCATCACTAAGTCACCCATTATTTACTTGTACATAGTACACTGGCTGTGGCCAGCCAGCTCAGAGTCAGTCCCCTGAATTGAGATTCGAAATGGCCTGTTTATATTGGTCAGCCAAGGCTTCCTGATTGGCCCAGGTTAACAACCCCAGTCAAGGATCTCATAGTGAATGAGGTCCACCTGGTCCCAACACTACAGAAACCAAAAACACATTTTGAAAACTTTGATGGTAGGAGGAATATTTTATTGTACGGTCTATTTGACAATATTCCCAGGGCTTTTGGTATGAAATATGAAAGGAGTTTGGGTTGAAATTTCTATGTGGCCGTAGTTTTGTACAAGATTACTCTGACACTAAATTTAACTGAGTAATGTTGGGGACCAGGTTTAGCAGGAGACAAATCCACTTTGTAAATGGAAGCTCGGGGTATGTTAATTCCATGAGATTCATTTAATTCCCCTTGAAAAAAAATTGTCACCTCTTCTGGACAAGAGATGATAAGTGGCAACACAATAATGTAGGTGGCAGGAATGGGTTCTGCCATAGTCTCCTGGGATTTTGTATTCAGGACAAAGGACGGTGTGAGTGAGGAATGCAGGTCTTTGCTGAATGTGGAAGTGCACTTCTGCACTTCTGGAGAGATTTTAAAATAAATAGATTTTGCCATTTCCAATTCAAAGTGTGTTTAAGAGCATCTTAGGTGTTGTCATAAGTCTCGGAGAACTGTCAGACACAAGCCTCCTGCTCAGCCCAAGGCAGAAGACCTGCTTCAATGTTGGAGAATGAATGACACATTAACCTGTGGAGAAAAGGCAGGAGCACATCAAGTGTGCCAGAGGCTCTCCATAGACTGCAATGAAAGGTGGAGGCGTCTGTTCATGTTCTCACTCCAGGGTGGCTGCCAACTTGGACACCCAGGTCCAGCAGAAGGCTCAGTGGTTAGAAGGTGCCCTGGACCTACACATTACCCCCATCTGTGGCGTCATTGCCTCCAGCAGCAGGTGAGGCTGGTGAGAAGACAATGCCCACCAAAGTGACCAGGAACTATCAGTCAGCAGGCTCCCTCCAATCCATCTACAGATGTATGGCTTGCTCCTAGACATAGTGGGAAGGAGAGGCAAAAGATTTCTAAACTACAGCTGCTAAATCGTTGTATATAATCCACAATTTTGCAAGTATGTATTTATTCTAAAATGTGTTGACATCTCATAGTGTCGGTAGGGAATGAGAGGTTCTCTGAAGTGAAAGACTTGGAACATCTCCAGCCAGCGAGAGATTGTATATTATTTCAGTCATTGCAACCTCGTTCATAATTGGCCAAGAGGGTGACCAGAGATGGCCTCAAAAATCAGGGACCCTCACATCTGGAAACCAAGGATTGCAGTCAAGAAGCTACAGATGGATCTTAAGGACAACATGAGCAAACGATAAGGCCTCGGCAAGGAACTAGGGTCTGGGATGTCCGACCATTGGTCCCCATCTTATGGATGCGATGAAAGAATCTGTCAAGTACCCACTGGCTCCAGATGGGAAAGGTTTATCCCACGTTTGGGAATCTCAAAACCATGCTACAATATTTTAAGGCTATAAGGCGAGCAATGGCCAAATCAGATGCCTATTTAGTGCAAGTGTGAAGCTGAATACAGAGAACCGCTGCATGCTGCACAGTCTGTGGATAGTTGAAGTGTTGTCAGTCAGGATGCTCAGGTATTGCAACGGTATGGTGAAGACTCATTTCATACTGAAGCACTGCAGTGATAGTGAGAGTGTAAGACACATTGGCTTCTGCACTAATGTGCTGTTCCGATGCAAAACCTGCCAGATCTGAAACGCCTACTGCAGTTGTAGAGATCACAGTAAAAGTGAAGACAAGGACCATTGGGATGTTTTCAGTGGAGGGACTGGAGGCCCATGAACATAGCCACCAGGTCTGTGCTTGTTTTATGCATATCAGTTTCGAAAGTATCACATATCTCGATTGGTCAGATGTCAGGTAGCAAGGGAAAGTGAATTCTGGCTTGTGTGATCAGTGAGATGGGAATTCTTCTATATAGGCTTCTCACCATCATTGATATAAATCAAACATTGAGGCATCAACAGATTCCTCCCAAAACAGATGGCCAATTCATGCCCTGAGTATAAAGATGAACTGTTAATATGGTTGATTTGTCATTTTTAAATCCCATCAGGATCTGCACAGACAATGGGCGCATCTCAAACTCCTGGGTATCTTTGCAATACAGCCCACATCACACATTTGATCATTTATGTGCAGTTATACCTGTATGTTAACACCTGCCATTCTAGTGGGGAAAAATTGAGTGTAACCAACAATGCATGTCAAATACACTGAGGATGAAAAGAGGTGTCGACTAATTTTTGGAGTTTGAAAAATGTGGTCATCTTATACCCTAGGTCAACATACACACTGTGATTTACTGTAGCTCATGTCTCAATGATCTAATTAGTATAGTTAGTAATGAACAATTATATAAAAGTTCAGCATGCCTATAGGTTACATTATAAATTTTTGCAACTGGACTTTGAAGTCCTGTAATTGATGCACGATTGCATTTTTCAAAATAAATGAGTAAGAATAATTTACCAGTCTTTCTTTGAAGCCTGAAATTATGGGACTAAACAAATAAGGCAAAAAAAGAGAAAATTAGTGTTTCACCACCCTATTAATCAGATCTTTGTATGGAGGTCCCATCCTGGACCCTGTACAGTGTAGCCGCACTACAAATGAGCCTAGAGGATAATTGCAGTGCTAAACATACCATAGTTTATCAAAATGTTCAAATTCCATTCTTCTAGGATATATGGTTCAATGCTTCTCACCTCAGTGAAGCTGAACCACAATGTAAATGTACAAGATCATGTCTATGACCTTTAATTTACAGCATTTAAATCGCATTAATCCCAGTGGTTTTGACAATTTTTTTTTGCAGCTGAAAGCACTGATCCATGATTATTCTAATTACAGAGTACATATACTGTCCTGATACTTATAAGTGAATTCCATTTTGAAACGGATGCTGTAGCAGCACAATGAGGTATCTTGTGGGGGAACAGTGTTTGATCCCATGCACATGACAAGTGATCAATTTCTTTTACATAATGCAACATTTCTGTTGAAGAGAATATCTCATGACTCTTTCAGCTTGAATGCATGCCTTTATGAGAATCTCGATCCACGTAGGTGGGGGCGGGGCAGATGAAATGCAGTCTTCCCGTCTCGCCTTGAGCCTTGAACATTAAAGCACATGGTATTCTGGTCTAAAGCCTCATTTTCTCTCGGTGAAATTAGAAGAATCAGTCGTGGCTTCACTTGTACGTCAGGATTGTAATTGTAAACGTTTAGTAAACAAGTACAGTCGGGGGCTGGGATGTGATTTGTTACAAATTGCAGCTTCCAGGTTTCATGGCTCCAGAACTTATTGTTCATCTGTGGGGCCAGAAAGGACAAAAAAAATTCCTAACCAGGGTACTTCCAACTGCAGGTGTAACTGAAACACATCACATTTTTTTTTCATAGAAAGAAAACAATTAATGTGTACACCTTGTTGAGGCATGTATTATTTATTACGAGACCACAGAAAATGTGACTACAAGCATGAATAGAAGAATTGCAGATTCCTACTGAGTTAACTACTACATCATCCCGCCCCCTTGACCTGTCCGTCCTCCCTGGACTGACCTATCTCCTCCCTACCCCCCTACCTACACTCACCTTTACTGGCTCCATCCCCGCCTCTTCGACTTGTCTGCCTCCTCTCCACCTATCCTCTCCTCTATCCGCCTCCCCCTCTCTCCCTATTTATTTCAGAACCCTCTTCCCCTCCCCCATTTCTGATGAAGGGTCTAGGCCCGAAACGTCAAGTTTTCCTGCTCCTATGATGCTGCTTGACCTGCTGTGTTCATCCAGCCCCACGCTTGTTATCTCGGATTCTCCAGCATCTGCAGTACCTTTTATCTCTCCTACTGAGTTAAGTCTGAATTCTGACAGTGCTGTCATCTTGACATCCTGGTTGCCACCAATTCTCCTTGCTCCTGTTTGAGGATGGAAAGCCAATCAAAATTAGTCTGAACACAATCCTCCTTTTTAGATATTTTCTAATCTGACCTGTTCAGAGATGTTATGACACACCTCTGGAGCAAGTGGGTCTTGAACCTGGGCCAACTGGCTTAGAGATGGGGACACTATTAATGTGCCATAAGACAAAAATATGCTTTTTGATGATGGCAGGATTCAAATCCAGGTCCTGAGATCATTACCTGGGACTCCGAATAAATAACTTAATGATAATACCACCAGGCCATTGCCTCCCAGCACGTACAAGAGTCTCTATGTTGAGCCTAATGGCCTGTCGACTTATTTGTGGTAGGGAATAGACTACTGGTTTGTCTTAACGAAAAGAGGCACTTGCCTAACACAACATGCAGTTTATTGTATCAGAGATAAAAGGTACTGCAGATGCTGGAGAATCCGAGATAACAAGCATGGGGCTGGATGAACACAGCAGGTCAAGCAGCATCATAGGAGCAGGAAAACTTGACGTTTCGGGCCTAAACCCTTCATCAGAAATGGGGGAGGGGAAGAGGGTTCTGAAATAAATAGGGAGAGAGGGGGAGGCGGATAGAGGATGGATAGAGGAGAGGATAAGTGGAGAGGAGGCAGACAAGTTGACGTCAAGACAAGTTACATGGACTAGGTGGGCAGAAATACTGAAGACTGTCAGGAGCCAGAGATAACAGCTCTGACCCTGGTGCGATCTCATGACAGACTTTCCAATTCTCCACATAAGCCACTGTCAGATCAAGTGGATCTTAACACAAGTTCAACGTTAACTCATTCAGAACCATCAGGTTATACAACAATTTGCATCTTTTTCAAACCTTTTTAACTTTGTAATTTTAGCACATGGAATGCAGCAATTCATGAAGGAGACATATCTCAGCGCAATAACAAAGGGAATAACAAATTCTTCCCCTTCTAGCGATGCCTGTTATGTGAAAAAATATTATAAAAAGGATGGCCAAATACTGGTAAATCTCAGTCCAATGTGTGCAATTATTCGAAAACATGTCTGTTTCTCCATCTCTTTAAAGCTGTCTGATCAATTAAGGGAGGGCTTTCACAAGAATAGAACAGACTTCATCACCTGAATGGTAGGGGAAGAGAAACTTTTGCCAGGGTTCCTCCATTGGATTGATATCCAGTGCAAGCGTTTCATATGACTTGATTTATTTTTGCCATGAGTACATAGGTACAGTGAAAAGTTTTGTTTTGTATGCAATATAGGCAGATCATACCATACAAAGAGCGTAAGGGTAATGGAACACAATGTTATGGCTGTAGAGAAGGTGCACAGAGAGTGAGATCAACATTACATTTAACATTTCAGAGGTCGATTCAAGAGTCTAATAACAGTGGGGAAGAACCTGTTCTTGAATATTTTCATGTGTTTATATCTTCTGCAAAATGGAAGACAGTATAACCGGGGTGGAAGGGGTCTTTGATTAAGTTGGTTGCTTTCCCCTGGCAGCAGGAAGTATAGATGGAGTCAATGGATGGGAGGCTGATTTGCGTGATGGACTGGACTGTGTTCACGACTCTCTATAGTTTCTTGTGGTCTTGGGAGGAGCAGTTGCCATACTGTAATGCATTCAAATAGGATGCTTTCTATAGTGCATCTAAAAAAATTGGTAGGAGTCCATGTGGACATGCCAAATTTCCTTAGCTTCCTGAAGAAGTAGACGTTGTTGTTCTTTCTTGATCATTACACTGATGTGAATGGACCAGGACAGATTGTTGCTGACCATCATTCCCAGGAACTTGATGCTCTCGACTGTCTCCACCTCAGCACCGTTGATACAGACAGGGGTATGCCCTCTACTCCACCTCCTGAAGTAGATTACCAGCTCCTTCACTTTTTTGATGTTGATGGAGAGATTGTTGTCTTTAGGCCCTACCACTGAGAACTCAATCTCTTCCCTGTATTCTGTAAACAAGTATACATTGAGCAAGGACACAACTGGAATCCATTATGATGCCTCTGTGGACAGTAGCCTGGTAAAGTTCAACATTTGTGCACATACATGAATAAGGGTGGTAGGACATGGCACCAGAAGGCAGCTGAGTCCTGCACAGCCATTTCTCTGCAAAGACTTAATAGGTTGAAGAAGAAAGACTGGCAGAATGTGTTTTACAGAGCTCCCTGAGTCTCCAGGATATTGCAGTCACTGAGTTACCTTTGTGGTGTGGAGAGACTGTTGCTATGCAGGCTGACAGGTAAGCCAATTTTTGAAAGGCAAAATCCAACAAGCTTGTAATCTGCTTTTTTTTTTAATAGCATTGATTAAATAAAAGGCATTACTGAGGACTCTGGGTGGTCTTCCTGCTTTACAAATAGAATGTCAGAATTCACTAGAATTAATCAACATAGACTTTCAGAGTAATCTGAAAGGCAGCATAAGAAACGCAGCTCACTGTCAGCAATACAGAGAAATACTGGCCTAGATTATGTACATAACATAACATGGGGGGTGGGATTTGAAGCTGCTTGCTTTTGACTGATCTATGAGCATGCTGTGAACTGACTTTAGCCAGTACTAAAGAATTGGGACAATTGTAAAGAATAAAAGTCTGAAGTGATTTGAAGTTATGTTAACTCATAATGCCTTCTTATCCCCTGTGTATATTCATGTTGCCTTCCTCACTTGTCCCTTTTTACTTGTTTGAGAAAATAGGAACAAAAAAAAGAGGTTAGGAAACATTTGCTTGCAGTGCAAGTATGTGGGTCCAAGGATAATGGCAATTTAAAAATAAATAATTTACAACCTAACGTCTTTCATATCCATTGGATGTCCCAGACTAAATAAATCACACTTTAAAGTGTAGATGCTGTTTCTGTGGTCAAATGTAACAGGCAATTTCTACACTCCAGCAGATAGCAGTGAAATCAGATAATTAGTTTTGGTCATTTAGGAATCAACATTAGCCAGGATCTTCAAATAGTATATTGGAATCTTTTATGTCTATCTAGGTAAGTAGATGAGTTTCTGATTGAGAATAGAACAGACTTCATCACCTGAATGGTAGGGGAAGAGAAACTTTTGCCAGGGTTCCTCCATTGGATTGATATCCAGTGTAAGCGTTAAATTGCATTTAACTGATACCATCTTCACTCCCTCAGTATTACAGAAGTAGGACTTGCATTTACATAGCATCTTTCACAGCCTCAGTCTGTCCCAAAGCACTTTATAGCCAATGAAGTACTTCTGAAGTTGACAAACTCATAACTTAGGAAACTGGACAACCAGTTTTCACACAATGGCCCACAAATCATTGTGACTGTGGTCCGATTGTCACCTGCAAGGTAAATATTGCCTGGGACACCAGAATGACCTCCTCCTTTCTTCTTCAAAGTAGCATCACGGGATCTTTTGTGTCCATCTGGGATGGAAGACAGACTTCAGTTTCACCTGAAAAGACATCACCTCAGCCAGTTAATCATGTCTCCAATTCCTACTGGTACATGAGCCTACATTTTATGACCAAGTTCTGCAGTGGGACAATTTACAATCAAAGGTGGGAAAGCTGCCATTGAGTTGACTTGACAACAATTTTGCCAGAATTATACGTAAACACTGCTACTAATTGAATAGATAGATGTATTTTCGATTTAACATTGCATCTGGCATTATCTTCACTCCCTTAGTATTATTGAGGTAAGACCTTTCATTTCCTCTGCATGAGGCTTGGAGATTTGACCCCAGCTATTGTAACTCAATTTGCCATCCTTGTGGAGTGAAGCATTGCTAAGGTTAACCGTAAAGTGTCTACATTTAAACCATCAGATTTATAACTAGCAAACCCTACCATAAGGCATAGGTCATGTCAACCAAATTGAAATTGGATAGAATCTCTGAAGTTCTCAAATGCGTCCTTATCCTTTCCTTTCTCTTATTGATAGGAGGTATCTGACCCCTCCCATCCCAGTTATGCTGTCTTCCACCCTCTCTGTCAGACAGAAGATATAAAAGTTCGAATACACGAACAAATAGATTAAAGAACGAATTCTTCCCGGCTGTTATCAGATTTTTGAATGGACATCTCAAATGTTAATTCTGAACTCTCTATCAACACCTTCTCTGAGGTTGTAACACTGTATTCTGCACTCTGTTCTGCTACTCTGATGCACTTTGTAAGGTGTGACCTGCCTGTCTAGCATGCAAAACACAGTTTTCACAGTATCTTGGTTAATGCAACAATAACAAATTAATCAATTACTCTGTCAATCAATCATGGTACGGTTGCTTAACTGATGCTGCAGCAGATTGGGTAATGACTTGATTTTGCATTAATATGCCAAACATGTTCCGGATAACATATTACTAAGGGGACTGGATGGTATCATATTAGAAAACTGCTACTTTTCTGCAGTGTGAAATCCTGCTCAGGTTGTTGACTTGAAATTATCCCTCACTCTTCCTTTATTCCTCTTTGGTTACATCAAAGAATGAGGGTGATAAAGATTGCAGGAGTCTTGGTTGTCAACAAACATTACCTTTTTATTTTAAAATGGTAAATACTAATGGTGTGCAGGGCAAAAGTTTGCCTGTACTACAAGGCTCCTAGACAGAATGATCTCCTATTAGTTATGTGATTTTATTTGCGAGGGACGGACCCTGGAACACTGTGTGGGAAATCCCAAGTCCTGGAGCAGCTTGAGGGAGGCAAATCCTGGTAAAGTGCAACTTACCTTGTTGCTGCTGAGTGCCGGTGAGGAGAGGATAGGAGGCTGGTATGATGTAGGACAGTTGTTGGACTTTGGCCTGGCGCCACATGCTGAGCTGCTGCTGTGTAGTACTCTTCTTGGACTGTAATGTAAACCCTTACCTTTCAATCCTCTTGTTTAACAACATTTTTTTCACTCTGTAATGTCTGTCCCTAGGTACTTGTATCTAAGATGGCACCATTAAAAGGCAGCCATTATCCAAACTTTTCACCGTACACCTGCATTGGAGTACAAGTGACAATCAAGAATATTCAATTCTATTCTATTCTATTCTATTTCATTCAATGATGTAGACAATATTGTTTTCATATTCAGTTCAACCTTTTATACTACACCTCCACCCATGTTTCTAACTCTACTCAGTGCGTTATATCTTATTATTTATGATTCCCTATCCTACAATTCTGATGGCTGTAAGGGATCTTAAATGAAACTCCAAAGAAATCTTACTCTATTTTCCAACAGCATGAATGCATTAGAACTGAATTTGCAAACGAAAGTAGAATTTTCATGGAAAAGACCAAGACCATGTGATTATGTGGTCCAACCTGCTCTGAATCCAGGGGACATGTCTATACTGACAATTCCACTCCAGAGTGTTTCTGAGGTCCCTTTTACATGGAAGTGTTTAACATTAAAACACTTGAGATGTCCATTCAAAAATCTGATAACAGCCGGGAAGAATTTGTTCTTTAATCTATTTGTTCGTGTATTCGAACTTAGTTTTAAAATTGAAACTCCACCCTTAACTGAGTCAGATGCTTCTTTCAGGAGTTGTTTTAAATACAAAAAAAGTGTATGGAATTAACAAATTGTGAAAGCTTCATGTGAAAATTATGCTCCCAGCTGATGGTAATACTGAACAAGGCCAATCACACGGTGAATCCTGGCTTGACAGAGAGAGGTTTTATTTTTCTTCTTTTTTTATTACTTTCAGTAGTGAATCACTGAATATATTCCAAAGACGCTGCCAAGGTATTTTTCATGAAATAACTTAAACGTCTACTTTACTAGAGAAAAACATAAACCATTAGACCGGAACTGTTGCAATGGACCCATTACAGTAATCATAAAGAATGATTCATTCCTTTTACCATGGCAACAACTTTACAGACACTCAACCCTCAGTGAAGATTTACCCCTATCTCTTGCACTAACACTTCTTGCTCAGCTCACACAGGTGTAATTAGTCTCCTTTCGGCAAATTTTTGTGCATTCACTAGATGCTATTTTCTTTGCTAAAAGTTTGTCCCTGACACCCTTAAGATAAGCTGCTAGCTCAGCTCACTATTACTTAATCTGGGTTTCCTAAAACCTTCAACCTTGAAGGATATCTTCCTGTTTGGTATGTCCACAGGCTTACACTTCTTGAGCTTTCTTCTCACTGACTTCTAAGCAACTTGGGATGTGGAATGATCAATGGACCCTCAGCAGGACTCTCCTTCCTGGTGTCCAATCTTCTGATTTAATTTATAAGCCTGAAGGATATCTATTTGGGCAAAGACTTATGGCATCATACACTAGCCTAAGACAAGGCCCAGAGGATGATGAGGGCAATTTTATGGAGGAGAAAGTGTAAAATATATTTACACCGTGTGATCCATCAGAAATCATTCGAGTAAAGAATCGCTCTCGCTGAAAGAGACCAGTTTTATCTTGGACATCTGCAGATGAACTTGTACAAGATTGAGATTATTCAAGATCTTGCAAACAATTTAGGAGACAAACTATATTCAATCCATCCATTGCTCTGCGTACTTGACTGACTTAACTTATTAAGTGAGATCCTTTGTGATCTGGCTCCAAATTTTGAAACTGAAGAGATGAAAACATTGTCTATTTCATCCTCTTACTAAGATCTATCAATCAATCCATCAAAAGGCTATTGTCTGCAAAAATATAGGATTGTGTTTTATCCCATGATTCCCAGAATACTTCACTGATTAACATTACTGTTCTAACCTACATGAAGCCTTTAGGCTCCTCTAGTATGTTAACAATTCAGACCCAGCATTGGCCACATATAAAAGCACAGACTGCTGAAAATATCGCATTTGAGGAGATGAATTACACACAGCGTTGGATAATTTCAGAGTGCAATATAAGAAGTATATAATAAACTATTAACAAAAAAAAATCTTAGGAAGCTACTGAATTAAAACCTGACAGTATGGAACTTGGATATTGGATCCCATCCTTGATGAATTTTAACTCCTCTAAACTCTGCTATATGTATCCTGTCCCCCACCACATCAAATGGCCATCACCCCTTTCTCAATGACTTTTAGTTCCTGGTTCCCCAGTGCTCCAACTAGAAATTCTCATTTTTGTAGTTAAAGCATTTCATGACTTTGTCCCTCTCCATGTCTGTAACCTTAACCCTAGAACCTGTCTATCTGAAACTCTGTTCTTCTGGCTCCAGCCCTGTCTTCAACACTACTCCTAATACCGTAAAATTGTTGACTGTGTCTTCAGCTGCTGAGATCCACCCTGAGTGGAATCCATTCACTAGACCCTTTCACCTTTTCCTGATCCCTGCCTTCCTTTAAGATTCTCCTAAAAAAACATGTTTTTGATAAAGACTTTGGTCTCTTCTCCTACTATCTCCTTTAGCTTGGTGTTCATTTTATTCCCTTTGTGCCTCTGTGCTGCACTTTGGGATGCTTTCTCCTGAAAATGGCTCACAAATATAAATCCCGTGCTGTGTCAGTTTGTAATGTGCATAGTGTGCTGTCAGAATTTTCTGTTTAGTAAAATTCAGACAGCCGGAGCTTTGCTGGCCCATCTGTTCCATCCTCTATGATAGTAACGGAATATTTAGAGGATTTTACCTCATTCCAAATGATCCCATCTACAGTACTCCTTACGATAATAGTAAAAACAGCAGAATAATCACTTAGGTCATTTGGAAGAACAGTGTAAACTACTATCTGTTTCTGATGGTCATTTTGACAATGGTCTCCAATGCAGTGGAATTCCATTCCCATAATCCTGGATTAAACCTGGACTTGCTGCTGTGGTCACTTTGGTCTGGAAAGGAAGTGACAAACAGTGTAATGGATGTAACACAGACATGAATAATTGTGTTTAGTTTTGAGGTTAAATCTCTGCCTTAATGCTGTAAAGTGTGTACGTTGTGTGTTTTTTACATGTTTGCTGATGTGCATAGGTCTTTTTGGAGAGGGAAACAATGACTCGACTTTGTTAAATTGACCAACTACATGGGATAATGATATTAACACTTACTGTTGGGGCTTAAAGCAAAGGTCACATTGTTGAGGTAATGCTTGGTCAACATTACTCGCGGGACCAGCTAACTCATAGAGGTTTTTGGAGAGGATGAAGGAAGGGAGAACTTCAGACAAAAGAATTGGAAAAGAGCAAAGCGTTGGTGTTGAAAACAGTCAAGGTAATAGCAGATTGGTGTTGCATGCAATTGGGACTGGACGGTGGATTATTTGAATCCTTATATGCATGGCCTGATAAACAAACCACGCACTGGAAGGTGACGGACCCATTGACAGTGATTTATCAATGTGTGATCATGGCTCCTGAGGCCTGGGAAAATCTAACCCCAGCCATAATTTAACAAAACAAAACAGTTTTTAATCCCATAGCCTTCAATAACCTTTAAAACTGCAGTGCAAAAGTCAACTTGATTTGTTCACATTTATTAGAAAACATGTAATCCTGAACAGTGTGGGGCTGGATGAACACAGCAGGCCAAGCAGCATCATAGGAGCAGGAAAACTTGACGTTTCGGGCCTAAACCCTTCATCAGAAATGGGGGAGGGGAAGAGGGTTCTGAAATAAATAGGGAGAGAGGGGGAGGCGGATAGAGGATGGATAGAGGAGAGGATAGGTGGAG
>JAHRHZ010000067.1:3566144-3608206 GCA_024137785.1 Ginglymostoma cirratum | reverse complement strand
CACCTTGTTATCTCGGATTCTCCAGCATCTGCAGTACCTTTTATCTCTGGATGTAGAGTCAATTATTTTTTATTCGTTCACACAATTGTAGGCATTATTGGCCAGGCCAGCCTTTCTTGCCCATCCCTATTTGCCCAGAGGGCAGTTGAAATTCCACCACATTGCTGTGGTACGGAGTCACATGTCGGCCAGCAGTTTTCTTTCTTAAAGGACATTAGTGAACCAGGTGGGTTATTCTCCAACAATTGGCAATGATTTCATGATCATCATTAGACTCTTATTTGCAGATTTCTTTCATTGAATTCAAACTCCACCATCAGCCGTGAGAAGGATTTGAACCCAGATCCACAGAACATTACCTGGGTCTCAGAATTAGTAGTCCAGCAACAAAACCATTAGGTCATTGCCTGTCCCATCGAATTGTTTGTGCTGGTGAGATTTTGCTGAACGTATTTCAACCAATAAAATTAAAACGTAATTAGATCATTTATCATTGCTACCTGTGGGAATTTTCTGTGTGGCATACAAACTGACAGCTGTACTTGCCCATAATACAAGAATAGGTACAAATCAAACATATTGAATTGTCTAAGCAGTGCTTTGGGACATCCTGAAGTCACAACATGCACAATAGAACAAAAAGGTCTTTATTTTCATTAGTAGTGTTGTTTGTATGATAATCCAATAGGGGAAAACATTAGATGACTCATGTTCCATTCTGATTCCAAGAAGAATGAAGCCTATTCTGACGTCTTACCTGGCAGGTCAAGTAGGTGCTACACAGGAGTCTGCTGTGTAAGATAAGCGCCCGTGGTGTTAGAGGCAAGATGCTAGTATGGATAGAAGATTGGCTGTCTGGCAGAAAGCAGAGAGTGGGGATAAAGGGGTCTTTCTCAGGATGGCAGCCGGTGACAAGTGGTGTTCCACAGGGGTTGGTTCTGGGACTACAACTTTTCACTTTGTACAATAATGACCTAGATGAAGGAACTGTGGGCATTCGGGCTAAGTTTGCAGATGATACAAAGATAGGTGGAGGGACAGACAGTATTGAGGAGGTGGGGAGACTGCAGAAGGATTTGGACAAGTTAGGAGAGTGGGCAAAGGAGTGGCAGATGGAGCACAATGTTGGAAAGTGTGAGGTCATGCACTTTGGTAAGAAGAATAAAAGCATAGACCATTTTCTAAATGGGGAGAAAATTCAGAAGTCTGAAGTGCAAAGAGACTTGGGAGTTCTAGTCTAGAATTCCCTCAAGGTAAACTTGCAGGATGAGTCAATAGATAGGAAGGCAAATGCATTGTTGGCATTTATTTTGAGAGGACTTGAATATAAAAGCAGGGATGTACTCCTGAGGCTTTATAAGGTTCTGGTCAGGCCACATTTGGAGTATTGTGTGCAATTTTGGGCCCTATATGTGGGGAGGATGTACTGGCCCTGGAGCGGATTCAGAGGAGGTTCACGAGAATGATCCCAGGAATGAAAAGCTTAACATATGAGGAATGTTTGAGGACCCTGGGACTATACTTATTGGAGTTTAGTAGGATGAGGGGGGATCTAATTGAAACATACAGAATACTGAATGGCCTGGACAGAGTGGATGTTGGGAAGATGTTTTCATTTGTAGGAGAGACTAGGATCCAAGGGCACAGCCTTAGAGTAAAGGGAAGACCTTTTAGAATGGAGATAATGAGAAACTTCTTCAGCCGGAGAGTGGTGAATCTATGGAATTCACTGCCACAGAAGGCTATGGAGGCCAGGTCATTGAGTACATTTAAGACTGAGATAGATAAGTTCTTAATTATCAAGGGGATCAGGGGTTACAGGGAGAAAGCAGGAGAATGGGGTTGAGGAACTTATCAGCCATGATTGAATGGCGGAGCGGACTCGATGGGCCGAATGGCCTAATTTCTGCTCAAATGTCTTACGTTCTTATGGTCTTATAAATCTTCATGCACTGAGAATCATATCTGCAGCCTGTTGCTCTGCTTCTTTGTTTGACTCTGTAAGGTTTATAAGTGTGGCAAGTAATAATTTACAAGTCTAAAACCATCACCATTTCTCTGGATGTCACATCATCTTCATAGAATGGTTTTTCCATTCTCGAGTGAACACATTGTGCAGATAAAGAACTCTTAATGATCAGCATGTGGATTAGATTTCCGTATGGGGCAGCAGAGACTGCCCTGAATCAGCTGAGAAATGGGTAACATGACGGAGCATGGCTATTCATTCTTGCTTTCTCGATGAGACAGAAATTTGACCAGAGGGCCTTTCTCACCCATGTTGACTTATGCTCTGAACAACCACGAGAAATTGCAGCAATATTCTTCCTAACGTCACTGTCTCAATCACTACTGGAGCTGCTGTGTGTTACTGGGTGTACACGGATAGAGGATATATCAATGAATTGTTTGTGTTGGTAATTTTATACCGAATATAAGATGCACAATAAATAACTTTCACTTTACTCAAAATGTGCAGACCTCCTCAATAAGTGTGCTTTAATACTCAGGTTGCCTTACACTACTCTCGACAATACAAAATGGGGATAATAGGACTACATGAGGTTTATAGAAAGAGCATTACCATCTCTGTAATGTGCTCTGCACTTTACTCCTTTTCCACTTTGGGTAGGAAATCTCTGTGAGAAATCGGCTGGAAAACCAGGTCTTTTTGTGATAATTATATATTGCAAACATTTTAACCCATTAGAAGGAGTCAACAAGTTGGTACCAGTTTCTACGAAAGATCCTCCTTAGTTTTGAATGGTGGCTGTTAAAAGCTGCAGCAATGGAATGCTGATAACTCAAGTCAAGAACGTCAGAGCATAAATCAAGTTCCAGTTCTTGCTTTGCCACCACTGTTGAAAAGGGACAATACCATTCCTATGGCTGCTGCAATGAATCTAAGAGCTTGCTTGAGGCTATTTACTGGCTTCACTATTGAAGTATGGTACAGTCATGTTTCCACTGGCAAGTTCCTCACACTTGAGTCAGCACAATGATTGTCAGGAGAGAAATTGCATAAGCTGCAGATTGGTGACTCACCATTGGCTAAGGGGCTTCTATTGTATGATAAAATGCTTTGCTACACTTGCACAGCCAGGGGTGAAGCAATTATTTTCAGAGGTATGGTAACATTTTTCTCCCCTACCCCCTTTCTATTTGCTTCCGTTTGTGAGATAGTGCACAAGCACCAGACCCCCTCAGGTAGCTTACTCAACGAGCAATCATTCCCATAGCATCAGGATCGTAACAATTGGCAAAACATTTCCTGAGTACAAGGTGTCATAACTAATCTTAAACCTATTCCCACTTAAAGTTTCACCAAATACCAACGGATTGTGATCATGATTTAAAAAAACCTGGATTAATATGCTTGATGAATCTGGTCATTATAAATAATTCCTCAACCCACTGCTTTTTCTTAACCTTGACATTGTAAGAGGCCTAGGAAATGCTCATTAACAGGCGGCTGTGTTCACATACATGCGCAGGCATAAGAGTCGAACATAGCTCACTGCAAAATAAAAGTAGGTCTAATCAGCTCAGGATTACTGTAGTTCTGTGCAATATACAATCTGTACAGCTAAATAGAACAGACAGTGTAGAAACAGAACCTTTAGCCCAACCAACTAGTGCTAGTGTTCATACTCCACATTTGTCTTTCTGACTGGTTTTAAATCTTAGCTCAGTCCCCTCTGCACCTTCATTCCCTATTAGGATGGTCTTGAACCCTTGTTATCTTCCTCAAAGCCCAAAAGAGAATGATGTACATGAAATTTGGTGTGACTTTCACGGTCAGGGAGCATGTGGAAAGTTTCATTTTACTGTTCAACGTTAGCATCTTCCTTCTGCGTTAGCATCATGTCTAGGTGACTTTTAGAGCTAATAAGCTTACTTGTTTACTTCTTGCTGACTATCAGCATTTGGAACATTATTTTGTGCTGTACTAATTAGCATGGTTACCTCTCTATCCTGTCTTATGGTAAATGTCACCAACCTAATAACTTTGTGAATAGGAAAATTATTGCAGCTGAGATCAATGCCCCTCAGCAGAAACAAATAGACATTGCAGTGTTGCGAGAATCCAGGTCTATTCATCAACAGATTTGTGGTTGAAACCAGTACTGGCATAACCAAAGGCAATTTCATTATTCTTATGAAAGAATTAGATGATATATGGATGTCAACGGCAGGAAACGGGCTAATTACACAGCAATGTGAACTATTTATGTTTTTACACAAAGGAGCATGGAGAAGGTGACCACTTTGATTAATAGAGTATAATATAATTGAAGACTGTTCTATATGCTGAGTGTCATGCAGTTCAACACTTACAGTATAAATTTTCCAAATTGTCTTTCTAATATTGGATTGAAATGCATACAGCATTCAGGGAAGATTGGTAGATTTCTCACATGCACATCACCAATGTTAACAGTAATTAGAGATTTAACTATGGTGTTCGTCATTACTTGCAGGTTGTTCCATTGTGAAGGCCATATTATTGTCCAGACGGGCTGTTTCCAAAGAATCATTCTTCATGTTTTCCTTAGCCTGGTCCATATGACTCAGTTATACACTGGGGTCCTTTACAGAGTGAGTCATAAGAGGCATTGTGGTCAGTTTAAAAAGAGAGCTACATATGACTTGTGAATTAATTTGCTCTGATCTGAATAAAATCAAACACAGCACCTTGTGAAAACATTTGTCAAAAGAAACAATGAGATTTGGAGTTGCAACATTATCTGTAAGCACTTTCCCAAAAAACGTAGGACAGAAATTACTTTAAAACAGAGAGCAGATCCCACAACCTCACGTTCACAGAAGTGTTGTGGCACAGAAGGAGGCTATTTGGCCCATTGTACCACACTCGCTCGTTACATGAGTGTCATTAGCTGGTGCCAATCTTCTGCTTTCACCTCATACCCTTCTGTATTATTTCTATCCAAATAATCATCTACTTCTCTCTTGAATGCCTCAATTGAGCCTGCATCCACCATTCTTCCAGGCAGTGCATTCCAAATCTGAACTACTCACTACATGAAAATGTTTTTCCTCATATCACCTTTCCTTCTTTTGCACAACACTTTAAATCTCGGGCTTCTTGTCCTTTGATGAGTGGGAACAGTTTGTCCCTCTCTACGCACCCCTGATGTTGAAACTTCTATCAGATTTCCTCTCAGCTGCCTTCTCTCTAAGGTGAACAACTTCAACTACTTCCATTTTCTGATGAAGGGTCCAGGCCCTAAACGTCAAGCTTTCCTGCTCCTATGATGCTGCTTGGCCTGCCGTGTTCATCCAGCCCCACACCTTGTTATCTCAGGTTCTCCAGCATCTGCAGTACCTATTATCCCTTCAACTACTTCCTTCTGTCCACTTAACTGAAGTTCCTCATTCCTGGAGCCATTCTTGTTAATCACTCCCATTCTCTGTCCGATGCATTCACATCCCTCCTATAATGTGGCACCCAGAACTGTACACAATACTCCAGCTAAGGTGTAGCAAGTGTCTTATACAAGTTCAAGATCACCTCTCTGTTCTTGTACTCGATATTCCTAATAATAGAACTAAGAATACTGTATGCTTTATAACTGCTGTTTCCATCTGCCCTGCCTCTTTCTATGATCTGTGCATTATATGCATCCAGTTACTTCTGCTCCTGCACGCCCCCATTAGAGTTGTACCCCTTATTTTATATCACTTTTGATATGCTTTCTACCAAAATGAACCATCTCACAATTCTCTACATTGAACCACATCTGCCACCTATCTACCCAATCCCCCAACTTGTCTGTCTTTCTGGATTTCTACCCTGTGCTCCTCACAGTTGACTGTTCTTCCAAGCTTTGGGTCATCTGTAAACTTTGAAATTGCCCCTTGCATACCCAGATCTAGATCAAATAGTCGCATTAATGTTTTAATACAAATGTGAAGTTTGAGGGATTTATATCATTTCCAAGTACATTAGCTGTATGCTATTCAATTCAATGTTCCAAAAAAATTCAAAGTTCTCTGTAGGTGTGCAATGAAATGGATGAAATTGGACTCAATAGGACACGGTTTCACTCAGATTTGCAAGTGAAATGAGGTGTTTAATAAACCAAAATATTGTCTCCACGACAAGATCATGACTGATTGGTGATTCCAAGAGTTGAAATTGTCTGTGATGATCCTGGAAGTAAGGTCAGCACTCATTGAAAATACCATTCTGGAAGAACAACTGTGACTGAGATACAGATTAATCATCGTCAGGAAACTGGGAGATGATAAGGGGGATGGGTAAAGCAGAGACAGTGTTTCCATCTATCTGGTCCAGCTGGGGTAGCCAAGAATAATTTTAAATCTTTTTACCTTACAAATGGTCGACATTGTGAATAGGCAAAAGTAGGTTCACATAAGGTATTACGTGAGCATTCCCATTAAATAACTAACTATCTAACAGAGACATACACACAGACTTATTACCACAGTCCTTACACCACACTGTACACCCAACACTGCACACATACCCACCCCCAATAACCACCCACACACACACACACTCTCTCACTCTGAACATTACACCAGACATACATACACTTGGAATCCCCTACACACACACCGTCACAATCATT
Source organism: Ginglymostoma cirratum (assembly GCA_024137785.1). Classification (NCBI taxonomy): domain Eukaryota; kingdom Metazoa; phylum Chordata; class Chondrichthyes; order Orectolobiformes; family Ginglymostomatidae; genus Ginglymostoma; species Ginglymostoma cirratum. The sequence goes on along the minus strand of JAHRHZ010000067.1, from coordinate 3,601,589 downwards.
CTGGCACACCCACCACATGCATGACCTCTCTAACCTTTATATAAATCAGACATATACACATTTACATGCAGACACACAAACACATGTATGCACATGCGCGCACACACATACAAATACAGCAAGAAACCACTCTCACACATACACTTGCCGTTACCACCAGCACTCTGTATACACACATGAGTCCATTGACATTCTCCATTCCCCAAATAAACATACTACCACTTCTACACCACACACACTCACAGACATCCTATGGTTAAGAACTCAAACTTTGTGTGATTAGGAAATGGCTAGAATCTATTGGTAATGAAGCAAGTTTTGCCTATCACATAACCCATATTTCTTCAAAGAAGCCTTATCAATTTTGCGGTACAACTATGAATATTTGTTGACATTCCCAATAACATTTTTGCAGTTAAAAAACTGGATACAGTTGGGCTAACATATGAATAGTGTGTCTTCAGTGTGGTGAATACATTGTGGTTTGATAATTCAATCTACACAAATCTTGTTTTTCTGGCAGTTCTTGCAGAACTTTCCTGTGCCCAAAAAATTAATCACCAACATGCTGCAGTTTGTAACATTTCATTTTCTATTTATTTTACACATGCATCTATTTTGCTGTCTACACAGTACTTGTCATATAATTATGTATTTAGATAAAATAATTAAGGACAGGACATAGTTTGTTTTTTCCTGTCTGAAATTACAGATGTTCAATTATATTTTTAAAGTTAATTCGGTTAAGATGTATATGATTTGCCTTTAGACCAAGTGGGACCTGAAATCAGACTACCTGTTTCAAAGGTAGGGACACTTCCAATGCACCACAAGGCCCTATGCTATGCTAAATCAGGGCTACCTTCATTAAAACAATCTTTAGGAGTGTGCCATTAACTGGTCTGAGTTATCAATTTAGATGAGAGGTTGTAATTGGCCTTGTGGAATTAAGTGGGGGTGGATGGAATAAACTGCAGTGGTTTTATTGAAATCTAAAATTAAATCTAGGCATGTTGGGAATACACAATTGACTTCTTAGCATCTGAAAGAAAAAAGATAGGTTTGCATAAAACCTTTCTCAGAATTGGAAAGATGAAGTTAAATAAGTAACCTCTCCAGATAATGTCAGAGAACTGTTCGGAATATGAATTACAACAACAACTTCTCAGAGTTATATAGTATCATTAACATAGAAACAAATCCCAAGGTGCTTCATAGAAAATTAATCAGAAAATATTTTGTGAGATAAAGGGAGGGATAAGAAAAAGCTCAGTAAGGAAAGGCGTTAAGGAAAGAGATGGGAGTGAGGAGGTCATTAGGTTTAAGTAAGTAATTCTGGTATGGGACAGGTGTCAACATTGGAGCAAATGGAGAGGGCAGAGCACAAGTGGCCATAGTTGGAAGGTTGTAAGGCTGAGGAATATTAAAGGAAAGAAAAGATGTGCCAACACGATGGGATTTAAAACCACAAATCAGTGTTTAAAATGTGAGGGACTAGAAGATGAGGGGCGATGTAGGGTACAAAACAGATGGATGATAGTGAGATGATTTGTTTTACAATAAAAGGTGGGTGGATGCCTTCTGGATGAACTGAAGACAGTGCAGAGCAGAGAATGGAAGGTTAGCCAGAGAACACACAGTAGGGATTCTAATTCTAACATGGGAACATTCAAACCTGATGGTGACGGGGACATGGATGAGGGTTCAGCAGCAAGCAGGTTGAGGCAATGGGAGAAGTGGGCAATTGTCACAGAAATGGATACAGGCAGCCTAGCTGATGGAGAGGGTATGGGAGTCAGGAACCAAGGTTAAATAGGCTGCCAAGATTGCAAACAGTCTGGTACAACCAGAAACAGCAGTGAAGGTGGGATAAGGAAGACAGCCTATTGAGGAGATGGCCTACCTACACTAGAATAGATAAGGGGGTAACTTGAGTGAAGGAAGTCAGTCCTCTGAGCTGAATGATGGAGGTGTAAGAAGATTGACCATCTCAAAGATTGTGGAGAGGTCAGAGAGGAGGAGAGAGAGGGAGAGACAGCATCAAGTTACAACAAGAGCTTGCATTTATGTCATGGCTTGAACATTCTTTTTTCAATGTTTCTCTGATTTGCAGAATCCCAAGTGTTGTGCGATCTTACTCAACCAGGCTAATGACATAGTTTCGGATTGTAGTTTTCACAAAACCAAGTGAAGTGGCAGGCCAGTGGAGCGCTGAACCAAGCATTGAAGTAGGGCCGTGAGTACTGGCAGTGTGCAGGCGCCTATCAGAGGAATAGGTGCTGAATACCTGTTACACATGCACAGCAATGATATCAGTGCCACCAATTTACTGGACCAGTGCAACAGATTGGAGATAGTCCGTATCACCTTTTGCTACAATAATCATGAACAGACAAAAAAATGTGAAAAACTACCCATACAAACCAGATTATTAACTGAAGGGTAAAAGTGGAAATATTTGAGGCGCGGAAATGGAGAATGATGGAAAAAGCGGGGAAAGCCAACTTAGCTTACTATAACAAATTGTCATTCCCTGAACCCTGTTGGAAAGTTTATCGTATGAGTGATGTCCCCATGGTTGAATAGCCAGCTTACTAATCATGCATACATGAGGGGTATAACCAGTTTATGAGGAGCTGCTGGATGACCACAGGCATCCACAGAGCTGTATCCGAGGTCAGAATCAGTACTGTACTAAAACTATTCAGTGCATTAACTAAGCATGTTATTGGAACATTTTGAACTGTTGTGGTTCAGTAATATCTACAAATGATGGTTTCAACCATTCATTGTAAAATGGGCAATCTTTAAAAGAAATTTTGATTAAAAGAGGAAGATAAAGCACTCTCTCCTTGGTCAACCAGGTGCTAGAGAAGCTCAGGAACCTATCACGAAGTTGAGAGTTTCCTGGCATTTCTTGTGCTAACTGAAGAAATAATGAGGGACACCAGGTCTGTGGTGGAAACAGAGTCACGCATTGTCCCTGCCTACGGGGGAAGACAAGAAAGATAAACCACAGAGAAATCTTCTTAAAAAGAAATGAGTGAATAATTCCTTGTAAAGGTGGCATATAATATCGTGAGTAAAAGAAAATTGCATTCCCACTCTTATAGAACAGCTGGTGAGTTTTACAATTCTCTGTTAAAGAGCGTCTATCACAATAACATCTTGGGACCTGGGAGTGGAATAAGCAGCTAGCTATTTAGGACTGCAATATGGAGGGAAACATTTCTTCACTCAAAAAGGTCGTGAATCTCGGGAATTCTTGGTCCAAGAGGACTGTGGAAGCTCAGTTATTAAGTATATTCAAGACAAAAATCTAAGGTTTCTAGACATTAAAGATATCAAGGGATGTAGCAATAGAATGGAAAAATGGTGTTGAGATAGAAAATCAGCCACAATCTGGTTAAATGGCAGAACAGGTTTGATGGGCCAAGTGGTCTATTCCCGCCACAGTTTCCAATGTTCCTCATGCTACTGTTCTATTGGAGACTTTATGTATTAGTGCCATGCTGCTGACGATCACTCAGATAAGATGATGAGATGCTCTGGTGGGATTTGAAAGTGAGGGCATTGAATTACAAATTCCAACACATCAATGGAGCTTGGCTGATGGAAATAGTCGCTGTACAGAGCTCAGAGTAAAGGACAGCATCCGGCTTCAGAAAGATGAATTACTGTGTGATGGCTTACTTAAAATATGATTATATAGTACCTCCTATTGGGGGGGTGGGGATTGGCCTAGTGGTATTATCACTGGACTGTTAGTCCAGAGACCCAGATAACGTTCTGGGGACCTGGGTTTGAATCCCGCCATGGCAGATGGTGGAATTTGAAATCAATAAACTATCTGGAATTAAGAGTCCGTGATGAATTAATGATGACTATGTTTCATTGTTGCTTGGCCCAATGATCTTACTCTATCAGCACATCCTTCAAGCTTCTTCTCCTTCGTATGCTTAGTCTCCTTTATACATCAACACAATACACTTCAGCCACTGTCTGTGATAGCAAATTGCATATTCTCTGAAGTTTCTTCAACTGGTATGCCCTTAAACCTTAGGGACAAGCTTGAATGTTCAAAGTGAGAATGAAAATGGAGGGAATCAAGAGCACATCACCTCCAATAAATAGCTTGTTGGAGTCACCAAGAGTTTGGAAATGTGCCAGGAAGGGTTAGAAGGTTGTTTATAATTTATCACAGAATTCCTACAGTGTACATGCAGGCCATTTGGCCCATCAAGCCCATAAGGACACTCCAAAGAGTACCCACCCCCTCCCCTATTTCTGTAACCCTACATTTCCCATGGCTAACCGACCTAATCTGCACATCTTTGGATGGAAACTGGAGCATCTGAAGGAAACCCATGCAGAAACAGGGAGAACGTGCAAACTCCACACAGACATTTGCCCGAGGCTGGAATCAAACCTGGGTCCCTGGCGCTGTGAGGCAGCAGCGCTAACTACTGAATCACCATGCCACCCTAAATATAAATCGATGTTTCTGAATGGTCTTGTGAATGTTGATGCAGAGCTGTTGGGAGCAATGTGGGCATTAGTTCATTTTATTTTTAGACCTGGGGACTCTGGGGCTCAATTAGATACATTATCTCTGAATAGGCCATTCTGGCCACTTTGATGCCTGCTGAGGTTGCTGCATGTGCAGGTGCTCATTTCAATAAGAGAGCAGGCACTAACATGGCTGTTGTATCCCAGTAATGCTCAGCATTAAACTTACCATTGGCCTAATAAGGATATTCACATTTGAAGGTAATGTCTTTTGGGTCGAAGACATGAAAATTATCCAGGAATCTGGTTCCCAACCCTGAACTGCAAAAAAGCAAGTGCCCTGTTGAAACCTTTTGTTATTTGACAGAGCTCTGCTAAGCCACTTCTCAGATTTCTCTTTTTAAGAACGGTAAAAGATGGGTGAGCAGAATAATCCAGAAATCAATTCTCAAGAACAATCAGGGGCAAAGAATACAATGTCACGGCAGCCTGTTTTCTCGGGGAATGCTGTTTCTTTGTACAAGCTGAACCTGGGTATCACAGTTCCTAACTAGTATCAATAACAGACTATCAAACGAGTTGTGCATCTTGTGCAGAGCTTGCAAGAAAAAGAAATCAATAGCTTAAGTACTTGAAGGACTGGTTTAATCCTTGCAGAGGTACTTACAAAACTTGCCAAATCCACCTTAGAGCTCAACGGAATCCAACTGATTAGATGCTAAATAAGTGCAGAAGCTCTGGAACATTAACCAGTCATCAGCACATTGCTGCTTCTGTAAGCCACTAAATCAGAGGCCTGGAGGTAAGAGGTGGACTTTCATTGCACATTCAGCCACCATCTGTTATCAGAGCCCTACATGCTGTGATCTGCATAGCCTCTTTCTTGTTCATTAAATACTGTTCACAAAGAAAATCAAATACACATCTCATGGAGTTGTACTACTTAATTAGCTGGAACACTGACTGCAGTCCTGGATCTCGAGCAGATTTACTGCTAATTAAATTTGTGCTCTAATCCTGGGTATAAAATGCTGCATTTCACTTTTATTGTCATGTTATAGGCTGGCAGTAAGGACGATGATTGCAACCAGCATCTGTCAGCAACTATGGAATGTACATTGTGCTTATCTGTGGCAATCAACCCAGGGACTGGGTAATTGTCCACAGTTCAGCAGAAACGTTGAGCGTCTAATGACTCCAGGTTTCTGATTTAAAGAAACTGCAGCATTCAGAATGTGGCCAGAGAGGCTTTGTAATCATTATAAATTTTGATGATCAACATTTCACTGAAATCAACCAAAATGTACACATCTGTTATTAAGAGCAATTATCATTTTACGAACAGGAAAAGAAATAGCTGAATGAAACACTTTTTGAGCTGGTTTTTTTTTCACAAGGTAAGCTTCCTGCTGCCAGGACCAAAAGGAAGAGGTAACATGTCACTGGGAGGCATGGGAATCCTGATGGCTATTTTACCAGTGGCTGTTTTAATGACATACACCTTTTGAACCGCTGTCAATTGTTACATACCTTGACAGGATAGAATGTATTATACATGACTTATTGCACAGTCTGAAGCAGCAGAGTAGCAGAAGCAGTGAGAGTAAGACGCACTATATTTAGCTCTCAGTGCACAATATTTTGACATAGTTTCATCTTCAATGAAACTCCCATGTTATTGCTTCATTAAGCCTTGTGTGTGAGTGTTTACGCTAAAGAGGAGAATGTAACAGTGGCAGCCAATTGAAAGGATGGTGGCTTTCCTCCCAGCTGCTGACCCAACCACAGTGTCCTTGGCAGCAAAGGCCAGCCTGGCAGTTTTGGAGGGCCCATGGTTTTGGTGAGTGTGTGGAGAGATGGAATTGCACCTTTTGTCCTTGATGCTGTGAGAATGGTCCTCTTGGGCCATGCAGCAACCATAAAGAAGGGTCCCTTCTCTAGGAACCCCCTGAGTGTTTATCCAGCAGTCTCCCCACAAGGCTGCTGCTCCTCCTGTTGCCTGTAAAATGCAACTTGGGATAGGAGGTGGTCCTTGATATGACAATTATTTGGCAATATTTGTCATAAGCCATGTTTGCAGCATGTTATTGCAACATAGGCGCTCGAGTAGACCATTCAGCCCCGTGAGGCTGGTCCACCATTCTAGATTATGATTGTTCATCTTCCTCAGCATTAAGTTCCTGCACCTACGTCCTTTAATGTTATTAGCAGCTAGAAGTCTATCAATCGCTGTCTCAAACCCACTCAATGATTGAGCTTCCACAGTCCTCAGGGGTAAATAACTCCAAACATTCCCCACCCTCTGAGTGAAGCAGTTCCTCCTCATCTTGGTACAAAGTAGCTTGCCTTTTACTCTGAGACGTCTCCTCTAGTTCTGGACCCCACAGCCAGGGGAAACATCTTTCTGCATCTACTTTGTTTCTACTTTTATGAATTTTCGAGACTTCCTGTCATTCTTTTGAACTCCTGAGAACACATGCCTAGTTTCCACAGTCTCTCCTTTTGGGACAGCCTCAACATCTCAGTAATCAACTCAGCAGGTCTGGCAGCATCTGTGAAGAAAAAAATCAGAGTTAACGTTTCAGGTCCAGTGACCCTTCCTCAGAACTCACTGGATCTGATACATTAACTCTGAGTTTTCTTCACAGATGCTGCCAGACCTGCTGAGCTTTTCCAGCAACTTCTGTTTTTGTTCCTGATTTACAGCATCCGCAGTTCTTTTGGCTTTTATCCCAGGAATCAATTTGTTACACTCTCTCGATAGTAAATGTATCCTTCCTTAGGTAAGGGGATTGAAACTGCACACCTACAATTAAAGCAAGACTTCTACGACAAAGCTCACAAATTATTTGTCTTCTGAATTGTTTGCAAATTAGCTTTCAGTGACTTCTAAACAAGGAGACCTATGTCCCTTTGGACATCACTTTCTAATCTCTCATCACGTAAGAGATACACTGCACCTCTGTTCCTCCAATGAAGGTAGGTACATTCACACTTACCAACATTATGTTTTGTTTTCCATGCTGTTATCCACTCACTCAACCTGCTTAAATTCCCTTGAAGCCTCTTTGTATCATCCTCACAATGCACATTCCCACTAAGTTTTATATCATCTACAAACTTGAAAATAGTACAATATTCACATCCAAATCATTGCTATACATTGTGTACAGCTGGTGCCCAAGCCCTGTTCCTTGTGTCTCCCATTAGTCACAGTCTTCCAACCTCAGATTGATCTATTTATTCCCACTGTTTTGCTTTCTGTCTGTTAACCAATCCTCAATCCATGCTAGTCGATTACCTGCAATCCTACATGTTTTAATTTTGTTTACTAATCTCCGCTGTGGGCTGTAGCAAAAGCCTTCTGAAAATTCAAATACATTGTAGTGACAAGTTCTCCCTTATCAACTGTGTTTGTAATATCTGCAATAAATATATCAGATTGGTCAAATATGCTTTGCCCTTCATATATCTATGTTGACTCTGTACAATTTGATAATTATTTTCTAAATATCCAGCAACCATACCCTTTATAATAGGTTCTAGTGTTTTTCTCACTGTAGACATCAGCCTAACACATCTGTAATTCCTTGTTTTCTTTCTTCCTCCTTTCTTAAACAGTGGAGTTATATTCCCATGGCCTTCATCCAACTGCAGTCACCATTACAGAATTCATAGAATGTTGGAAGATGGCCACCAATGTACCTGCTAAAGCAGTAGCCATCTCTTTCAATATTCCAGGGTGAAGATCATTGGTCCGGGGGATTTGTTCACTTTCAGTCCCATTCATCTCTCTGATCTGATCAGTAGGTTTGTAGTTAATACACAAATTGGTGTTTTGGTAAATAGGGAGGAGGAAAGCCTCAGACTGCAGGATGAGATAGATGGGTCGGACAAATGGGCTAAACTGTAGTGAAGGAATTTAATCTTGAAAAGTGTGAGGTGATGCATTTTTTTGCGGATTATCAAGGCATGGGAGTACATATTGAATGGTAAGATCCTAGGAAGTACAACGGATCAGAAGGCCCTCAGAGTGCGTGCCCATAGATCCTTGAAGGCAGCAGGATAGATACATAAGATGATTAAGGCAGACAGAATACTTGCCTTTATTAGTCAATGCATAGAATTAAAGAACAAGAATGTTATTATGGAGCTGTAGACATTATTAGTTTGGCCGCAGCTGGAGTCCTGTGTGCAGTGCTTGTTACTACACTGCAGGAAGGATATGATTGCACACAGAGGCTCAGAGGAGATGCACCAGGATGTTGTCTGGGCTAGAGTGATTCCACTATGAAGAGAGACTAAAGATGCTAAGATTTTCTGCATATAAACCTACATTTTCCCAGCTATCATCCGTTCTGAGGAAGGATCACTGGACCCAAAACTTTAACTCTGATTTTTTTTCTTCACAGATGCTGCCAGATTTGCTGAGCTTTTCCGGCAACTTCTGTTCTTGTTCCTGATTTACAGCATCGGCAGTTCTTTCGGTTTTTATGAGGCTGAGATTGTGTTCTTTAGAGTAGAGAAGGCTGAGGGGGACCTTATTAAAGTGTACAAAGTACAACCTGGAGACAGCACACACCCTTGTGGAATTGTTACAATGTGGTTTGTAGCCCAAGTGTGTATTAGTTGCTGAAGTGCTCGAAGGTTTATAAGAACAGCTCATGAGCTGGTAGTCTCCATTCCAGTTCAGTAACTGGAGGCTTAGTGGATGTTCTCTTGTTAAGGTTATGCCTAGGCATTTTCAGCTAATTCAAATTGTTTTCAGAAGTCATTGTTCCATTACTGTCAGCAAACACTACATAATGAGTCACTCCTCCATGGAAAGTAAGGGATGTGTAATCGCTCTCTGAGGCTTAAAGAGTACCTTTTCATTGTACTCCAGGCCTGCCTTATTCCAACTGCCTGCAGAAGAGGGAGTAATTAAACTCAAATCATTCACATGAAAGCCTCCTTTTATTTATATTCATCTCAATATATCCTATAGCAATTTCATGCACTCCAGAACATCATTGCAAAAATGCAATCCAGAAAAGCATTCAGTGCGTTATTATATGCATTTAGAAAACGTTAGGTTTGAATGCCATTGGGGAGATGTCTTATGTAGATATTAAATAGAGACAGTAATTTCCTCATGTTAAAAGCAATAGACAATAATACAAAATAATGGGAAAAGCAATTTTCCTAAATGTCTAATGCTCCTCTTCCAGTTAAAAACTATTCTTTGTCAAAACTTTGTCCTGCGTTAAGTCCTATTCAAAGGGTTAGTGTACTTTGCAATGCCTGATGGTGACTGAATGTAATTTCAGTATTCTGGTACCAGTTTTGGGCTAATTATTGGCCTAGTCTCGTGTTGTGCTGTTGCAACTTGGGGAAATATTGGTGTGGTGTTAATATCACTGGGCTAACAATTCTGTCGTCCATGGTCATAGGCCTGAGACATGGGATCACATCCCTGCAAGGTAGCTGGTGGAATTTATGCTGAATTAAAAGTGAGTTTCAGTAATAGTGACATTATAAATGTTATTGATTGTCATTAAAACTTATCTTGTTTATTAATATCCTTTACTGGAAGAAAATCTACCTGTTTTAAAATTGTAGGTTTTGATACCACACCAGGAGTTTGTGTTCACGATAGACTGCTTAAGGAGAAAGCAAAGTCAACAACTGTCTTCAGGCTTAATACAGTAAAGTTATATAGAATCCCTACAGTGTGGAAGCAGGCCATTTGGCCCATTGAGTCCACACTGACCCTCCATAGAACATCCCACCCAGACCCCCACTCCCACTCTATAATACTGCATTTTCCATGGCTAATCCACCTGGACACCAAGGGCAATTTAGTGTGGCCAATCCACCTAAACTGCACATCTTCGGACGGTGTGAGGACACTGGAACACTCTGAGGAAACGCACACGGAGACGGGGAGAATGTGCAAACTCCACACAGACAGTCACCCAACGGCAGAATTTAACCCAAGTCCCCTGGTGCTGTGAGGCAGCAGTGCTAACCACTGAGCCACTACGATTTATAATACATTAATACTAAATCTTGATATACATGGTAATCATAGTTATATCAGGCACTGATCTATCACATCAGGTAAGAACTAAGCAATCTTCATTGTCTTCATGCACACATGCTCTCAGCATGTCTTCTGGTGTGCTCCTTCAGGATTGTCCTGACTCCACCCACTCTGCACTATTTATACTCAGTGAGGTGCAACGCTGTCACATCATCACAGGGTTACTTCAAGTAAATGTACAATGCTATCCTCATCTGGCCTGACCTACATGTGACTCCATTGTAACGCGGTTGAATTTTAAATTCTCTCACGGGATGGGCAGCAAATGTCTTTACAAATTACATCCATGTCATGAAGGGGAGGCAATGGCCTAGTGGTATTATTGCTGGACTGCTAACTCAGATAACGTTCTGGGGTCCTGGGTTCAAATCCTGCCACAGTAGATGGTGGAATTTGAATTCAATAAATATCTGGAATTAAGAATCTAATGATGACCCTGAATTGATTGTTGATGCATTAAAAAACTCTTTAGGGAAGGAAATTGGCACCCTTACCTGGTCTGGCCTATATTGACTCCAGACCCACAGCAATGTGGTTGACACTTAACTGCCCTCTAGGCAATTAGGGATGGGCAATGAATGCTGTTCAGTATGAAAGAATAAAGGACATCAGATGAACAAATATTAAAAAGCACATCATAGTACTGTATTTGTTTAAACAACGATCAGTATATATCTAAGGTTTATACTGCAAGAGAGCATGCTATGAACAATTACACATCAGACATAAAGTGTTGGAAATAATCCAGTAAATCAAGTGTTATAATCTTAGAACCTTTTACAGTCATAGAATCATAGAGTCATACAGCATGGAAACAGGTCCTTCAGCCCAACCAGTCTATATTATCATAATCCCAAACTAAACTAGTCCCACCTGCCTGCGCGTGACCCATATCACTCTAAGCATTTCTTATTTGCGTACTTATCTAAAGTCCTTTAAATGTTCTCACTGTACCCACATTCACCATTTTCTCTGGAAGTTCATTCCACACACGAACCACTCCCTGTGTAAAAAAATTGCCCCTCATGTCTTTTTAAAATCTTTTTTCTCTCACTTTCAAAATATGGCCCCTAGTCTCAATACCTTTTGGGTTCAGTGGTGCTCAGCGCTCTTAAAAGTCATGTGAAAGTCTTTATTTTACACAGTTAACTTGCTGAGTTTTATGCCCTCCTGTACAACTACATCATTTGTACCTCCCACATGCCCTGTTAAGTTTCTCTATCCTTTCTAAAAATGACCTCAGATGCACTGGACAAGATGAGACCTAAAGCAATTTGATAAGCTGTAACAAACATGAGGAATAGAGGTTATGATCAAACTCAGTTGATTCAATCAATCCAACTTAGAATTGTGAATAAATATAAAATAAAGAAAATGCTGCACTTGCTCATATCAATGGGTCACGTTACTGAATTTAAATGAAGTAAGCCTCAATCATCCTGTAGCTTTGCTCACCACATAATCTGAGGAAAAGCCCTTGCAGTTTTCTCTTTAAAAGCCCAACTGACCTCAGAGCCTTTGCTGGATATCTTTTCCTCTGTGTCTGTCTATTATTAGTCTCTCTTACTTGACAGCCGAGAAGGAAGAACTACCAAAAGCCTTCTGGTCAGCATTCAGGAACACAGACAATGGGTGTACAGTTTTTGACTGATCACTGAGATTATTTGTTGCTTATGTTTGTGACGAAGATTAATCTCCAACTGTATATCATGCCAGTGCTCCTTGTTACCTTGTCAGAATGGGCTCTGCTTTGGGATGCAATTTTTTTATTTAAAAACTCCTTTTTATAAACTTCACCATGGAAAATGTTCTTACAAACGTTTCTACCAGAATGTCTCTTGGTGCGGTTTCGGTGAAATGCTTTAGAAGGTATTTTTTGATAGAAATTATTGTTACCAGCATCTGCAAAAATACAGTAAAATGTGTAAACGTCACCACAGAAACATAATTATATAAATTATATACAAAAAGAAAATGAGAAAGTTAAGACAAATATAATTTTTGTTCATTCCAAGGCCCCTTGGTTTTGTGGACTGGCCACTTCTGAAGACCAATGGGCCTGTCCAACTGCTAAGGACTGGGGGCCTCTTGAAACTGCCAAAGCAGGGAGCCTGACAAAATCACTGAGGACTGGGGGCCTGTTAAAACTGGTGAGGACCAGGGCCTGTTGAAACTCCTGAGGAAAGGTGCCCATTGAAACTGCTGAGGACTGGGGTCTGTCGAAACTGCTGAGGACTGGGGCCTTTTTTGGTGACTCTCTGTTAGTGCATTGTAGGCACAGTAGATTGGTTGCCAGAATGAGATCTTGTTGAGAAGAGTGGACAAAGTAATGGTGAAGCAGACTGTTTTGTGCCTGGATGGTGTTGACTTTCCTGAATGTTGTTGCAGCTTCATTATCTGGGGTGATGGAGCGCATGTCAATCTAACTTATCCATTGTAGGCAGTAGAAGGGTTCCCCCCCCCCCCCCCCATTCATGAAGTAAGCCGCTCACTACAGAATATCCAGAATAACCTTTGCTGGTAGCTGTGATATTTATTTGGCTCATTCAGTTTTTAGTTAGTCACTTCCATGCTCATGGTGGGGGAGCCATTGAAAATATTGTCATTATGTGTCAGAAAGAGGTGATACAACTCTCTCCCTGGAGATAGCCATTGCCTAATGTTTGTGTGAAGCCAATGTTACTTTCCATTTATGAGTCCAAGCCTGGATACTGTGTATCAGCGACATAAGAAGAGCAGGGAAGTTTCATGAGCAATGTTGCTACTTGAAGATTCAACAGGAGGACTGTTGAACAAAATGCTAATGTCCTTCATGAAGCTGAGCATTCACACAAAACTTTTTTGGCAGCACATTTATGAAAATTGGAACAATACAGAGAAGATTAACATGATCTCTGCGCAGGGATGACACACAATTTTGTGAAGCTTTCCATATTTAGGGCCCTGTTGTGGTGCAGTGATATGTCCCTAGCCCTGGACTGGCGACCTGGTTCAAGTCCCATCTGCTCCAAAGTTGTGCAATAACATCCCTGAACAGGTTGATTAGGAAAAATAGGTTAAATTAGAGGAAAAAAAACTGTCCCAAAATCAACTTTGATAGACTGGACAGTGTGTCCAGATGGAAGAAACTGTCTTCCGCACCAGGTCCCTTCTTTTTTAACCCTCTATGGCTAACATTCCAGAGGAGGACAAAGAATACAAGTGCTAGCTCAGTGGTTAGCAATGCTGCCTCACAGCACCAGGGACCCGGGTTCAGTTCCAACCTCAGGTGATTGTCTGTGTGGAGTTTGCACGTTCTCCCTGTGTTTCCTCTGGGTACTCTGGTTTTCTCCCACAGTCCAATGATGCACAGGTTAGGTGGAATGGTCATGCTAATTTGCCCCATAGTGTTCAAGGATGTGCGGGCTAGGTGGATTATCAATGGGAAATGGAGGGTTACAGGGATAAGGTAAGGGGATGGGTCTAAGTGCGATGCTGTTCAGAGGGTCGGTGAGGACTTGATGGGCCAAACAACTGTCTTCCACAAAGTAAGGATTCTACGAATACACTTGCAAAACACTATGAAGCTCTCCTTGAAAAGGAACAACACTGACATTAATGACTGGAAGGAGCTCGCTGTCAGTCCTTCAAAATAACATCAACTTCTTCATCGAGCTGCATCCCACTTTGAGTTCAAGCACCTTAACAATGAGGCAACAATTGAATGGAAATGAACAACTTCTGAACTCAGGATCTCGCAATGTTGTGGGACCTCCTGCCTCATATGTTCAAAGAGCTGGGAGTTGAGAATCTCTTCAATCACATGAAGACCTATGGTGGAAACCTGGGGAGATGTTGTCCTCAAATTGAGGGAATGCTATTGGATGGACATTGTCTAGATTTTGTTGCATTTGAGACTGTGCAGACTGGAAACAAGTTGATAGCAAAAAACTGTTCAAATGTATTTTAAATATATTTGTCATGAAGGACAAACTATCTCTGAAATAAGAATAACTACTTTATACTGCTCTGACAGTTCAGAATTGACAACGTGCTGAGAGCAGTACACAGTTCCTAGTCTGCAAGCCTAAGCATGAATCCACCTTGATGCATATTTCTTGAAGTGGCGGTTGGAGTATGTTTGAGTATTACATGGTATAAAATAAATCCTTTCATCTTCTTTCATTGAAGAAAACTGTTGGCAATTCAACTGCTACCTGACTTGAATGCAATAGTTCCACAGTCGCTGTAAGGTACAGACCGGCATTTATTGAGCGGTGTAAAATATAATATTTCAGACAAAAAGCTCCATGTACAAGGGCAGATTGTTATGTCTTCAAACAAAACTATAGAATTCTTCTGCCTCAACAAGTTGTTGCAGTTTTGTTTTAATGTCTTGAAAACAGAAGCTACTTCAGTACTGAGGTGAAGAAAGTCCCCATTGTCATGTTCCACAGCAAAGAGGAAACTTTGGTGATCCCAAGTCCATGTTCTTAGAGACCTGAACTCATAGAATCAGGTTGCCATAAATTGGCAATGATTTGTTAACCTCACTGAGCTAGTGTCCAGAAGAATCGCTGGATATCCCACAGCCTTTTACAGCTAATAAATGACGTTTAAAATGTAGTCATTGGTGTATTGTAGAAAAGTAGGAAAACACTTTGAGTCCCTTTTCTGTGGTTCTGAACGAGACATGTTGTCGAGACAGATGAGGTCAGTGGCTAATTTGAGTCTTACTACCCAGAAAGTGCTTCAAATGAAATAATGGAGAAACCTCAGTTCCTGCAGCTCTGAGATAAAGGAGTGAAAGAGAAGCTAAACACACATTTCTTAAAGCAAAGATAAAAAGCTTTTCTGAGATTTCTCTGTCATAGTGAGATTTGATCTGCAGCCACACAATGAAAGGAGAACCTGAGTGGAATTCATACACTGCATTGGAGAAAGTAGATGACTGGAACATTTCATGTGGATTGAACTGACTGCTTATAATCATGTGTTCATGCACTTGTGATCATCAATGTACTTGTTTACTGTGAAGAAAATAAAATTGCTTTGATTCAAATCTATTGCCAATGTACATATTGAGCATTTTATTCCATGCAATCTACCTTAAAGTTCTTCTAATCTCTACATCTGCAACAATAAAAGGTCTTGCAAAATTTGGACAGAAAACTTTGTAGTGCTACAGTTACAGAATAAGAAGGCACTTGCTTGACCCACGAGACAAGGTTAAAATGTAATTAGATTGTGTTTTATTTTCTGTATGTTGCCCAATAGGACATGATAGCTTAAGGGATAGTTTAGAGAAGATATAAAACACCAGCAATGTGAATCAGGGCTTTCTAAATCTGTGTATGGGTCGCGTCTATCCGTGCAATGTCTGTATGTTATTGGTGCATACAGGTTATAGTTAGCCTATCTTTTGGTGGTGTTCATATGAGGGAATACACACAAAGTGAGTTCAACTGAATGGGATGGGAATGAAGGGGAAGGAGGGAGGGTTTGTCAGCAGTAAGTCAATAGTTGGCATGTGGTGGAGGATGAAATTATTATTAGGTAAGAGGAAATAGGACAGCGAGAGGCAACGGGGAGAACTGATACAATAAAGTGAAAAAGAATAGCTTAGCTATGCAACAGGTTTGAGGAGATACTTGGAACCACAATGTTAGGGATGGGAGTGGGGAATTTGCATAAAACAGATCGGGTGTGGTGGGGAGGGTCTGAAGAGAGCTGTCAACCTGGTTAAGCTGCATGTTTCTCACATAATCACCACTTCCATCGCTAACAAGTGACTTGCAAATTGCAGTGCCTCCTTGCCTTGCTACCTACCGTCTGTCCTCCGAAAGAAGATAGTCAAGGAGTGACAAGGGAGGAAGAAGCAGAAGAGCACAGAAAGAGAGAGAAAGATGCACAGAATTGGAAAGAGACTGAAGTAGAAGATGCAACAGATGCATGAAAAAGTGCAACATGTGCCTGAGGCAGAGATATGGAAAAACCTATAAATTGGTTCTACTCGGGCTATAGCACAAGAGAGCTCAAGGACCTATTCCTAAGACTCGGTAAAAAGTGAAGCTGCCATAGTCCCACACTTTCATTAGAGAGAGATGTGGTGGTGGTTTAACCTGAGGGTCACCATGCCTCAGGTGAGGGGACAGGTTGAGAGGAGAATCTTTCATGGTAACCTCAGCTGGTACAGGAATTGAACCCACACTTTGATGTCATTCTGTCTAACAAACCAGTTATCCAGCCAACTGATCCCTAGGACATTGAGACTATCAAGCTATCGCCTCCCGACCACCCCTCAGTAGCTCATTGGTGAAGAAGATCTGACAACAGACACAGCACCATGACCCAATTTAACGAGTAAAATGAATTATTTTTGGTAGAATGTACATTCCCTGTAGGTATAGCACTTAGTTCCTGTAACTGTTTTTCCCATCATATGTTGCTGATAACACCGTGTTGTTATATAACAGTATTCCCACTGACTCATAGCCAGGTGACATACTATAGGCAATCTCCTGGATATATAATGTGTAGCATTTCCATTGAAAATGATCTGTAGACACAATTGGGAATTACTTTGAAGTTATTGCAGACTTGTTATTCTTTCCAACTCCTCAATAAATGATGTAGATACCAAATCCATTCTATGCTAATCTAATGGTGGATCGGGAATCAGCAGTTGTGTGGGCATCATTGCCTGTGGATACCAGGATACCTGTAGAAAGCGTTGCTGGATAATGAATCTGCTAAGAATAAGGAATACATTTGCCGCTATAGCCAGAATAAATTTAACAGTAAAATGCCATGAGAAGGAAGAGCAGAAGTAGGTCATTCAACCCATCAAATCTGCTATGCCATTCGGTGAGATCATGGCTGATCTGTTAAGTCTCAACTTCAGTTTCCTGCCTTTTCTCCATAACCCTCAATTCCTTTCCTGGTAGAAAATCTGTCTATCTCATCCTTGAATATACTTAATGACCCAGCCTCAACAGCCCTCTGTGGTAAAGAAATCCACAGATTCACAACCCTCAAAGGAGAAATACGTCTTCACCTCTGTTTTAAATGTGCAACCCTTTATTCTGAGATTATGACCTCTGGTCCTAGACTCTCCAGAAGGGGAAACAACCTTGCACTTCATTACTTTTGTATTGTCATGTTAATTTCAGTATACATCTTGTAAAAGTGTACGTTTGTATAAATCGCAGTCTGACAACCTCTTGAATCTATCTCACCTATCTTTCAAAATTCTTCGCCAAAATTCTTCTGTGTGTGTGGCTTACATGTTACAACATCATAGTTACAGCACAAGGAGTGACAAGGGAGGAAGAAACAGAAGAACACAGAAAGAGAGAGGAAGATGCATAGAATTAGAAAGAGACTGAAGTAGAAGATGCAACAGATGCATGAAAAATTGCGATATGAGCCTGAGACAGAGAGATATGGAAAAACTATAAATTGGTTCTACTCAGGCGATAGCACAAGAGAGCTCAAGGACCTATTCCCAAGACTCGATAAAATGTGAAGCTGCCATAGTCCCACACTTTCATTAGAGAGAGATGTGGTGGTGATTTAACCTGAGGGTCACCATAGGCCATTCAGCCTAAGAGCCCTGTGCCAGTGTTTGTGCTGTGGATGAGTCTTCTCTCACCTCTTCTAATTTTATTCCATCAACATATTCTTGTCAGTTTTTTCTTACATGTATATGCCCAGCTTTCCCTTAAATGTACCTATGCTGGTTGCCTCAACCACTCCTTTTGATGGTAAGTACCTCAGACTAACAATGCTTTGCATGGGCAAAGAAGCTTCTCCCGAATTCCCTTCTGGATTGACCAGTGACTCTCTTATCTTCCTGATCCATTGTTCTGATCTGTCCTGCAGGAACTCTGTGTTCCACATTCCCTCTATCAAACTGTTTTGTAATCTGAAAGAATTCTATCAGATCATCCCTCAGTCTTCTCTTTTCTGGTGGAAAAATCCCCCAGACTTTTCAATCTTTTATGATGGGTATAATTGGGGCAGCACAGTGGTTAGCACCGCTGCCTCACAGCACCAGGGACCCAGGTTCGATTCCACCCTCGGACGACTGTCTGTGTGGAGTTTGCACGTTCTCCCTGCGTCTGCATAGGTTTCCTCCAGGTGCTCCGGTTTCCCCCACAGTCCAAAGATGTGCAGGTTAGGTAAATTGTCCACACTAAATTGCCTGTAGTGTTCAGGGATGTGTAGATTAGGTCAGTTACAGTGGAATGGGTCTGGGTGGGATGGTCTAAGGTTTGATGTGGACTTGTTGGGCTGAAGGGCCTGTTCCCACACTGTAGGGATTCTATGATTCTAACCTTTCAGTTGCATATTATCCTAAAAAAACTCACCTTCACACATTCTCTAGTGCTTCATCTTGTCCTGTCTAATAATAATCATACAGAACTATGCATAGTACTCCATATGTGGTCTCACTACTGGTTTATTGTAACTCCTTTGCTTTTCATTTCTCATTCTCTGGAAATGAATTTCATTGCTTGTTTGCTTTATTATTGCCTTATTAGTCTGCCTCACTACTAATCTGTAATTCTATATTCCTAACATCCATCCTGCTCTACTCCATGCAGACCAGTTTATATTGCACTTCCTATTATAAACGAGGATACAGAAAATCACAATGAGGATGTAAGAATGGATGTTTATCAGTTCAGCGCTTCCTCAAAAATTCTTGTTCCTGTCCATGACGTAGAAGGTGAAATTTAATGAAATTTCAGTTTGTTAATGGGGAATGAAATCGAAGCAAGCAGATGGGGATCACAACACCTTTCCACATCTGCACTGTTAAAACTGTGATGGGAAAGTCCATGGATGGCCATGCCAATTTAAGGTCCTCATCTCGCTACTGCTAGTATTAACCCAGAAGTGGGTGGGAGAGCGAGGACCCAGGCAAGCAAGGAATTGCTTGCAGGCTTCAATGTGTGGGCACAGAGCGGGCACAGTACCTGCTTGAGGAACTTGGCATTGAGGGCTCAACTCCTATCCCCAAGCACAACATGCAAGTTTTGGGAGTCTTGGTGGGATCATTGCAGCAAGGAGTGGTATTGATAGCTCCATTCTTTAATCACAAATGACTGCTTAGTGCACAGAGTGATTCGCTGCCTTTGGTATTGCTCAGGCATCTGGTGAACTATACACCAGCAGGATTTCCTGTCTTCAGAGAGAAGACATTACGAGAGGAAATTAGAGGAAGAAAAAAATGCTTTTGTTTGCTTTATTAACGTGTTTGCTATTCTATCAAGAGCTTAAAAACAAAGGAGGTTAAATGTTTGCTCCTGCTTTGTTCAACTTTGGTAGACATTATGACACAAAACTTGTGATTAAAACTGTCTGATGGATACATGTGAAATATTCAAAGAATTAAAACCTACATCATCCTGCGAGAAATCTATTGACTAGAAAAGGAATGAAAAATCAGAAATTAACAGATGTGTTAAATTAATTTTTCACATCAGTCTACAGGAATGAAGGCTGTGGACAAATTCCAGATTCAGGCAAACTAGCCTGGGAATATGGAACACATGCAGAGGTCAGTAAAGCATATGTTTTGGAACAAAAGTCTGAAAGAATTAAGGTGCAAATATTTTGGCAGCTCTGTGCAAAAAAGCATTTAAAACAATTCTTTCAATGCATGCATCAGCCACCAAAGTGTGGAAAATGAGCATTCTCATCATCTCAGTTTGATGTTGCAGATAAGTTACTTCCAACTTCAGTTTTCTCCCACTCTACGAAACTTATTGACCCTTAATGGGGACAGTTCAACCAGTGTTCATTCATGATCTGATGTAAGAACAACACAGGAATAGCCGTGTTCAAAGCGGGTATGGAGGTGAAACTTGAATCCATGCATTTGGATGATATTGTATGGAAATATAAGATTGATGAAGAATAATAAAGGAATATGGAAGGTGGTACAGGAAGGGAAGCTGCCACAGTAAATCTATTGGCAGTATGGAATGGATAGGAATGGAACCATGTGAGGACAAGGGCATGAGTGAGCTAGGAAGGACAACAATGATCTGATCAAAGGGACATGGAAAATGAGAAGCTATGACTTGTTACAGTCACAATTACACAAACAAGTTTGTAAACAATAGTCTGAACCCTTCTTCAGAAAGTTTCAGAAGAAGTGTCCAGACCCAAAAAGTCAGCTTTCCTGCTCCTCTGATGCTGCCCGGCCTGCTGTATTCATCCAGCTCTACACCTTGTTATCTCGGACTCTACCATCAGCAGTTCCTACTATCTCTCTGTAAACAATAGTCTAATTGTTTTGAATTTTCTGGAATTGTGGAAGGCAGTAGTGTAGTAGTCATGTCAGTGGTAATCCAGAAACCCAGGCCAATGTTCTGGGGATATGGATTTGAATTTGACCATGGCAAATGTTGAAATTTGAATTCAATATAGACGTGGAATAAGAAGCTAGCCCTAATGGCATCCATGTCGATTGTTGTAAGAAAAAATCCCATCTGGTTCACTAATGACCTTCAGGGAAGGAAATCTGCTGTCATTGCCTGGTCTGGCCAAATGTGATTCCAGTCCCATAGCAAAGTCATTGACTCTTATTGCCCTCTGACCAATTAGGGATGGGCAAAAAATGCTAGTCTAGACAGGGATACCCACATTCAATGAACAAATAAATGAAACCAATTAAAGGTTTGAACTAAATTTGTGCAAAAGATAAAAATATGATCTGCTGAGCTATTAACAAATAATAGTGATCATATACAACATCAATTAATTAGCTGAATTCAGAACTGACTTCTTTGGGTGTGGGACATTGAAAATTGGGATTTTTTTGAGGTTTAAATATTGCAGTGTAAAATGCCTCATGTAATTTTGATGCCATGAAAGTATCATCTGGGCAGATCTGAATTACAGAGACATAAATACAGTTAATGTGGTTTTGACTCAACCACATGTGGGAATCAGTGAGGAAATTTTCACTTTAATGATTAATTGAGAAATTGAATTCAAATCCAGTATGTCCTCCAGTAAAGTGAATTCATTTGTTCTTGAAAGAAATGGATATCTTGTGAATCTAGTCCAATCCACGACTCATCTACTCTATTTGAGGTGGGCAAAGACTTGGAACTCATGAGTCTCAAAAATGTTCTTTCTAGTATCATATCAATTCCCAACATTAAATATTAATGTTTGGAAGTCTAGGCCATGTAGCCAGAAGAGCCCCAAAATATTGTTAAAACATACTTCACCATGACCAGTTTCATGAACTTTCCTCAACCTCTGACTGTCGTCTTCTTAAAATAAATGGTTCCTAGTGTTTGAAATAACTGCACAGAGCAGTATCCCAACACCAAGTCACCCTTTATTTACAGGTACACAGTACACTGGCTGTGATGAGTCAGCTCAGAGTCAGTCCCTGAAGTGAGGAGACTCTGAATCCTCTCTTTACATCTTTCAGACAGGGCCCTCCTGATTGGCCCAGGTTAAAAACTCCTATCAAGGATATTGCAGTCAATAAGAACCACCTGGTTCCAGTCACTACAGTGTTTTAAAAATAATCTAGCATCATTTCATCATGAAGAGCTCTTCTGCTCACAGAAATGGTCACTGGTTTGTATTTTTTTTAATGCGCTGTGTTTATTAATAGAGAAGACGCAATTCTACCTACAGGTCTTGCAGTTAAAATTCCAATCCTAATTGCAAAGGAGTTGTAAAAACAATCTTTCAAGCTGAGGGAGAGAATTTAATATGTTGTGACAGTAAGATGTGTTTGGAAATGGGGTGTTGGAGGTCTTGTGCAGAGAATACTTTGAACAATTTCTGCATTGTTTCAGTTTCATTTCTGTCATTAGGTATTCCATAAAAGCTTAGCAAAGGGGAGTTTGGAGGAGCTCAGTCAATCTGTCATAGGTTTGCAGAGTCAGATGGCAAGTGAGACACGCCATCACCTTCTTGGAAAGCAGCACGAGAAAATTTTCTTGTACAAACTGGATCAAATTTTCGGTTGTTCTGACTGCAGACAGCAACAAGGTGACAAGTTGAAACCAAGTGAAAGATAATAGAATGAGAAATTAGATGGAATGCAACAAGAGAGAGAACAAAGTGACAAAACATTAAGTGACATTAATATAATTTCCAGGTGAAAGTCCAAAATTGCCTAGCTTAAAGGTGCCACCTATAAGAAATTCTATAGTATTTGGTTGAAAGTTGCTGGTGCAAACTGATTTTCCCATTTGTTTTGGAACAAAAACAATCAATGCTTAAAGATTAATTGAGCCTATGATAAAGGAAATAATAAATGAGATTTGCATTTTTTTTCCCGATATCAACTAGAATTGCGCTCCTGGGAGCAGTCAGTGATAGAAATTGATTGCAGATGCTGTAGGAAATCTCACTTTGGAATTCAGTTATGTTTTCAGGGTATCATAGAGATGGAGCTTTACTGTACATCTGATGAGTATAATATTTATCTTTGGAGTGGCTGCACTTTGGGTGCAATAAATGAAAACTTTCCATCCCTCATTTCACCGGTCATAGCATTTGGGATTGATCGTGAAGTTTCTTTTAAGAAAGGAGAGAAATCATTCAAAGGTGCGTGGGACTTTAGAATGCAGAGTGGAAATTGCGAGTATCTTAGAAGCAGAAATAAACAAACTCTTCCTCAATTGGATTTCAGTTGACCATGTGGGAATGGTGAAGAGACTGTGATTAGAGTAATAGCATTTTAAAGCTGGGGCCACAACGTAACAGCCAAATCAAAGCCATTGATGCAAGTTGATATAAACGCCAAATCCCAATCTGAAACATTCTTTGCACAGTTTAAAAATTGAGAAAATTAAATGTTTTAAGAATAATTCAAGAAGTACTTCATTGGCTGAGAAAGGCTTTGAGTGTTGTAAAAATGCAAGTTCTTTCTTTGTAACAGTGCAACTACATCCTGGTGTGCCATAAGCCATAGAGACAAGGAAGGCCTGAACGTCAATCCTCACCTCTGCAGTAGGAGCTGAATGGTGGGGTGATGGGGTGGAGTACAGGGGTGGGAAGGACTACATTTGTTCCAGGCTCCCTGCTCCAATGAGCACAACTGAATACGGGCAGGAAGTGGCCATTTCCGGCTCCTAATTTGTTTCTTCATACATTCTTGATAAGTAAGGGGTGTAAGGTGGGATTGTGGAGTAATCACATCAGCCATGACCTTACTGAATGATGGAGCAGGGTCCTGGGGATGAACAGCCTACTCCTGCTCTTAATTTGTATGTTTGACACTCTTTCCAAATCACTGCTGAATGATTGCAAGTGCAGTTGCCAGGGTACAGAGAGGGGCCAGAATTCGAACCTTGTGAAACTGCATCCCCTTTACCACTACCCACACCCAACTACCTAACCACCCCCCAAACACCCATTCCCACCGCCTTGGATCAGAAGGCATTGAGCTGTATCAATGCTGATGAAATTGGCAGGCTAATTAGCTCTTCCAGTCTGTTAACCAGATTGTCTCTGAACTTTAGTAATGCTTATCCAGCTATGTTTTATTTAAAATTAATAAATTTGATGTTTGTTTTTAAATGCATGGATCAGAATTCTAACCTTTCAGGACCATTTTGAAGCCTCTTTCAAAGCTTGGTGGGAACTATCAAATAAAAACCCACCGCAAATGTTTCCATCTGGAAGTTGATCGATGTGTTAGCTCTAGCTTTCCCACGCTAATGCTTATGGAAATCAATATCGTGCTAGGGCCCCTGAGGCATTTCGTGGTAAAATAGTAAACTGCCTCCTGATTACTGAGGACTCTTATCATCCGTGCGAGCCAGAACTTAATTCATTCAATCAACATCCTTTAAATGAATGGTGTCTGATTTGTCCTCTGGTTAGTTTTCCTTATCTAGGCCAGGCCGATCATTTTGAGGAGTTATCCGAAACATTGAGCTAATCATGCACTGATGACTGGTCTGTGAAATTGGCCAGCCCGGTGAGATTTTGATTTTAATCTGTTTATTACACAGAGTAATTTTCTTCTCTTACATCAGTTAAATTGAAATCTGTGTCTCTGCATGTTTGTGTTACAGACTAGATTTGTCTGGTATTCATTAGGAGATCAAAGCATTTAGGATTAATCGACTGGCCTCAACATTAGAGAGTTCTCTGAATGGAAATCAAGATTTGACATTCTCTGTTCACACAATCAGAAAGTAGCGACTGACTCCATGCACCCTAACTGCTGAGCAACTGATGGATCATCGCAAGTCTTTTTTGGTAATACTGCTACTCAGAGACTGCTTTCACTGGACAGCTATCCTTTCTGTTGTAAACCATCTTATCACTTCTGCCTTGCCTGCTGTAGCAACATACCATAGTGTAAAACATTGAAGGAACAAAAAAAACTGATGTGTATTAGCCATGCAAAGGTTAATGAGGTTGTTTGCAAGCCTTACAGTCCAAGGTTATCACCAACTGTAACCTCCTGTGGCCCAGCAAAGTACAGTGACTGATTGATTGAAGCTGCCCTGTAGAGAAGGGATTCATATCCTTTCAGTTAGCTGCAGGGGAAAGTATGGAGAGGTGGGCAAATGACCAGGTTCTCCTGGCAGTGTGCCTGATCCCATCCTGAGAGTCTCAAGGCCAAAGATTGAGTGTGCGTTGCACTCTCAATATTAATATGAGGGGAATAGATCGAATTCAAAATCCAGAATGTGTTTCGGTTTCTTCAAGCCTAAAATAACTCATTTCTGTATGAGACAAAGAGCAAACAACCAAGATTGTGTGTTGGGAGTGGGAGTTTGACCAGATAATGTTCTGGTAATGTAGCTGCAGTATGTTGGTTATGTTGTTATGACACCGTCCAGTTGAAAAGGCATGTGATTCTACAATGTCGGGTAGAATCTCACTCCTAACACGACAGGATACAGCAGTATTTTGAAGCAAACAGTTCTTTGTTGAAAAAGGTGAAACAAACTGGGAAAGCAATAATAGTTCATTGGAGCCTTTGCGTAGCTTTCTCAACAAAGATACAGCCTCAGGCACAAGTTTGGGCAGAATTGTTTGTGGAGCAGCTCTGTGGCGAAAAACCTCATGCCAGATGGCTGTCAGGTCAAAGTCTAGCTTTGAACAATGTTCAGCTCCCCCTGCCCTTGGTGGACAACATCTGGTATTTCTTGGCCTCGGTCCTCGTTGGCACGTTCTGTGTTTCCTGGTTAGGGGGGGAGGTAGTGAGAGAAGAGGAAACCAGCAGCTCTGATCTCGCTGCAACCAGTCATTCCATCAGTGTGGAGGAGAGGAGGCGCAGCTCCTGCTGGTGTCCTTGGCTTTACCGGGACGGTGTCATCGAGGAGAGTCATCGAATAATCTCAAGGGATGGAAAATGAAAGCTGGTCTTTAAAGAATGGTTGAAATTTGAGGGAAAGAAAGGAACGGTCAGATGACCATGAAACCCTCCTGTAAAAAGAATGCGCAACATCACTAAAGGAACAGGGTCTGAGCTGCTTGAAAAATAGACAATGATTAAAAGCAAGAGGTGATCATAGCGGGCAACATGGTGGCTCAGTGGTTAGCTCTGCTGCCTCACTGTGCCAGGGACCTAGGTTTGATTCCAGCCTCAGGTAACTGTCTGTGTGAAGTCTGTGTTTCTCCCTGTGTCCATGCAGGATTCTGACGAGGGCTCCGGTATCCTCCCACAGTCCAAAGATGTGTAGGTTAGTCGTACTGGCCATGCTAAATTGCCCATAGTGTCCAGGGATGTGTAGGCTAGTTGGCTGAGTCAAGGGAGTTGCAGGATTACAGGGATATTGGAGGGGGGGTGGTGCTGTGGAGGGCAGGGGGGCTGGCAGCGGTGGGTGGTGGGATGGTGCTGAGTTTCAGCAGGATGCTCTATAGTGGGTCAGTGTGGACGTGTTGGGCCGAATGGCCTCTTTATGCACTGTAGGGAGTCTACGGTTCTACTGAGGTGGTAAGGAGCTTTTGTTTGTACAGGGATACGGGAGAAATGAGCATTTTCATTTAATGAGTGATCACATTGTGGCTGAATTGAACCAGTGTGAAAACAGAATGTTGATCAAATAGAACAGAACTGCTCAGCAATGAGGCCTTTATCTGAACAGCAACCAATACCAGTGATAATGTGGTAGGAATGGGATCAGGGGTCATGGAAGAGGCTACAGGTTCCAATGAGACAAGGGGAGGATAGGTTCAACAAAAATAAGCAACTGAGATGTTAAGATCATAAAAGTGAATTCAAACAATTTCCTTTCCAGCTTTCTTTCACTGCACCATCTACTGTGTACCTATGGCACATACACTGTAGCGCTTCATGCGCAGTTAGCCTTGGGCAATAAATGCTGGTCCAACAAGCGATGGTCCCATCTGGTGAAAAGGTAATTTTGAAAGAACCAGTAACAAACAAAAACGAACTGCAGGTGCTGGAAATCTGGAACAAAAACAGAAATTGCCAGAGAAACTCAGTGGGTCTGTGGAGTGAAAGCAGAGTCAACGTTTCTGAAGAAGGGTCACTAGACCCAAAACGTTAACTCTGTTGCTCTCTCCACAGATGCTGCGAGACCTGCTGAGTTTCTCCAGAAAGTTCTATTTTTGATTCAGATGCTAGTGACGTCATCTTGGGAGAATCCATTGTTTAGTGCCAAAGTTCATTTCCAGTCAATGTGGCTGTCATTGTTAAATATACAAAACCAGAATTATTTGGAGCAACAAAAAATTCCCAAAACTAAAACTTCACCTGGGATATTTGTTCAGTTTGTGATGATTCATAGAATCCCTTCAGTGTGGAAACTGGCCAATCAGCCCAACAAGTATTTGTTGCGAGAAGAACTGTCCGAAGATCATCCCACTCAGAGCCATCTCTGTACCTTTTCCCTGTATTTTGTATGGCTAATACACCTAACTTACACAACCCTGGACACTACGGGCAATTTAGCATGGCCAATCCACCTAACCTGCACATCTTTGGACTGTGGGGGGAAACTAGAGCATCCGGCAGAAACCCACACTGGCAGAGGGAGAATGTGCAAACTCCATACAGACAGTCACCAGAGGGTGGGATCAAACCCAGGTGCCTGGCGCTGTGAAGCAGCAGTGCTAACCACTGAGCTACCCTGCTGCCCTGGTTCTCTCCTTCCCTTTCCTTTTCCCTCCCCAGCTGGACACTAATCTTTCCTGGGGTCTGCTGCTAAGGGTGTATCAAACTGTATTCTAAACAGTGAAGGCAGCACGCTCCTTGAGGTGCAATTGTGTTACTAACTGAGCAAAGCTGTCACTTAAAACAAAATCGAAAGTACAAAATAAGGGAGGAAAACAAAACAACTGCACTGCATAGAGAAAAGCACAAGTTGTGTAGCTTCTGGTTTAACTTGGCAATGCTACCTTTTAAAAAAAATCCCAGACCTTTTATTCTGATGTTATGATAAGTCCTCAGTCTGAAAGTTATGCGTCTACAAACTTCCTTGACCTAACAGGAATTGGACTCTGATCGACCAGAAGTTTAGAATATTGCAGCTGAGCTCAATCCTGCATTCAGGTTGCTAACACAGCTGAGAACTGAGGATCCTTGATACCGTATCCTCTCAATAACACTTGTTAGTTTTTAGTTTTAGGTTGGGGGTGTCCTTGTTACTGATGTGGAATTTATGATAAAACCGGGACCAGGTTTAGCACGCTATCCTTCATTGCTCAGACCTTTGAGTACAGGAGTTGAGATGTCATTTTGAGGTTGTACATGGCAGTGGTGAGGCTGTTTCTGGAGCACTCTGTGCAGTTCTGGTCACTTTGTTTTAGGAGAAAAACTACTAAATTGGAGAGGGTTCAGAAAATATTTGCCAGGATGTTGCCAGGAGTGGGAGGGCTTGAGTTATAAAAATAGGCTGGATAGGCTGGGACTTTTTTCACTGGAGGGTAGGAAATTGAGGGGTTTTCTTATAGAGGTTTATAAAATCACGAGGGGCATAGATAAGGTCAATAGCGGCGGGGGGGGGAAGGGGGGGAGTTCAAATTTTTCAGGTGAGAGGAGAAAGTTTTAAAAAGGATATGAAGGGCAACTTTAATTACGCAGAGAGAAGTTCTTATGTGGAACGAACTGCCAGAGTAAGTGGTAAATGCAGGTACAGTTACAACGTTTAAAAGGCTTTTGGATAAATTCATGAATAGGAAAAGTTTGGAGGAATATGGGCCAAATGCAGGCAGCTGAGAGTAGTTTAGTTTGGGAACATGGTCGGCCTGGACTAGTTGGACTGAAGGTATGACTGTATTAGTTCTATGATTCTATGACCAGAATGGTTGATGCAAACATAACTAGATTCCCATCATGCTTACTCTTGTTCTATGAGATTAAATTCCTCTTTTAATTTCTTTACGTTTGTTTATTTTAGCTCCTTAATTATTTCCATGCCTTGCACTTTGCTCTTTGTTTGAGGGAGTGGACACTGAATCAATCAGAGCTGTAGATTCTCTGGGGGAACGGTTGACCCTTTTGCTTCCTTCCTCATTTTTGACCAGTGATTCTAAAGTAATATTTCAGTGCAACAGTCTGAGATCAGTTGTTTGAGCAACGTTGCCAGGACTGTGACTGGAATGTAGAATTTCATGATCA
The DNA here is from genome assembly GCA_024137785.1 of Ginglymostoma cirratum. Lineage (NCBI taxonomy): Eukaryota > Metazoa > Chordata > Chondrichthyes > Orectolobiformes > Ginglymostomatidae > Ginglymostoma > Ginglymostoma cirratum. Next base: position 3,572,421 of record JAHRHZ010000067.1, on the reverse strand, counting down.
AGAGCATTTGCATTGAAGGGATTAGTCACCTAACCGCTGACTTAAATAAGTTCAACCACAAAGTCCCTTAGTCATTGTGACGCTTTGGCAAAGACCTACTGAACCGAATATCTGCATTCTCTGGAATCATTCCTCCTTCCCAACTAATTCCAGTCACCTTGTATAACACATGGCAAGTCTACTTAGTTAAAATAACATTGGATTGCAGTTTGCTACAGAACCTAAGGCAGTGATTATATCAGCTACTGACAGAGTAGGATGAAACTAGATGGGTTCTATAGCTGGAAGGTAAACAGATACAAACCTTTCATCACTGCACATCGGCAGGTGTTTTACATGAACTGTACCCCTCACCATCCACGTTTTCAACCTCCAATTTACTATCTCTTTCTCTTCGTCTTGCTGGGATAAGGTTCCAAAGATGCTGAGCAGCCCCCTAAATAAATGACCATTATTTACATTGATGCTTTGGTTTGGTTTGGTGTAAGCTGGGCACTTGGCTACGGCCGGAATACTCATTGCCAAGAAATGAGCCAAATCTCATCAGATACTCATGCTTCACCACATGGGCTGTGGGATAGGGTTTTGGAGTAAAAACTCAGGACTAAGAATGTAAGTGGGAAGCCAATAAAATGGTGAGGAAAGATAGGGGAGAGAGTAGGGCTGTTGATGTACCCATTGTCTTCTTGTTGCTGTACTATTTACCAGAGGTTGGATTCCATCACCTACTGTCAATCTTCTGCCTTTTCCCCATATCCCTGCATACTATTTCTATCCAAATAACCATCCAATGCCCTCTTGAATGCTTAATTTGAACTTGCCCCCATCACATTTCCAGACAGTTAAATGAGAAACCTAGCTGTTTTTTCTAAATATTCACCTAACCCACCAGTTCAATGATATTATTACACAACTCCAAGCAGGTGGACTTGAGCCTAGGTCTCCTGGGTCTGAGGACTAGTCATTACCACTGCACCACAAGCTTGATCTGTAGAGATTTGAATCTGAGACTCATCCCTCAGTTCTCATGCCCATGGATAGAGCAAGCTTTCAACTTGGCAACAAAGCAGAGCCCAATCATGTTGTTACTTATGGTTACCTGCTCTTAGCCAAGGAAAAATTACCTGTGAAGGGGAAGCCTGTGGAGCAAGGTAATAAGTAATTTGTGCTGCTCCCATGGACTCAGACTAACATAGCTTCTGCCAACCATGGAATTTGGACATTGGATGTCTGCACTGTATTCTCCTCCATGTTGGACTTGCCTGAACTCTGAAGCTGCAGCACCTTTCTATCCTTTTAACCTATCTAAGAGTGATTATTGCCTGACTCCTCAGAAAGTACTGGAAAACAGCAAAGAAGGTTTCTTTGGAGTGCAATGAGACCTTGATCAGATGGGCCAATGGGCTGAGGAGTGGCAGATGGAGTTTAATCTAGATAAATGTGAGATGATACATTTTGGTATTGCAAATCAGGGCAGGACTTATACACTTAATGGTAAGGCCCTGGGGTGTGTTGCTGAACAAAGAGAACTTGGAGTGCAGGTTCATAGTTCCTTAAAAGTGGAATTGGAGATTCAAAGAGTAGTGAAGAAGGCATTTGGCACATTGCCTTTGTTGGTCAGTGCATTGAATAGAGGAGTTGGGAGGTCATGGTGTGACTGTAAAAGGCCACTTTTGGAATATTGTGTTCAATTCTGGTCTCCTTGCTACAGGAAGGATGTTGTTAAACTTGGAAGGATTCAGTAAGGATTTACAAGGATGCTGCCAGGGTTGGAGGGTTTGAGCTATAGGGAGGCTGAATAGGCTGGGGCTATTTTCTCTGGAGTGTCGGAGGCGGAGGGGGTGACCTTATAGAGGTTTGTAAGATGATGAAGGACATGGATAGGGTGAATAGACAAAGTCTTTTCCCAGGGTAGGGGATTCCAAAACTAGAGGGCATAAGTTTAAGGTGAGACGGGAAAAATTTAAAAGGGACCTAAGGGGCGACTTTTTCACACAGAGGGTGGTGCGTGTATGGAATGAGCTGCCAGAGGAAGTGGTGGAGGTTGGTACAATTGCAACATTTAAAAGGCATCTGGATGGGTGTATGAATGGGAGGGATGGAGGGATATGGGCCAAATGCTGGCAGGTGGTACTAGATTAATTTAGGATAACTGGTTGGTAGGGGCCAGTGGGAGCAAAGGATCTGTTTCTATGCTGTACAGCTCTATGACTCTAACTCCTTAACTTCTCAGTGGTCTCCACAGCCTGTGACTGTTGGTGTCAGAGTTTCATCATCATGGACACACATAATGCCATTATACCACAATAGATGCACACGTGGCTGAGAAATTAAAGAATGCGTGAGAATGTTTTACCTTTCAACAAATAACCCTGTGTCTGTTGCGTATGGTCTTCTCTCTGCAGTGTTGGCTAAAGCTTACATTTCGAGAAACTGAAGCTCCCTTACTGTTTCCCACATCTTTCGTTTGGTGAGTGATAGATAATACAGTGTGGAGCTGGAGGAACACAGCAGGCCAGAAAGCATTAAACGAGCAGGAAAGGTGCAGCATTGGAGGCTTGAGTGTTGTGGGGCTGATGGGGGGGAAAAGGGATAAGGGGAAGCATATGATAACTCCAGTGCCCCGTTCACCTACTCCACTGTCTGTGCCAGTCCAGCGAGCAGTGGTTACCTTGGATATACAGCTTTCAGCTCTGTTACCAACAGAAGGCACAGTAAGAGTCAAAGTCACATTGGAATCAATTCTAGACAGAGCTGCGACTGAAACTACAGGGAAACCAGATCTTCTTGTTCATTTGGATAAAGAATCTGAAACATTTCTGTGCGATACCTTTAATTCAGTGAATCAGTACCATCCCTGTGTTGTAAGAATGGAAATAAAACCCCAAGAGTTGCAGGACTAGTAGTTGAGGTATCCCGAGGTTAATTAAAAACTACAGTTAATCTATCTCTACCCTCCCAGTCCCACTGGGGGTCAAAGTGAGGTTATTTCTGTAGCCTGGAGCGGGTGGAGACAAACCTTATCGTCAAAAAAAAATCAGCTCAAGCCACTTGGATGGTATAATTACACCTACTTCGAACAGCATTTTATCACAGAAGCAGGATCTTAACTGTGAACGTGCTGTTCCAACAGCTTGAGGCCATTTTCAATTAACGATATTTAAATTCACCACTCACTGCCCCTTCAGCCTCCTCGTTTTGGAGAGAATTGATTAAATTGGGGAAGTACCCAGGATGCGAGGTTGTAGAATTGGTTCATTTCCACCTAGAGTGGGAGCTGCTGGCAAAACTGCACACGCAAGGCGAGGAAACCTTAGACTGAAGATTCGTTGTGTTTGAAAAGGAAAATGTTCTCATGTGCAGACTGATTTCTCGGCCATGTGTGTGAGTTTTTATTGCCTTTCCCCACTGCTTGACGACCGTTTATTCTTCATTGATGTTTCAGAGTCACAGGAGGGGTAAGGTTCCACAAAAACGTGTTTACACAGCTTGTGGAAGAAACAAAAGAAGGATTTGCCATCTTCCTCACAGCGAGCTGTGTGTTGTGTTTCAACGTGACCTCAACTATCAAATTGGGTGTTTATGTGCCACTGATGTAGCTAGGGCGACCTAATAGTGGGACTTAAAATGACGAATAGCTTTGGTCACATGGACACAGGACGACTGTGGGGAACAGCATAACTAGAGAGCATCAGAATAAGACAGTCACCCAGAAATCCAACAGGGAATTCCGAAGAAACTTCACTCAGGAAGAAAAAACTGTGAGAATGTGGGACTCGCTACCACATGGAGTGGTTGAAGTGAATAGTATGGATGTATTTTAGGGGAAACTAAACAATTATTTAAGGGAGAAAGGAATAGAGGGTGGATTTACATCTGTAAGGATGTGACAATACGGAAGTGAAGCATAAACACTAGAGATAGTAGGAACTGCCAATGCTGGAGAATCTGAGCTAACATGGTGTGGAGCTGGATGAACACAGCAAGCAGCATCAGAGGAACAGGAAAGCTGACGTTTCGGGCCTAGACCCTTTGGATTGATTGGGCTGAACAGCCTTTTTCTGTGCCATATTTTTATTTTATTCTATAGAACCCCCACAGCGTGGAAACAGGCCTTTCGGCCCAACAAGTCCACACCGACCCTCAGAGCATCCCACCCAGACCCATCCCCGTATAACCCACCTAATCTATGGGCAATTTAGCATGGCCAATCCACGCAGCCTGCACATCTTTGGACTGTGGGAGGAAACCAGAGCACCCGGAGGGAACCCACACAGACACGGGGAGAATGTGCAAACTCCACATAGACAGTCACCCAAGGGTGGAATCGAGCCCAGGTCCCCGGCACTGAGAGGCAGCAGTGCTAACCACTGAGCCACCGTGCCACCTTTAAAGCATTCAACTCGTGGCTAGAGACCTACAGACTTGGTCAGTATGAGGACTTGTAATCTGATGTATAGGCATTGCCCCTTTAGGTCTAGAGCAGTCCCAGCCCAAGGGCCTGAGATGCATGGCAATAGCCCTACCACAACTTCCAAGTACTCCCCCAGAATAAACCAGCCAGAGTTGGACATTTATCACTTGTTCCCTTTCCATGTCAATAGTTCACAACCTGGAAATCTTGACCTAACATTCAATGTTGGTAACGCCTTCACACACAGGCTGCTGTAGGTTATGAGGGTAGCTCGCCACCATCTTCTCTAGAGCAACACTCTAAACTCTGGCCTTGCTAGTGCCTCCCATATCTCAAAGTTATTCTGAAACAAACGCTTTTGTCTGTAGACCTGATCAATGAAGGAGATCAGTAGGAGTTTTGGTCGCCCTGCTAATAGGAGCGTTATTATTAAACTGGAGATGAGTGCAGATAAGATTTACCAGGATGTTACCAGTACTGGAGAGTTTGAGTTATAAACACATAGGCTGGAACTTTTTTCACCGGCGTGTAAGAGGTTTATAAAATCATGAGGGGCATAGATTATGTCAATAGCAATGGTCTTTCCCCCAGGGTTGGGAGTTCAAAACTAGAGGGCATATTTTTAGGGTGAGAGGAGAACGTTTTAAAGAGGATATGAGGGGCAACTTGTTTTACACAGATGGTGATTCGTATATGGAATGAAGTGCTAGAGGAAGTGATAGGTGCAGGTACAGTTCCAACATTTAAAAGACGTAAACTGAGAACTGAGGAAGGGTCACCGGACGCGAAACGTTAACTCTGTTTTCTCCTTCACAGATGCTGCCAGACCTGCTGAGCTTCTCCAGCAACTTTGTTTTTGTTCCGGATTTACAGCATCCACTGTTCTTTTGGTTTTTATTAAGACTTAGAAGGATACAGACCAAGTGCAGGCAAATCAGACTGGTTTAGTTTGGGAAACTTAGTTGGCATGGACAAGTTGGGCCTAAGGGTGTGTTTCCATGCTGTATGACTCTATGACAAGGTATCTGTTCTTCGTTGCTACTTTGGGCTGTTGGGAAGCTGATCAGTGTCGATAAACTCGATAACTAACTTTCACCGATCTGAGATGCTGTCACTTTGGGGAGCTATCAGGCAAAAACTGTCACCTGTTTTTCAATTTCTCTCATGAGTCGGCTCTTTAAGCAGCGTCAGAAAATAAACATTTGGAGGCAAGAAAGGATTGGCTGCATTTATTTTCATAACGACTGTTGCCCCAACCTCTTCATTCCTTCCTGGTCTTTGCTGAAATCTGAATTGAATTGCAGCAAAGTTGTGAAAACTGGTTCTGATCATCCAAGGCTCTTGGTTTTGGCCAGGAGCTGGATCTCTTCCCACTGAAGGAAGAAAGACAAAGCTCGGCGAATACATGTTCTTCACAGCTGGGTCTTGGGATCAGTTGGGAATTGTGAGGGTCACAGTGACTCAGGAGTGCACATGTGCACAACTTTGTAACAGGAGGAAGCCCGCTTTGTTTTTATTTGTTCAGAGGATCCAGGTGTCATTGGCCAGTTCCAAATTTATTGCCCATCCCTAATTGCCCAGAAGGAATTTAAGAGACATTCAAATCCCTGTGGATCTTGAGTCATGTTTAGGCCAGAAGGGTAAAAATGGTAGATTTTCTTTCCTAAAGTTCATTAGTGCACCAGAAGGTTTTTCCATGGTTACATGGTTGATATCAGACTGGATTTTAATTCCAGATTCTTAATCGACTTCAATTTTCATCATGTCAGGTGTCGGATTTGAACCCACGTCCCTGGAACATTAGAGATAACAAGGTGTAGAGCTGGATGAACACAGCAGGCCAAGCAGCATCAGAGGAGCAGG
>JAHRHZ010000067.1:3520409-3565744 GCA_024137785.1 Ginglymostoma cirratum | reverse complement strand
TTCAGGCCTAGACCCTTCTTCAGAAATGCTGAAGAAGGGTCTAGGCCTGAAATGTCAGCCTCCCTGCTCCTCTGATGCTGCTTGGCCTGCTGTGTTCATCCAGCTCTACACCTTGTCATCTCAGATTCTCCAGCATCTGCAGTTCCTACTATCCCTAGAACATTAGCCTGGGTTTGTGAATAACCACGTCCAGCACTTCCTCATCATATTAGTTGTCATACATCTGTGATGGTTTCATTTACATTATGCTTTACACCCAGTTCTCCTCTCTTTGCTTAAATAGAAATCAAATCTTCTTTCTCTTCTCCCACAAAGCTTTGGCCAAGATTGTCCTTATTCTTCTCCCTCCATCCAGCAGTGACGATTTGAAGATTGGTGTAATTTTAAAATCAATGCAGCGGTACTTGTACAGAGAGGTCCCTGAGGCGTTAAGGCTTTAAGTCTGACTGTGTGATCTAGTAATGCGTGAGTATACATCATTGAAGGAAGTGATGCAACATCACATGATCTTGCTCTGTCTTGCAGCCTCCCGGTAAGATTAAACCATGGTAAGATGTACATTAAGTAAAGTTCATGTTTTTCTTACCTCAGTAGATTCTGTAAATTTTCTTTCACAACATAACGAGACCAAGATTTTTATATCTACATCCCGTTATGTTCCAACCGTACTTCTGTGAAGTAGTTCAGCTGAGTGTTTAATGACCTTATTCTTGGTAACTGTTCACACATATATACAGCCTAAATCATGTTGAAGTGCCATAAAGCTATTTCACATTTTGGAGGGCAATGCTGCTGTCTGTTGGCAGAAAATAGATTAACTGCTGAGCAACAAAAGACAAAACTGAAATGGTTTATCTCTCTCTCTTTCTCTCGCTCTCTCCCACAAATATTGGCACAACTTTTGTCTCACTTCCATCACTCATCAGGTACAAAATTCAATTTGGTTGCTAGACCATTTCTAAAAGTTTGTTCTTTCTTATAGCTCTGTCCTTTCATTTCCTATACTTGAATTTTTCTTTCTAATGCTTTATCTTGCTTGCTAATGTGACTTCTCTCTCGTGTGTGTTTTTCTTTCGATCTCTTTTTCTCACTCATTCTTTCTCTCTATCTCTCTCATGTATCTGTTTATCATCTTGCGTGCTCTCCCTTCTTGAATTTCTTTCACTTTGTCCCTGGCAGGTTTTCCTCTGTTTGACGTCTTTCCATGTTCTTTGTTTTAATGTACATGGCCATTGATTTCTTTCTCTCGCACTTTAAAATATATGTTGCAAATATTAGTATAAAATGTGCATCAGCAATGAAGGGTTGGATCCTTGACCCATTATCAAAAACACATTTATCTTCCCTTTAGGTGGCAATCATTTCCTGTTGAGGTCAAAGAGCATTCTGTGCTGTGGAAAGCATCCTGAAATCTGTAAACCATTTAGGTCGAGAGCTGCAATATAATTTTTACAACCTCATAAATAAAGAAGATGCTTGATTCACATAGTGCAGGGGCCTTCTCCACTCACTGAATTGATTTAAAATACTTTGACGATCATGTGAATACTGTGACACATGCCAGAAGTGGTTTTTGGTGTGCATTTGATAAGTAAGCGCTTTGATTTTTCTAAAGCCTTGTAATACATTTCTTATGGATTACATCCCCATTCGTCACAGCTGCATGATTAAACTTCATGATTTTCCAGGGATGCAGCCCATCTACTTGTGCCACATCCAGCAATTTGAACAAATCTTTTCACGATCTTACTTCAGCTCTTTAAAGGGGTTTTATCATTTTTAAGGTCCCAAAGTCAGTACTGTATAAACATGTGCATTACAGTGTTTGAATGCAATCAAGTAATGGTTTGCGGTCATGTCCACTATGCATCTGCTGACAGTTATCTGAAACCTTAGCTGTGTTTCTCCCTCCACAGATGCAGTCTGGCCTACTGAGTATTTCCAGCATGTTTTATTGTTTTTACCTAATGAGATAGGCCTCTTCTGGAGTACTGTGGCCCATTCTGGTCACCCTGTTATACGAAGGAATTTATTAAGCTTGAGGGGCTTCAGAAGAGATTTACCAGTATGTCGCCAGGTATGGAAGGTTTGAGTTACAAAGGAAGGCTGGGATGTTTTCTCCTCATTCACAAGATGAGGGTGTCGCTGGCTCGGCAGCATTTATGGACAGGAACCAGAAGAGTTTTTCCTGACAATTGACAATGGATTCATGGTTATCATTAGACTCTTAATTCTACATTTTCATTGATTTCAAATTCCACTATCTGCCATGGCAGGATTCGAACTCAGGTCCCCAGAACATTAGCTGGGTCAACCACTGATAATACCAGTAGGCCATTGCCCCCCTTCTATGGAGCATAGGAGTTTGAGAGGTTTATAAAATCAGGACGGTATAGATAAGGTGAATGACAGGTGTCTTTTCCCTGGGCGGAGAGATTTCAAGACTAGGCGGCATATATTTAAGGTAAGAGGAGAGAGATTTTAAAAAGTCACGAGGGGCAAATTCTTTACACAGAGCATGGTTGGCATGTGGATTGAACTTCCTGACAAAATGGCGATATGGGCACAGTTACAACAGTACATGATTGGGAAAAGTATGGAGGGATATGGGCCAGGAGCAGGCAGGTGAGACTAGTTTAGTTTGGGATTATGTTGAGCATGGACCGGTTGGACCGAAGGGTCTGGTTCCGTGCTGTCTGACTCTGTGGTTCTTTTGCACAATTTTCATGTTGGACCCTGGACTAGTTATTTGAATAAACTTCCCATTCCTTACCACCTTGTTATTTCTTCAAATCTATATTCCATTCTGAAATTTTCTCCACGTTTTTCAGTCCAACAGCAATGACTTGCACTTATGTAGCATCAGTAACCTCCTTGGCGATTTTACCAAAGCTCGTTGCATAGATAAAAAAGAAACTCTAATTTCTCTTCTGGTTTATGCTGCTAATTATCTTAAAGCTGTCTTCTCTGGATACCAACTGTGCAGCCAATGGAAATAGTTGGTTTTATTCAGTCACAGGATATGGATGTCACTAGCAAGGCCAGCATTTATTACCTATCCCTGAGGGTTCTTCAGAAGGTGGTGTTAAGCTGCTTCCTCAAATACAGCAGAATGACTTCCTACACAATTTTACAGGGCAATTAAGACGTAGTTGCAGGCTTTGAGTCATATACCTCCAAATCTAAAGGACATTTTGACCAGATTACAGCAATCCAATGCTATCATGGTCATGACTACACCATCTTTTCAATTCCTGATTTAACTAAATTCGTTGAATTGAAATTGCCCCACACCTGTGGTGAGATTTGAACTCATGATTACTGATCATTAATCGAGGCCCCTGGGTTACGAATCGAATAATACAATTACAAAGCTACCAAACCCAAGTTAACTATCAGCACTCCTCTTAGAGAGTCATAGAGTTGTACAGCATGGAAACAAACCCTTCGGTCCAACTTGTCCTTGTCGACCAGATATCCTAAGTTAATATAGTTCCATTTTCCAGCATTTGACCCATATCCCTCTAAACCCTTCCTATTCATGTACCCATCCAGATGCCTTGTTGATTTATTGACAAAAGGAAACACATTCAATCACATTGAAATATTTCTGACTGCAACTGAAGGCTACAGTTCTTTATTATTGATGATTAGGAGGGATGAGACGGAAGGAGTTTGTAAGGGATGAGGTCGATTTTTGATTTTTGCCCAGATTCTCTGTTGCCGTGGTGAAAGAGGCCTTTGTGATTTTGAGAGCCTGGCCTTAAGTCCATCTTACAGTTAGCAACTTCGGGTTTCAAGTTTGGGCTGGAAGGATCGTAAACAGGACCAGTTAGGGTGGGATTCATGCAGGAGTTCAAAGATGGTTCAGCATGTTCAATATGGCACAAAGGAGGCCATTCGACCCATTGACCCTATGATGTTGAGCAGTCCAACCAGTCCCATTCTCCTGCTCTAGGCCCATAGTCCGTCCCTTGGTGCCCATTCCATTTCCTTTTGAAATCAGTCATTCTTTTCACTTTTACCACAGGTGCGTGGTGAGTTCCAGGCCATTATCACTCGCTGCATTAAGATGTTCTTCCTCACATCTTACCCTGTCCAAAACCTCAACCAGTCCTTGTGCCATCAGCTACTGGAAGCACCTTTTCTTTGTCGACCTTTGTCGACCTGTAAATAGAATTGGCAGCATTGTTGACATGGAAACTGTTATCGATACTTTTGGGGAGAGTCTTTCCCTAGTCCCACAACTCCACTGGTCACAACATACATGCAACCATTTTACCTGGTCCCTGAAGTGACCAATTGTATGCTTTCTTTATATTAGACAGAAAGTAAAAAAAAAAATCTGTCAGCCATGTTTCTCTAAAAAATGCAAAATTATTCTAAATAAAATTTATTTACTGACACTGCAAAGTTGAATGACACATTTAGTTTGTAAGATGAACAGATAAACTATGCATATTAGGAGCAGGACATTTGGGTCCTTGAAGCTGCTCCTCCATTCAATGAGGTCATTGCTGATCAGATGCGGACCTCAATCCATATTCCTGCCTAGCACTGGTAACCTTTCACCTCCTTTACATAACAAGAATATATCTATCTCTGCCTTAAAAATATTCAAAAACTCTGCTTCCACCACCTTTTCAGGAAGAGAGCTCTAAAGATTTTCAATCCACTGGGAGAAAATCTTTGCCTTATCTCTGTTTTAAATGGACAACACCTGAATTTTAAACAGTGAACCCTAGTTCTTGATTCATGCAGAAGAGGGATTATCCTTGCCACATCTATCTTTTCAAGGATTTTAAATGTTTCATCAAGTAGCATCTTACCGTTCTAAACTTCAGCAGATATAAACCTAGTCTTACTCTTCATGAAACAATCCACTATTCTAGTCTGGTAATCCTTCTCTGAACTGCTTCCAATGTATTTACATGCTTCCTTATGTTGGTGAACAATACTGCACAAAATATTCCAGATACAGTCTCACGTGCTCTGTGCTACTGAGGCATAATCTTGCTACTTTTGTATTCAATTCCCCTTTCAATAAATGATAACATTCCATTAGCTTTTCTAGCTATTTGCAGTATGTAACCTTTTGTGATTCATGCACTGGGACACTCAAGTCCCTCTGCACCTCCGAGCTCTGCAATTTCTCACCATTTAGATAATGTGCTTCTTTTCTCCTTCCTGCCACCGTGGACAAATTCACAAGCTCTTGCATTATATTTCCATTTGCTGGGTCTTTGCCCATCCAGTTAACAAGATTACAAAAAGATAGTTAGGTTACAGCTTTTTCACAACTTACTTTCCGACCATTTTTGTGTCATCAGCAAATTTGGCCACTATACCTACCGTCTCTTCATTCAGAGCATCTGTAGAAAATGAATGACTATATTAATGAAAATATAAATGATTATCCCTCTAAACAACTCAGAATATTGACACAAACAAACATTCACAGACACACACCAAGTAAAGAGAAAATAACTGATTTCTTTCTGCCGAAATAGACTTTGGGAAAGGAAGAAAATACAATTGGCCAATTAGTCTTAACTTATGAAAGCGAAAAAGGGTATTGAGCATTAAAACTATAGGGAAAGAACTGCGAATGCTGTAAATCAGGAACAAAAACAGAAGTTGCTGGAAAGGCTCAGCAGGTCTGGCAGCATCTGTGGAGAAAAATCAGAGTTAACGTTTCAGGTCCAGTGACATTTCGGGTCCAGGGTGGTAGGTGCCTGGAAGACTGTGAAAGTGGAACCTGATAGGTTCTGAGGAAGGGTCACCGGACCTGAAACGCTAACTCTGTTTTTTGCCTTCACAGATGCTGCCAGACCTGCTGAGCTTTTCCAGCGACTTTGTTTTTGTTCCTGATTCATTATGAGATGCCTGTGAATATGTCGTCTTTGGTAACCATAAAGACATCTTGTGCTACTGATTCCAAACTCATTCTGATTAGAACTATTTGGTTGTCTTGAGGAAAGATGGACTGCATGAGCCACACAGCCTGATTCTGTAATTAAGCAGAATATGCTGGCAATAGGGAACTTATCAGGCAGTGTCTGTGGAGAGAGAAGAGCGAAGTTGCAATCCAGCAATCCATGGGATTTTTCACCATGTTCTGTTCTTATTTCCGATATCCCCATCCTGTCGTATTTAGCTTTTGTTTTGAGGCCTGTTTCTGTTTTCTGTCTTCTGTTTCGGGGTTGTAAATTTTAATCTGTTGTAGAAGAATGTCAGGCAATTTAACTTCATGCCTAGAAGTTTCTCACCAGTCACGTTGCTTCATGCTGGTAAACATGCTGCTGCCATGTTGAAGGTCGATTTGAACTGTAGAGTGATAACTCTGGGAAGTCCAGGACCTAAGCTGCAGGCTTCTCGAAGAGCTTCCTTGGAATTGATTGATGCAGGCACCTACAACATAAAAATACGATTCGAACAGATTGATGCAGGAATCTTTACAGCGTGCATAAACCTTTAGACCGTAAAATTTTCGTGCTGTAGGTCTGGAGTGTAGAGCCTTGAATCACAATGAACTGTCCAGTCCTTTTCTTAAGAAAAATCTGCTGAGGCTTTCTGCCAGTGTTGAAGAAGCTACATGTCTATTACATTGACACAATGAGAAAACACAGGGGTGATTCTTAAGATGTTTGAATCTTGAGATAAAGATGGGGCAACTCAGGGCTGAATTTCCCCTTCAGGGTGGGAGAATTGGAACTGTTTCTGGATGCTGAGCCTACCTCCAGGGGCTGGAGCAACAGTCACATGTTGTGATTTTCACAGGCACAGCCTTCCCCTTAAATCAGTGCGAGGACTGTCCCGTTGAGGATGGTGGCCATGAGCTGGAGGTTGAGTCGGTGACCCCCCATTTTAACTGGAGTCACTGGCTGTAATGGAGGGTAAGTCAGGGAGGAGGTGCTTCAAGATGGAGGAGTGCTCTCTTTTTAAAAATTAAGACCATTGAGACATAGGAGTAAGCCATACAACCCACAGAGTCTGGTCTACCATTCAATGAGATCATAGCTGATATGATAATTTTCACCTCTGCCTGCCTGCCTTTTCCCTATCATCCTTGATTCCCTAGCTAATTCAAAATCTGTCAATCTAGCCTTGAGTCGACTTAAAGAGCCAACATCTATAGCCCTCTGCGGTAAGGTTACAAAATGGCATTGGAACTAGACCACCAGGGTGGGTGGTGAGCTGGGAGGAAGCACCTTTCAGGCGATAAATTTCATATATTGGGATTGAAATGTATCACCTACAATTATCAAGTTCAGAAACTATGAACACAGACACTGCGATGGACAAAACAGCTTGTATCTCAGGGGACTGCTTTCAGCAGAGCAATAAAGATGGATTTGTGCTCACAGAACTAGAGAAAACACTATCTCACTCTGTGTGTCTTGCTCTTCCTCTTTCACAAAATTCTGTCAATCTCTCTCTCTCTTTCTCTCCCATGCCTATCTTAAAGGACAAAGCACCTGGTGACATCAAAAGTTGGAGAAATATAAGGATGTAGAAATTATGCTGCAGCTATACAAGGCCCTGGTTAGACCCCACTTGGAGTATTGTAAGCAGATCTGGGCACCCCACCTTAGGGAGGATGTACTGGCCTTGGAGAGAGTACAATGTGTGTTACAAGAATGATACCTGGACTTCAGGGCTAAAGAGGAGAGATTATACAGATTAAGCCTGTTGTCTTTCGAGTTTTGAAGGTTAAGGGGTGATCTGATTGAAGTCTTCAAATTACTAACAGGAAAAGACAGGGTAGATAAAGATAAAATATTTCGGGTGGTTGGAGGTTCTAGAACTAAGAAGAATAGTTTATAGATTTGGGCCAGAACATTCAGGAGAGATGTTAGGAAGCACTTCTACACAGAAAGGGAGGTAGAGCTTTGGAACTCCCTTTCACAAATGGTAGTTGATACTAGATCAGTTGTTAATTTTAAATCTGAGATAAACTTTCGTTAAGCAAAGGTGGAGATATAGGCCAAAGGCAGGTAATTGGAATTAGGTCACAGATCAGCCATGATCTCATTGAATAGTGGAACAGTTTTGAGGGGCTGAATGGCCTACTCCTGTTCCAGTGTTACTATAACACCAAGAAATTTAAGAGTCTTAGTGCATTCACTGCTCCTGAAGAAATAAATCATGAATTAAACAGGTGGGAGAAATTTATTGGGATAGGGACGAATGAGTCATGAAGGGATTTGAACTCAAAGGATGAGAAGTTTAAAATAGAGGAGTTCTTGAACCAGAGTCAGTGATCCAAGTACAGGAGCTTTAGTAAATGGGACTTGGTATAATTTAAGAAGGATGGCAGAATTTAGTGTGAGCTGACGTTTATGGAGGGTGCAAGGTGGGATGTTGGTCACAAGAACACTTATTTCCAGTTGACTGATGTTAGTTTTTCCATTTGAGGTATACAAACAAGACTCTGAAGAAATTTATTGGACTCAACATTTGAGGAAATTCCAGGCTTTGCATTCAATTGTTGATTTTGAGTATTTTAAGAACTCTTCCAGAACCCCATAAAGCTTGTTGTGGGATATAAGTGAAATTCTCTTTTACATTGAGAAGGGTCCTGAAACATAGAACATACAATGCCAGCAGGGGTGAACAGAGAGTGGAATAAATCAGGAATTAATATTTACCTAGAGCCAAACCTGAGTTTTAAAAGCCTTTATTGTAGATAAAGCCAAGAATGTAGAAAGACAGGAAGAATAATGAACATGAGGAGTAATTTGGCCTTCTTTCAATTTCATCATTTGCTTCACCATATAGGGGCACTGTCAGCTCCATTAAAATAACAAATGATGCCTTGAGGTTTGGTATGTATGTGTGTTTGTATATGTGTGTTGGAATGAATACTCTTTGTACATTAACCAATGTAAAATAGTCATATAGCAGCAGCAGTTTCTATGTTTTTGTCGCTTTGTTCAGATTTCAAAAGCATGCAGTCACTCTGGTTTCCAAGTTGCGGCAGTAATGACATGATCAAAACCAAAGAAATTTAATTGACGGGGAAGAGCACTATTTTCGACAGCTCATATCTAAAACATATTCCCAAAGGCGTGTGTACCTTATGCTATCAGGTGATAAAGATCCCATACTCCCTAACCATAACCCTAACTCTATATCAGTTTCCCAGTCTATGCGCCCATCTCAGCTGATTTGGTAATTGAGCAAGTAATACCACTGGCCTTGTTCTTACCAGCATAGAAAGGTCAAAAATGTCTGTATAATCGGATTCCTGATTACTATTCCATTAACTCCTAGAGAAATGTGCATCCACGTGATCTTAACGATATTTAAAAACTGTGCTGGCTCCACTCAGTGTCAGCCTCAGAAACAAAACAAGAAACTACTGCACAAATATACTGACCAACATTTCTGTAAAACCAGGTTAAGAATGTGTTACATATGTGCTACATATAATTTCCTGTTTCCATTTTTTTTAGAAAAAGTGCACTTAAAAGATTGCTGGCATTGGACTGTAAATTATTTAACTTTTCTGTTTCAAATTTTAAGTTGTATGTTTGTCATTTATTAGAATAAAGCATGAACATAAATTAATTTCAGGCTAGTTTTCACACTTGCTGTTGTTGATAATGATAGGCAATGGTACATGTTGATAAACATTGAGACAGCAGCAAACACACCTCAGCAACTTGCAACACTCATGATTCCAAATGTCATTGATTTGTAGATTTACAAATCGTCATTATCTGCACCCACTGAGTTCTTTATGGGTGCTTTCAATCACAGCTCTCATCAACCTGGCAAATTCTGTCACAGTATTTGAAAATATCACTCCCAACTGATCGCTTTACTTTTTAAACTTACAGCTGATGAGCTCAATCCTGACGGCAACATTTGGGTACATGGTAACCTCTGCATTTATCGGGATTGGAAATGCAAAGTTCTTCAGCACTGTTTGAACCTGGAAAGCAGTATTTTCTTTGCTAAAGATAACACAGTGTGGAGCTGGAGGGACACAGCAGGCCAGGCAGCATCAGAGGAGCAGGAAAGTTGACATTTCAGGTCGCGACCCTTCTTTCTGACATTGCCCCTTAACCTACCCCTCTTCCTCCCTCCTGTGAGTCTCCCAGCTTGTGTGTTCCCCAAATTGCCAACATCTTCAATTCTTGGTCAGTGCTGGACACTAACCTCCTGAGCCTGAGGTGTGGATGTTCCACTCTGTGCTGATTAAAACCACTCCTAGTGCAGCCTGACTTTACACTAGGGAAGGGCCAGCAACGTTTCGATGGGCAGTCAGATTAGTGAGCGGTGAGGCAGGCTTAAGCAGAACAGAAGAACTAGGAGCAGGAGTAAGCATTTCAGCCCCTTAAACCTGCTCCACTTTTAAGATGATCATGGCTGATCTCAACTTGACCTTAATTCCATTCTCCATAACACTTTATCTGGTCACTAACTAAAAACGATCTGTCTAACTCTTCTTAAATTTTGTCCCGGCTTGCTGTGGGGTAGTGAATCCCACAGATTCACCACCCTTTGAGTGAAGTAATTTCTCCTCATCTCTCCTTAAATCTGCCACACCTTATCCTAAAACCCTTGACCTCTCTTTCTAGTTCGGGCCCAAGAGGAGAAACATCTACTCTGTGTCTACTTGTGGGGCCAAATGGCCTACTCCTGCTCCTGTTTCTTAGGTTTCTCACATTGTCATGACTTTTAAGTCAGGGCTGGGATGCATTAATCCATCCTGCAGTAAAATCCATCCCATGGTAACCATGGGTGGAAGGCTACACTTAGTTTCTGCACTCTTTTGGTTTGAACCAGGAATCCCAGCACCTGATGCCTTTCCATCCAGAAATGAAAACTTTAGCAGTTACTTTGGCTCTTGCAAACAAGAGAAAATTATCTAAAAAGGGGGAAGGCCAATTTTGATAGTCTTCAACGGAACTTTCAAAAGTTGATTGGCGGAGGCTGTTTGCAGGCAAAGGGACATCTGGTAGGTGGGAGGCTTTCAAAACTGAGTTAATGAGGATTCAGGGCCAGCATGTTCCTGTTACAGTGAAGGGTAATTCAGGCAGGGAACCTTGTATCACTAGAGTTATTGAGGCCCTGGTCAAGCAAAAGAAGGAGGCATATGACAGATATAGGCAGCTGGGATCAAGTAAATTCCTTGAGGAGAATAGAAGGTGTTGGAGTACATTTAATAGACAAATCAGGAGGGCTAAAAGGGGACATGAGGTGGTTTTGGCAGATAAGGTAAAGGAGAATCCAAAGAGATTCTACAAGTACATGAAGGCAGAAGAGTAACTAGGGAGAGAATAGGGCCTCTTAAAGATCAACGGGGCCATCTATGTGTGGAACCACAGGAGATGGATGAGATTCTAAATGAATATTTCTCGTAAGTATTTACCATTGAGAAAGGCATGGTGCTAGGGAACTTGGGGAAATAAACAGTGATGTCTTGAAAAGAGCCCACGTTATAGAAGAGGAGGTGCTGGAAGTCTTAAAACACATTAAGCCAGATAAATTCCTAGGACATGATGAAATGTATCTCAGGACATTGTAGGAGGCCAGCTGGGAATTTATGGGGCCCCAAGCAGAGATATTTGTGTCATCTACAGCTACGGGTGATGTGCCCAAAGACTGGAGGGTGGCTAATGTTATGCCATTATTTAAGAAAGCCTGCAGGGAAATGCCTAGGAACTACAGACCAGTGAGCCTAATGTCTGTAGTGGGTAAATTGTTAGAGGGGATTCTGAGAGACAGGATCTACAGGCATTTGGAGAGGATTGTACTCATTTGGGATAGCCAGCATGGCTTTGTGCATGGGAAATCATGTCTCATGAATTTGACTGAGTGTTTTTTTAAGGGGTGATCAAGACAGTAGATGAGGGCATTGTGGTAGATGTTGTCTACATGGACTTTAGCAAGGCCTTTGTAAAGGTACTGCATGATGGGTTGTTTAGTAAGATTAAATCTCATGGGATCCAGGGAGAGCTGGCCATTTAGATGCAAAATTGGCTTGATAGTAGAAGACAGAGGATGATGGTGGAGGGTTGTTTTTCAAACTGGAGACCTATGACCAGTGGTGTGCCATGGGGATCAGTGCTGGGTCCACTGTTGTTTGTCATTTATGTAAATGATTTGGATGTGAATTTAGGAAGCATAGTTAGTAACTTTGTAGATGACATCAAGATTGGTGGTATAGTGGACAGTGAAGAAAGTTATCTGGGAATGTAGCGAGATCTTGATCAACTGGGCCAGTGGGCTGAGGAATAGTAGAACATAGAACATAGAACATTGAACAGTACAGCACAGTACAGGCCCTTCAGCCCACGATGTTGTGCTGACCTATTATCCTACTAAGATCAATCTATCCTGCATAGCCTGCTCTCCTACTCTCCTCCATGTGCCTATCCAAGAGTCGCTTAAAAGTTTCAAAAGTATCTGACTCCACTACCACTGCCAGCAGGGCATTCCACACACCGACCACTCTCTGTGTAAAGAACCTACCGCTGACATCTCCCCTATACCTTTGTCCAATCACCTTAAAATTATGCCCCCTCGTAATAGTCACTTCTGCCCTGGGAAAAAGTCTCTGACTATCCAGTCTACGTATGCCTCTCATCATCTTGTACACCTCTATCAAGTCACCTCTCATCCTTCTTCGCTCCAATGAAAACAGCTCTAGCCCCCTCAACCTTTCCTCATAAGACCTGCCCTCCAGTCCAGGTAGCATCCTGGTAAATCTCCTTTGCACTCTCTCTAAAGCTTCCACATCTTTCCTATAATTGAACACAATATTCCAAGTGTGATCTAACCAGAGTTTTATAGAGCTGCAGCATAACCTCATGGCTCTTAAACTCAATTCCCCGCAAATGAAATCCAACACAACATATGCCTTCTTTACAACCCTATCAACTTGGGTAGCAACTTTGAGGGATCTATGGACGTGGAGCCCAAGATCCCTGTGTTCCTCCACACTGCCGAGAATCCTGCCATTAACCCTGTATTCTGCATTCAAAGTTGGATTTAATTTAGATAAATGCAAGGTGTTGCATTCTGGTGGGCCAACCAGGGAAAGACTTATACAGTCATTGGTAAGGCCCTAGGGAATGTTATAAAACAAAGAGATTCAGGTGTACAGGTTCGTAGCTCCTTGAAAGTGAAGTCACAGGTAAACAGGGT
Organism: Ginglymostoma cirratum; assembly: GCA_024137785.1. NCBI lineage: Eukaryota > Metazoa > Chordata > Chondrichthyes > Orectolobiformes > Ginglymostomatidae > Ginglymostoma > Ginglymostoma cirratum. The sequence goes on along the minus strand of JAHRHZ010000067.1, from coordinate 3,552,583 downwards.
AGTGAAGATTTTTTCTTCTGTTTTTGGCAGGCTTGCTTTCATTAGACAGACCGTTAATTATAGGAGTTGGGACGTCTTGTTGCAGCTGTACAAGATGTTGGTGAGGCCACATTTGGAGTACTGCGTGCAATTCTGGATGTCCTACTATAGAAAAATATTGTTAAGCTAGAAAGAGTGCAGAAAAGATTTACTTGGATGCTGCCTGGACTGGAAAGTTTGAGTTAGAAGGAAAGGTTCAATAGGCTGGAACTTTTTTCCCTGGAGCATAGGAGACTGAGAGGTGACCTTATGGAGATCTATAAAATCATGAGAGACATAGATAAGGTAGAGGGCCAACAACTTTTCCAAACTGTAGGGGAGTCTTAAACTAGGGGGCATAGGTTTAAGGTGAGAGGGGAGAGATACAAAAGGGTCCAGAGGAGCAATTTCTTCACACAGAGAGTGGTGAGCATTTGGAACAGGCTGCCAGAGGTAGTGGTGGAAGCGAGTACAAATTTGTCATTTAAGGAATACTTAGACAGGTACATGGATAGGATTGATATGGAGGGATATGGACCAAACACAGACAAAAGGGACTAGTTTAATTGTGAAAACTGGGCAACATGGGCAAGTTGGGCCAAAAGGCCTGTCTCCATGCTGCAGGCCTCTATGACTCCATGACGTTAATCACTCGATTTATGCTTTGAGCAAGTCCTTGTGATATTGCATGCTACCATCAAAACTGCCATAAAGCACAATTAAGACAAGAAATTGAAGTTGTAGGGCCTAAGTAAACTCTGAAGCTGACAAAAAAAAGAAGTTGCTGGAAAAGCTCAGCAGGTCTGGCAGCATCAGTGAAGAAAAAAATCAGTTAACATTTCGGGTCCGATGACCCTTCCTCGGAACACTGTACGAACCCGAAACATTGACTCTGATTTTTTCTTCACAAATGCTGCCAGACCTGCTGAGCTTTTCCAGCAACTTCTATTTTTGTTCCTGATTTCTAGCATCCGCAGTTCTTTTGGTTTCTGAAGCTGATAAGATTGCTGATCAGTCTCCGTAACTACTGGTGATGAAATGCTTTTCCGCTCACACCCAGTTTTTTGCCTGTCATATCAGGAGATCAAACAAGATGCACTGTAATGACCAGCAGCTGCATATTAAAGTTTAATATTGGCTCAAGATATCACATTCATAAATTGATCATGAATAAAGACTTCTGCCTCTCAACCAGAAAGTCATGATTGAAGTAAATGTAAAGATTTGCCTTTCACCAGAAGAAAAAATCATTATATCACAGAACAGAACCTAGCATTAGTTAAAATCTGTTTTCTCTTCTGTCAATTTTAGATACCCTTTCTCAGAAGCAGAATGATCAAAGTTCAAAGATTTTAGCAAAATGCCACAAATCTGAAGGGTTCAGGTATTGTGCTTCCATGTAAGAATGTTTGAACTCGAAGGCTTCACAGCTGCACGTTCTCATCAGTCCAGCCAGCTGAAGCCAGTCAGTAGAGAAAGCAGGAAGAACATGCATTGATTTTGTTGAATCATGTTGTTTTGTAGACAAATACAGCGGCCAATTTTCCAGGAGATAAATGCCGAGTTAATCTATACTGGTGATGCTGTATGAGGGACTAAAGTTGACTGAAACTTTCAGCAAAAGCTTCCTCACTTGTTTTAACAAGGTCCCATGGGATTATATAAAGCTATCTAAGTAACAGGATCTTCGGCAATGCAGCTTTCCTTCAATATTGCACTGAAGTGTCCATCTGGACTGTGTACTCAAGTGGGGTTGAATATGGCTAAAAGTGCCCCCACTGAGCCAAGATGACATTCCTCTCACCCCAAGCCACACCCCCATCTCCTATCTACTAACAGCATCCCGCCCCCTTGACCTGTCCGTCCTCCCTGGACTGACCTATCTCCTCCCTACCCCCCTACCTACACTCACCTTTACTGGCTCCATCCCCGCCTCTTCGACTTGTCTGCCTCCTCTCCACCTATCCTCTCCTCTATCCATCCTCTATCCGCCTCCCCCTCTCTCCCTATTTATTTCAGAACCCTCTTCCCCTCCCCCATTTCTGATGAAGGGTTTAGGCCCGAAACGTCAAGTTTTCCTGCTCCTATGATGCTGCTTGACCTGCTGTGTTCATCCAGCCCCATGCTTGTTATCTCGGATTCTCCAGCATCTGCAGTACCTTTTATCTCTGAAGCAATCAGTAATTGTTTGGTTAGTCTGCTAGATTTAAATTTGTATTCAAAAATATCGTACAAAGTAAGGAAAGATCAATGATCAGGATATTCCACATGAAGGTCAGTGCAATGATTATCATATAGAGTACCTTGCTCAGCAAATACTGCATCTTTACATACAACTTCCAAAGCTTTTTGATGCCACTCAGCTCACATTGTGCAGTGTGGTCTCTCAGCCAATAGTCTGCCCCTCAACCTGCCCATGCTAGCCATCTGGCCTCATTGGCATGACAGTAATCTTGAGCAATTTCGTCAATTTGGCACAATGTGAAGAATATGGGACTGCATCATCAAATTGGAAAGGCGTGAGGAAGATTATTGAGGTTTAAGGTTATGATTTGGAAGTCTTAGCGACAGAATGAAAAGGCTTTTCTCTGTAAATCTGCACAGACTCTCCACCCTTTCTCTCTTGGCTAGGGAGGATGAGGAATTTATAATATGGGCTGCAAAGCCTTTGCAGGGCAACAGATAAGCATTACGATTTATTGTTGTTCTGTTCTTGTTTCAGTCTGTGGGTATGTTTAAAAAGTAAGAAGTGGCACGCAATGACTTTATTTTAGAAAGGGTTTCAACACATTAAAACACACTGAGGTGTTTCTTAGCAGTGATTATCAAACCAAATTTGACACCTAGTCTTATGAGGAGATTTTAGGGAAGGTGATTGAAAGCTTAGTGAAAGAGGTAGATTTTAGAGAATGCTAAAAGAAAGGCAGAAAGGTTTAGGGAGTGAATTCCAGAGCCTGAGGCCTTAGCAGTGGAAGTCATGACTGTGAAGGTGGAGTGAAGTAGATAAAAGATGTCTGATAGGCCACAATTGGAAGAGCACAGAGAGCTAGCTCTGAGGAGTACAGTTGAAAATCATTGGCCTATCAGCGCCCGATACTGAGATACAGTATATCAGCCCCCTTCTTATACAGTTGGCTATTTCCACTGAGCTATAATCTAATAAATAAACAAAATGCTGCATTTTTTTAAAAGAAAATGGAGGACCTTAGATAGAGATGATTAACACTGATTCCAATGCTGCACCAATGGGAACTGAACAACAGCAGGATGGTATTGGGTAGGGGTAGTGACAGTGAGAATTTTCAATCAAAGATTTGCAGTAATGCTCCTTTATTGTCCTTTTGGAAAATTGTCATTGTCATTGTCATACCAATTCAAGTTGCAAAACTAGCGACACAGTCAGTAGTTTTAAATTCCAAAAGCTGAGATTGAAAACAAGTTGAACAAATTGCCCCATATACGATTAATGTATTTCAGTTCTACCTGCTTAGGCAGAATCACATCTCTGTTCTCCTTTGTTCATCTTGACTGAGCAGCATGCCACATCAATATATTTGAAAATTCAGACTTTGCAGAAGTCTCCGGGCCCTTCACTGAGCACCCCCTGAGTAGATTTTGAGGCAATAACAAAGACATCTTCAATTTGGCTCGTTCCTCGGGTGTTCTGAGGCAATGTTTGCTCCTGCTGCAAACCCCGCACTTTTACACAGAATTGCAGATAGCAGGAAAATAACACTCAGGTTTGGAAGGGGAATTAAGCTACATATTCCAACTGGGTTCAAGGGTTAAACTTCCATCTCTTTCTACTTTGGAAATTATCTGGATTGTAAAGCAAGAGATTCACGCCATGGTGCTATGAATGTTTAAAATGTTTCTCCTGCGGATTGCAGCAGGAAGTCCAAAAGGCAGAACAAACATAGGCAGATAACATGAAATCCCCTAATGGTCGCTGAACTCTTGGACTAGTTGTACAGTAAACTCCAAGGGATTTAAATTACCTTTGACATGCTAGCATTTCTCTCTGATGTCAAGCCTTCGGCCCACACTTAGTGAACTGTGACTAGTCAGCTTCCTAGTGGTTGACTGAGCACTTTTAATGTGTATTGGACATTTCTTTAAATGACTGATTGTTTTCTTTTATATTCATGTATCATGTCATTACCACGATCTCTGAGCTGTTCAGATTTAGAACTTACATCATAAAATTCTTCTTCACACCATGACTGATTAACAAATGAAATATACGTCTATATTGTGTGGGGTTGGGAAAGAGGTGGATGCTAGAGGTGGATTACCAGGTCAAAACCAGGACATTGTTGAAGAAATGGTTGGATACTGGGGTCAGCTGCTGTTTCTTTACGTCGATAGATGTACTAAAGTGGCCAAACTCAACTTCCTCACCCATGTTTAACCTGTGAGCAGGGCACAAGCTTTTTCACACAAAATCTCCTCTACCCAAACCCAAATCCACCTCCCTGCCTTCTGGATACTCTACAACCGTGGAGCTTCCAGATGGACATGGTGAATTAGGAGTGAAAATTGTAGATTGTACCATCATATTTCTCTGTCAAGTGAAGTATTATTGCAGTCATAAAGTCGACACTATTCATTGATGATATCAACAATTCAACATTCCACTCATGCATGGTCCTAACAAAGCATAAGAACCATTATTGAGAACTTCATTGACATCCTCAATCCTTTTAATCTCTCTCGTCAATTTTAATCGAAATAGATAATTGCTCAGCTCTCTTAAAGGAACCTGTTAATAGCATTTATGTTTTTGATGAAAACGTACTCTACATATTTCGTAAAGGCAATAGTAGTTATACTGTTAGTCTCACAACCCAGAGGCCTGGATTCACAGTCCACAGAAATGGGCTCACATCCAACTCTGGTGCTGGGGATTTAATTCTTTTAATTTGCAAGATGTTGGAATTAAAAGTTAGTGATCGTGAAACTAACGGATTGCCATAAAAGCTCATCTGGTATACCAACCTTCTTTCAGAAAGGAAAGCTAGATTCCTTGTCCAGTCTGATCCATGTGTGACTCCAGACCCACAGCAAGGTAGTTGACTCTTAACTACTTTCTAAGATGGCGCAGCAAGCCATGCAGCTATGTTCAAGAAGGTGTGGTGGATAATAAATAAAAGAACAATAAAAATGAAACGTAGCAGATTCTTGAGACCTGAAACAAAAAAACAGAAATTGCTGGAGAAACTCGGCAGGTCTGGCAGCATCTACGGAGAGATAAAACAGAGTTAACATTTAAGTCTAATACGATGCTTATTTGGAACTGAATGGAACTGGAAAATGATGGTTTTTATGTTGTCATTAAAGGACATAATGGACAATAAATGCTGGCCTTGGCAGGGACATCTACATTCTACAGTCGATAAAAAGTAATCTGCTGCTTTATCAGGAATCAGAAAGGTTTCCAAGTATCCTGAAGCCTGCTTTGTATGTTAATCGTCTGATCATGTAACAATACTCTAAGGTAAATAATGTCTGTGTACATTCATAGTAGACATATTTCTCAATATTTTAAAGATATTACCGTTCTTTTTACTCCAATAAAAACAGTGCATTGTCTTTAAATTATCCAGGTTACTGTTCACCTGCCCCTCCCTGCTACTTTGAGGTCCTGGAAGCATTGACTATGTTGCAAACAGAATGTTATGAATGAAATGTACAGGGTTATCTTGTAATCAGTGTCCACAAGGTAACACCCCAGAATCTGATTAAACTTCCTGATAGTAGATTCATGTCGATAGTACACTTTCAATGTGTGGGTTGTAATCACTCCCACATCCTTTTCCGTCTTTCTCAATGGACTTTCTTTCATCAAGTATCTGTGTTATAGGTTTCCTGTTCCAGTGTGTTTTATGTACCATCTATCCACAGTAACATACGTCTGCCTTTGCTAAGGCCCAGCTGTTTTGTTTTTATAGACACTATAAGATTGATCTATGGCCGTGTATTTTGCATGGTGGTTGCTGATTTATGAACCTTTCTGCTTGTGTCAACATTACACAACAGAGGAAGCATACATTGTAGCTGATAACAGCTAAGCATTGGACTAATTATAATCTTCCAGTACATTTAGCTAATGTGGAACTGGTATAGGATAGTGAGATTGTGGGAAGAGCTTTTTTTCTCTTCTTCTGATGGTGGGTTCTTGTGTAAACAGCTCTCCAGTCCATCTTCCAAACAGCCTAGCTTCATTGTGGGCCAATGCATTGAGTTACTATGTTGGGTGGTGCTGATTCCCTGAGTTATCCATTCTTGCAGTAGGCCATTCCAATGCTTCCAATAGCTCTTGTATTTAACTCCCTTAAATAATGCAAGTTTTCTGTTGGCCAAGGCCGGTGTGTATGACTGTTACTGAGCACCACCTTGCATCCACAGTAGCCTCAGTGCACACTCTTGTTTATTGTTAGGCTATTTATTTTAGTGATTGACTTCCTGAGTGACCCCACTCTGTGACACTTGGTGTCAGGAATCGTGCTTCACTTGGTGATAACAGCCAGATGGAGAGGCAGCAGATTGTGCCGCGTGCACAGATTGTCAGCAGGCTGGACAGCTATGGCGAGGGTTCCTCCTGCATTTTAAATCAGGCTGCACAATTGGCAAGAGTCAGAAGGCCATTAGTTTCAGCCACCGGGCCGAGAATTTCCTGGAACTCTGAAATTTCACACGTAGATTGCAGAGATTCTTGAATGGTAAAAAAGAAAGAGGAATTTATGACTTGCCCCATCATTACCCCTGCTGAAAGCAGAGAGTAGTCGTTGAATGCAGCCACAAACCACCTTTTAAAAAGAAGGACGAACTCAGATCTTCTGGAGTAAGGCCAGTTTGCACACCGCTGCCTCTTGGACTGAGAAAAAAAAGAGCATTGTTGGCACCTGATTAAAGGCTAAGAAGAATGTTCATGTGAAAGTGCTTTTAAAGCCAATTTCATATGAGGGTCTGGCCATTGCTCATTAATTCAGATGGAACAGGAGTGTAAACTGTCCATTTTACAAAGCAGAGGATTAATTACCTATGGATACTCACTGATGGATTTGCATTGAGATTGTGCTTCGCAAAGCCAACCAATGGGAATGGGTCCCGATAACATTGTGTGTAAAGCTATCTGGTTCAGGGCCCAACTATAGTAAATCGCTTTGGATTGTGAAGCTTGGCTTAGAAGTTTAAATGTTCGCTCTTCCAACAAGCTTTGCTGAATTGAATCTGTTGGTGCCCTACAGCTACCAGCATTTAAATTACATAAGGTCAGCAGCAGACAAATGAAATAAGAACAGACCGCTATTTGTGTTTTATCCTGATGAAATTGTAATGGAAAACAGCAGACTCATCTGATTGAATCTGATCTCTGATGTTTAAAATTTGATTGAGCTTATCTCGACCTTGATAACTCCCATTGAGCAGGTATCATTAGCTACTTCCTTTCTTGATCTTTAAGTGAGGACGGTACTGTGGCTGCCCATTAGTTGAATTAATTTGGGAAAACAAATTAAATTTAGCCTTGTGATGTAGAAAGGATAGCTGCAGCCAGCAGTCATGCCTTGAGTTATCTATGTCCTGAGCGCTGGAACTCCCCCTCTAAAGATCTCCACTTCTCTCTCCTGCTTAAAATCTATGCGCTTAATCTTGTGTTTTCTCCAGCTAAGTGCGAGCTGCCTTCGGTTTTATGGTGGGATTTTTGCCACAAGGTCCAATGAGACTTCTCACTGTATCTTATCAAACTTGCTTCATAGCGACCTACCCGACCCCAGGACTCTCGTTCAATCTTATCCGCATCTTATCGTGTGCCATTCCCAGAACCACTCATCACTCACCTTATATCAGCTGAATGACCAATGTCCCACGCAATCATACCATCTTTAAAAGACTAGAGTGCGCCCAGGTTAGTGTTGGCATTCTGAAGGGGCCCTAGTCAGTGTTGGGCATTCATGAAGGTGTTGGAGAAGGATCAGATGGCCCCATGATTCAACAACAGAGACTTGGAGATCCTGGCGAAGGGGCTGGTGCAGAGGATGGACATTGTCTCTCTGAAAGACCAGCAGGTGAGGCCATGACACCAAGCCCTGGTTTCCTGGACCAAGATCACCACCCAAGTCAGTTCTATCACCACAGTTCAGAGACATGGCTGGCTGTGCCATAAGGAGATTAATAATCTTCCCTGCTCTCCCAGGATAAGTGCCGCAATCTTCTCTCAGATTCATCACACTGACTCTGTCTCTGCCACCTCACACTCACAGTATCACTGCCACACCACCAGCTCCCAAAAGGTCTCCTATCCTACAGTTGTCACTTCTCTCACTCGCTGTCACACCCTCAACCTCCAACACTAGCCCTCCATGCTGCCTGAGTGGTGTGGGCTACGGTATGATTTGTGGCGAAATTGTGCAAAAATGTCTAGTGAGGCCTATGTCGAAATCTGGGGAAGCTCGCTACATAACTTATGCATCCACTAAGTTGTGAGGTGATTTTCTTGCTAGACCACGGTGAGTTGTCAATCGAGGGAGATTATTGATTGTTAAAATCTTTATTAACACCATAACTCACCTCATTAATGTTCAGCTTCCCACCTCAGCAAACCCACTGAGCAAAGTAGATGCTGAGAATTCTTGATGCGGAAGTCAGATTGGGTACCAGCTGACTTCAGCTCCAGCTTGCTCCAAAGGACCTCCAGGTTGAACCCTGGCCACCATCATCTCAGGGCATGCTGCAGGGGCACTGGTAAAATGCAGGGGTGCCAGCGTCTAAGGACCCTCATGACACATCTCCAATCCACTTACAGAATGCTCTGACACTTCGATGCTGCACCTCGGGCTGCATTGGTGACTCTCATGGTGAGGCTACAGTAGGGATACTTTGCAATCAGGGACAGCCAGCCAGCTCATGGACTGGACCAGGCTGCATCTCCACACTCTTCACTTGCTGTCGTACCTTTCATTCTGGATGATCGCAGCATCGCTGCCTTGTATTGCAGTGACTGACCTTTTGCAATTTTCCCCCTCAGCGAGAGAGACCGGTCTCACAGCGCTGCAGTATTACCGTACCATTTAACACATATACAACGTTTCATTTGATTTGATTTATTGTCGTCACATCTACCGAAATACAGACAAAAAATGTTGTTTTACATGCTGTACAGGCAGATTGTACCATCCAAAGTGCATCAGTGTAGCAGAACCGAGTGCAGAATGCACCGTCACAGCCGCAGAGAAGCTTGTTGTGGTTGTCAGGAGGGCTCAATCAAGAAGAGGGAGATAGACTTCTCTCAGGGGTTCCCGGCACTGTTAGTTAAGGGCAGCCATCAATACCAGTCCCGGGGCTTGGGCACGGTCAGTCAGCAGCTCAGCGCAGTCAGAGTGAGGATGCTGTCTCCGTCAGTGGGGTGAGGAACTGAACATCAGGCAGCTCACTGTTCACCTTGAGATAGTAAGAACTGTCGATGCTGGAGTCAGAGATAACACAGTGTGGAGCTGAAGGAACACAGCAGGCCAGGCTGCATCAGAAGAGCAGGAAAGCTGATGTTTCAAGTTGGGACCCTTCTTCAGAAATGGCTGAAGAAGGGTCCAGACCTGAAACGTCAGCTTTCCTGCTCCTCTGGTGCTGCCTGGCCTGCTGTGTTCCTCCAACTCCACACTGTGTTATCATCATTCACCTTGCCTCTTTCTCCCAACTGTGGACTGTTTCCTTCCTGAAATGAGGGAGGGGCAATGCGTGGCCCAGCCGGTACCTTTGATTCAGGTGGGCAGGTGCACTGAGCAAATGAGTTGGCAGCGTGGAGGGTGTGCAGGATTAGCGGTCTGGAGGGGGGCAGGGGTGGACGAGAGCGAGTTTGGGAATGTGTTTCAGGCAGTAGCAGGAGTGGGAGGTCATGAGCCTCAGACAGAAGTGGGTGCAGTAGCAGAGATACAGCGAGTGTGAGCAATCAGAGAGCAGATGGTGGCACTTACCCTGGAGGAGCAGTGAAGGACATTGACCTTCCTCCTACACAGTTGGACATTACTGCAAATGGCCAAGACTGGGGTTGCGGCTTCTTCAGTTGGTCTGGGTGAAGAGGAAGTTCACCTGTATACCAATCTCTTCTGCAAGACCTCCAGCATCCTGCCTGCGAAGCAAGGTGACAAACCTCCCTTGAGCATCATGTCTGGGTCAAATGCCAGGATGGAGAGGGCAGCTCCACACCTGATAATGTTTGCCCGGGCACTCACAGAGCCATAGAGCCATAGAGTCATATACCGCAGAAACAGGCCCTTCGTACCAACTCTTCCAGGCCAACTAGGTTTCCTAAACTGAACTAGTCCTATTTTCCTGTGTTTGGCACATATCTCTCCAAACTTTTCTAATCCATGTATCCGTCCAGTTGCCTTTTAAATGTTGTAATTGTACCTGCCTCTACCACTTCCTATGGCAGCTCGTTCCATATACACACCACCGTCCGTCTGAAAAAGTTGCCCCCTTTAAATCTTACCCCTCTCACCCTCAACCTATGTCCTTTAATTTTGGACTCCCCTACCCTGGGGAAAAGACCTTGGCTATTCACCTTATCTATGCACCTCATGATTTTATAAACGTCTATAAGGTCACCCCTCAGTGTCTTACATTCCAGGGGAAAGACGTCCCAGCCTATCCAGCCTCTCCTTATAACTCTTGGTTACATCCTTGTAAATCTTTTACACCCTTTCCAGTTTAATGACATCCTTTCTATAGCAGGGTAATCAGAATTGTACACGGTACTTCAAACGTGGCCTAACCAATGTATGATTATGTGAACTTGCAGTTTCATTTCCTAAGCAATGAATACTCCTCAAAAGTACGTCAGCGTTTCTCAAATGTTCTGGGGTTGTAAGAAAGATGGAGGAAACTGGGGCCTCTCCTCATCTGGTTAAATCTGTATGGGACAATATGGTGAGCTCAGATAAGGACCATTGAAGCTAATCAGGACAAACTGTTCTGCAACCATTCAACTCTTACACATGATTTCCAACAGGCAATGATTACATTCCCGATGCAGGTCTCTTTTAGTTTGAAAAGGTGTAAATCACTCAATGGCCTTTCGAAAATGGCGTGGCACCAGCGATGCTGGTCCATCTGGGATACCCCAGCAGTAGCATTTCATTTTGAGAATAGCCCCCTGGTAAGAAGGTGCTAGAATCAGGTGAAAGGAGCACCATCGGGGTCAGGTAGATCATTAATGAGGCAGGTTTGGTAGGATTCAGTCAGACAACCCATTGGGCTCAAGGCCAAAAACCCTCCAAAAAATTTGAGCCAACTCACACTCGGCCAAAAAAACAAAAATCATATGATTCACCACCAAGTCAAGTTTCACAGCAAAGGTTTTTCATTCAGTTCTGATGAAACGTCATTAATCTGGAACATTGGGCAGAATTTTCATCTCTACAGCTATGTGTAGGAGCAGGCTCGAAATCAGGATGGACTTCTGCTCAGGAATGGAGTGGATTTTCTCACACTGTTATAAACTTGCATATTCAAGCTCAGATGAGACACCAAACTTTAACCGCAGGCAGACAGCAAGTTGTGAGGTCCAGCAAGATCTTCTGGCCTTCAACCACCTGGCGTTATATTTATAGGGCACTGCAGACAGCAATTCACTCTGTGAAAGCTTCAGTGGATCTCCACTCATCGATCACACCCACCCCAGTAATGTCAGACACACAACAAATGGATGTCTTACACTTTAGCAATGGCTCCTGCAGATTGTCCATGGAGGATGGATGTGCTGTTTCCTCAGGACGGCTGTGAGTGGCCATACCAAAGCAGCTAAGCGGCCTGGGACGAGGTGGCTGCCTGCAGTAAGCTGAAGTGAGACTGGACACAGTGACACACAGTGAGTGCGGATAAATGCCACTCACTGCTTTGTTCCCCTGCAAATGTGAGTTAGCACGAAATGGGTTCATGCCATCGTCGCTAGAGCCTGGAGGAAGCAGGAACACGGCTTGCACATTCAGGTTTGTGAACATATATTTCCCTTTTCTGACTAATACAGGGGATGGCAATGGCCTAGTGGTATTATTGCTGGACAGTTAATCTAGAGACCCAGCGGCACAGTGGTGCGGTGGTTAGCGCTGCTGCCTCACAGAGCCAGGGACCTGGGTTCGATTCCACCCTCAGGTGACTGTCTGTGTTGCATTTGCACGTTCTCCCTGTGTCTGCGTGGGTTTCCTCCCACAGTCCAAAGATGTATAGGTTAGGTGAATTGGCTGTGCTAAATTGCCCACAGTGTTCAGGGATGTGTAGTTTGGTGGGTTTATAGGGGTATGGGTCTGGGTGGGATGCTCTGAGGGTCGGTGTGGACTTGTTGGGCCGAAGGGCCTGTTTCCACACTGTAGTGTTTCAATGATTTCTATAAAGTTTTGGGGACCTGGCTTCGAATCCCACCACGGCAGATGGCGGAATTTGAGTTCAGTAAAATATCTGGAATTAAGAATCTAATGTTGACCGTTGTTGATTGTCAGAAAATCCCATCTGGTTCACTAATGTCCTTTACGGAAGGAAATCTGTCATCCTTACCTGGTCTGGCCTACATGTGACTCCAGATGCACAGCAATGTGGTTGACTCTCAACTGCCCTCTGGACAATAATTGCTGCCTGGTCAGCGATGCCCTCATCCTGTGAATGAATAAGGAGAAAAGAAATTGTGCCCATGAACTTGAAAAGCCATGCAAAGGTGACTGGTGTCAGTGGAACTACACTTTGGTGAAGATGCAAGATGAAAGAAAAGATGGGGAAAAAGTGGCAGAAATGTGGAAGTAGACAGTTAATAACAGATCACTGAAATTTTATTCTCCCTCTCGACTGTGCTTGTTCAAGTGACTCCATAAAATCATGAGGGGCATAGATAGGGTCAATAACAACGGGTCTTTTCCCTAGGGCTGGGAGTTCAAAACTAGAGGGCATGATTTTAAGGTGAGAGGAGAAAGTCTTGAAAGGGACCTGAAGGGCAACTTTTCCACATAGTGTGGTTCATATGTGGATTGAACTGCCAGAGCAAGTCATAGATGCAAGTACAGTTACAACATTTAAAAGACATTTGGACAAGGATATGAATTGGAAAGGTTTAGAGGGATACGGGCCAAACGCAGGCAAGTGGGATGAGTTTAGTTTGGGAAACTTGGTCGGTATTGACTAGTTGGATTGAAGGGTCTGTTTCTGTGCTGTATGACTCTATGACCCTAAGTATTTCACTCAAACAGTTAACTCATGCCAAATTGCTGGGTTTTACAACTCGCTCCCCTGCCCAGTCTGCTTCACCGTCTCTCTCCCTGTACCCATAAAAGCTTCTTTAAAAATCTGTGTCTTTTGTTAGTATCCTCACCTTCCTCTGACCAAACCCTTTTCTGTTTGAGTTCCTGTTTGAAGATGTTATATTGTGACAAGGTGCACTCTCGTCGGCCTACATTACTGACTCTTTGGATGATTGCATATAGCTCCTTTAATACTGAAAGAGGTAAATAGGTGAATTCCTTTTGCAAGTGAGTGCTTCTCTTCATTGGAAAGTCCTTGGGGGTTTTTGATAGGAATTTGGTGTATTCACTTTGATGCAACTGATGACGTGATCACTGTGTTTGAAGTTCAATTCTGGAGCAATCCTTTAACAGCATATGACTAGAATCAAACAGCAGATAGTTCTACTCAGTTTCCTGCATAGTGTTTCTTACACGATTACTGCCAATCCATTTACTGAGCAAGAAACTGTGAAATTAACCTCCCCTTTAGCCCCCACCAGGGGTATGATGAGTAAAAACCTGCCTACTATGCCTAATAGAAGGCTTACATGTTCCAGTCCCTCAGTTCCAATCCAGCTAATCCCAAATTGTGCTCCTACAGTGATCCTCAACATTTGTGGGATGCGAACAGGAAAATCAGGAATGATTTTTGTTAATAGTTGCTACTTTATGTTTTTGTTATGGTTATTTCATCAACACAAACTAATAGCCATATTCCCCCAAATTTCATTTGGTTCCTGAGCAAGATCTATACGGATAAACCCTGATGATGAAAAAATTACACATTGAAGTCATCTGAAGATGTGCCTTTAAGATTTCAAGCAATGGGGCCACGACTGTTTCGTTTGGCAACTTGTTCCACTGTCCAGTTGTCGTTACAAAGACAGAGAATGCTGGAGAAACTCAGCAGGTCTGGCAGCATCAATGGAGAGAGAAACAAAGTGAATGTTTCTGGTCTGGTGCAAATCTTCCTTTAGAGCTGTTACACTGCCTTGGAAACAATGGTCTTTGTACTTTGTGTGGGTGGCTACCTCATGTTTTGTCAATGCCGGAGGGCACCAGGTAGGGCCTGGGTTTGGGATGTGGGTGGCATGGGTGCGTCAGGGTCCAATAACTGGGTTACAAAAGGAGAGACTTTGAAGAGTGCAGATATCGTAGAGGGCTGTAAAACATATCACAGAATTAGAGATTTGTGTGGATTAGAGAGCTATGGATGGATGTGGCAACAAAGATGAGAATGAAGATTTGGTGGCTTCAAGAGACAAGGGAATTAGATTGATATAAATCTCAAAGACATTCTAGCAAACTATATCTGTTAAAAGATCCTGATGAAGTTCTAGCAATGTCTCTGGGTAAGTCATTGAGCTAATGCCCAATACGCGTTCAGGATCGGTCAACAGTCTCGGCAAAGTGCAGCTGGACATAGGGACAGAGAGAGAGAGAGAGAGTGTGTGTGTGTGTGAGAGTGTGTGTGTGTGTGTGTGTGTGCGCGCGCACATGTGCATGTGTGTGTGCGAGTGTGTGTGTGCGTGCGCGCACATGTGCATGTGTGTGTGTGTGTGTGTGTGCATGTGTGTGTGAGAGTGTGTGTGTGTTTGAGTGTGTATGTGTTTTAAACTGAACACTGCTGACTTAAACAAGTTGCCTCCACTGAGGAAGTATTCGATATTAGCCAATCCACGGAAATGGAGACAGAATAGATGAGTAAAGGAAGGAAGGAGTCCGAGATTGAGTGTGTGAAGAACAGAGGACAGTGAAAGATCCAAGCACACTTGAATTTTCCATTGGGCAGTGGAAGTAGGAAATGGCACCGATACAGTCAGCAGCAAATACTGACTGTATCAGGAAAGTGACCAAATGAGCAAAGGCAGCTGTAGAACGGGGCCTGAATAACTCAGTGATACTTTCTAGGGGAGGAGAAAGTTAGTAAGAAAAATATTTCCCTCTGATTGCATTAAACATGGTATGATTACTGGGATTAGAAGCAAATAGAAAGTTGGAAAACGCCCAGACTTTTAAACGAAACTTCATTCACTCAAAGAATTAACTATCTTTTTATTCTGTTAATGCCGATTTTCTTGTGAAACAGCACACTATTTAAAAACATCGTATGTATTAAAAGCAAATTAAGAGCAAGAAATATGTATTATTTCTGTTAGTGTTCTAGATTAAAACTATTGTTTTTTTTTATCTGGGAATTACACCAAGTTGTTTCCCTTTTTTGTTAACTGACCTGGTCTAAACAGAGCAGTTGAGAAGAGGTCCACATCTCACAGAGGGGATGGGAGCGAGAGTGGCTGCAACTGAGACAAACTGTCAAACCCTCGCAGCTAATATATCAGAAAGCTGGGGGTCAGAGACAGCAAAGGACATGACCCTTCCTGTCAATCTCCAGATGGTCAAGGAAAGTCTAGAGGGAGAGAAGGAGAAGCCAGGACAGGGCTTATTTAATCAATCCATTGTTGATACTCAAAGAAGCAGTGTCTCTGACACACATATAGCGTAATTAGATTATGAAAATGAACCTCATCACTTTAAGGCTAAGTCAGGAGGGGACAGCCGTGTCTGTTTGTCTCTCTTTGATTTAGATCACATGTTTTTGATGTAAGATGCTGCATAACTAATGTTAATTGATTTTTGCAAACATATGATCAGACTTCAGGCACAAGGTATTGCTACTAATTTAGTTATGTCAGATTATTTTTTCTGATTTTCTTTAACATGAAACAGTATTTTCTAGACGAAAGTGATGATTCCAAAGCCTTGAATTCTTCTTGGTGAATATAATGTTTAAACACTTGACTCTAATGCTCATTTTACCAGCAATGTTAAGCTATTTCAAGTAAGTGTTTTAATGCCTCTATTGAACCAATAGACAGGGGAATGTCACATGAACAAGGGACTGTTCTTCTCTCTGCTCTATCACTCTTCTACTTTCCTTCCCTCCTTTAAATAGCTCCTTGCTACCCAATCCTTCAGCCTTTCTATAGATATGCTCTCCCCAGCTTGCCTTTCCCAACCAGCTATCAGTTTTGCCCATGCCTTTTCTGCAAAGCATGTCAGGCCACTTTTAGCACGATCTAAATTCAAGCTATTGTTGAATATAATCAATATTTATTCTCATTATCTCATAGCATAATGACTAAAGAAATACCACTGGGCTACAATAAATTTGAAAAATGACTTTACTGACAGCTTTCCCTGATTGTGACTAAGAATGATATCTTGAGTTTTATTGCATAGCAGAGGGACACAGATTAAAACTTCAAGAGCTGTCAAACCCTAATCTTCTTCACAAGGGACAATGCGGCTGTCTCTAATCCATGGGAAGCAAGAGAGCAGGTAAAATCAAATGGCTGCACTTCTCATTCCTCTCCCATTCATTCTCCATTTTAAAATCATTGGTTTCAATGGAGACATGAGAATCCCACTAGACTCCAATGAGGGTCTCATTAATACATGTAACTCAGAGGATCAATGTCCAGATGCTACTTACATCCACTCCAGATTGGGAACTTGTTACAGAGCGATATACTGACATTAGGGGCAATCCAGAGAAAGTTCACTAGGCTGCTCCCAGATGTGGAGGCACTGCCTTATGAGGACAGGGTGAGTAGGCTGGGCCTGTACTTGTTGGAATTTAGAGGAATGACAAGGTGACCTTATTGGAATATACAAGATTCTTAGGGAACTTGAAAGCTAGATGTCCAATGGTTGTTTCCCCTTGTGGAAGAGTCTAGGACCAAAAGGCACAATCTCAGAATAAGAGGTTGCACATTTAAAACAGAAATGAGGAGTAATTTCTTCTCTTAGAGGGTAGTGAGTCTGTGATAGTCTTTACCACAGTGGGCTGTCAAAGTTGGACTGTTAAATATATTCAAAACTGAGATAGACAAACATTTCATCCCATAAGGGAATCGAGGGTTATGTAGTAAAGACAGAGAAATGAAGTTGAGGGATGTCAGATCAGCCATGATCTCATTGAATTGATGGGCTGAATAGCCTACTTCTGTTTGTATATTTTATGGTCTAGCTCAATAAATTTGTTGGAAGACCAGCAAGACCCTCTGTAATGGGTTCAAGGAGTAGCAGAAGTAAGCTGACAGATTCCACAAGGAAAGGCAGAGGTCTGGTGATAAGTTCTGACTTCTCTGTCAGCACTGAAACCATCTCAACCCCCACACTCCTGCACTCAGCTTGCTTCTGCAGCTTTCTCTGGGTGCTGGAGGGTGCCCTGGAGCACTGTGCCTCCACCCCTACCTTCTCCGGTCCCACTTCCCATTCTACTCAGAGTTAAAATCAGCCCTATAACCTTTATCAATTCAGATCATTTCACCTCTGTGTAACACTCTAAGAGAGAGCCAAATCCCAATTTAAAAATGAAGCTTTTGTGGTTGGTACTTTATTTAAATAGTCCACCCACACATGGGAACTAAAGTTACACCTGAAGAGTGATCTTTGCGAGACCCTTTTCATTCCACTAGCTGACCTCCGATGGCATTGCTCATATATAGCTATGAAAGTTAGTGCAGTTGTGAATCTAAGCATATTTTAGCTACAAAGGTTTTTTTCAGACCACTACTCCAATACATGCTATTGGCAGGTGGTCCAACTCAGTCCTGAGGTCAGTTATTAGTAATTCATTTTAATGAGGGAAGTTCAAAAGTTTCCAGGTCCTTTCTAGTTCCAGTAAAATCTCTCGACTTCCTTCATCAACAGAATTGAACTTGCCCTGTGTGAATTGATGGCTTTCATTTTTTTTTAGGATTTTCAATTCTTAGAAGTATGCTATTTGTTGAGTGATAGTAAGAACATGAGCATTAGGAGCAGGAGTAGACCCTAAAAATGTTCAAACTGACTCTGCCATTCAATGTGATCATGGTTGATATGACCTTGAACTCAGCTCCACTCTGCTGCCTATTCACCACCACCCTGAATTCCTCTGTCATTCTGAACCCAGGCCCAAACATGTTCAATATCAATACAGCTTTCTCAAAACTCTTTGACTTGATTAGATTTATTATTGTCACTGTACTGAGGGGCACGTGTTGTCTTACATGCTTTACAGGCTGATTGTACTAGACAAGTGCATCAGTGTAACAGAACAGAGCACAGAATACCGTGTTACAGCCACTGAGAAGGTGCAGAAAGAGATCAACATTAAAATTTAAGAGGTCCATTCAAAACTCTGATAACAGTGGAGAAGAAACTGTTCTTGAATTTGTTTGTATGTGTATTCAAACTTTTACATCTTCGGCCTGAACGAAGAGGGTGGATGAGAGTATAACCAGGGTGGGAGGGGTCTTTGATTATGTCGTTTGCTTCCCTGATGGAGCAGGAAGTTTGACCCTACTAGGTTTCAACTTTGCTCAGGTCGGAATGAGAACACTCTGTGATAGATTTCATCACAAAATATTTGCGGGCAGCATCACTGCCTTTGGAAGGGAGGTAGGTAGTTGCAAAGGGGCATGGATTGTCCATCATCTGTCGCAGGAGGTCACCTGCATTTGCATATGGACATAATAGTTATTCAAGTTTTGTCTTGTCACTAAGATGTTGCATTATCAGATTCTGAAAATAAATGGCAATGAATATCACCAGGACTTTAACATACGGAAGTATGAAATGATAAGCCTAAGTTAACAAATTAATCATCTTTAACTTAATTACTGAGTGATTCAGACGCTGGATCTCTGCTGTCTGCTTCCATAAGGATTAGTCCTCAATGATTGAACTGCTGTCACTGAAAGTGAAGCATCTGCATTGCAAGTTGATCAATAAACTGGGATAAAAGTAACGCTGAATCACAATCATCTGATTTGAGCAGTAGATCACAACTTAGTCGTCTCTCCATTTCTGGTCACTTTTAGCTGCTAGGCCTTGCTGTTTTAGGTTACTGCTTCACAAAGTGTGAAAATAAAGGATGTGAAACCCAGATCCTTAAAATACTGGAAACAGTGCTACAGAAGCCAAAGGCCTTCCAAGTGGCCCGTATGGGCACCCACCACCCCCATGTTGCCCAGAGCACACATGCAGATGCTCCCTATGTGTACCACTCACCTCTGATGTGGTACTGCTATGGCATCAGCCACCCTTACAGTTGCTTTGATGCTCTGTTCCTAAACCTGGACCATGCAGGTCTATTCAATGTATTCACTTGTCAGTCAGCAAGAGCATTCAACTGCAGGAGTGTCAAGAAAGCAAGAGTACCTAAAGAGCCAGGCAATGAACTCCTGCCATTGCAACATTTCTGCAAGCACCCAGTGATATTATTGGAGATGTTGACATGAGTTTCTGGATTGGCAGGAAGAGTTAATACATCCTTTCAGATAGGGCCTGCCCACACAAAGCCTACAATAGGGTCCAGTAGGGACAGGGGAGTGCAATAGGGACAGGGGAGTGCAATGGGGATAGGGGAGTGCAATAGGGATAGGGGAATGCAATCGCTGTGTCCCTGGGTTAATAGCACAACTCCCTTGGCACTATTTGTGTGCAGCCTCACCCCCTGGTGGTGACCTGGTGCGCAGACCAACATTTCTGTCTGATCTGGCCGTAGTTATGCCCGGTGTCTCACCTATGTGCTGAAAATATCTCCACGCTCCTCTTTAATGCTCTGGCAGTATCTGAGCTGGTAACTGTGAGTGTCAGATCAAACAATTGGGTAGCTGGAGAGGCAGAGGAGGAAAGAAGACTTGGCATCATAAAATGATATAGCACACAAGGAGACCATTTCGTCCGTTATACCTATACTAGTTCTTTTTCTGAAGCTATCCGATTAATTGCATTTCCCCGTGGCCCTGTAAGATTTTTTTCCTTTCAATTATTCATCTGATTGGCTTTTGAACGTTGCTATTGAATTTGATTCCACTAGCCTCTCAGGCAGTACATCAAAACAACTCACTGTTTTTTATTTAAAATAGGTTTCCTTGTGTCGCTTCTGATTCTTTCCATAATTACTATGAGCTATGTCCTCTGATTACTGAGCCTTATGGCGTTAGGAACAATTCCCTCTTACTTACTCTATCAAAATCATTTATGGCTTTGAACCCCTCTATCAAATCTTATTTGGTCCTGATCCCAAAGTGCTTTGCTGCCACAGTAATACCTTTGAAGTATAATCGGTGTTATAACATGGAGGATTTAGGAAGATAACTCCTGATAATATCCCTATATTTCTGCTTCTGGGACATTGCTGCACGATACATTTTGTACAGTCTCGATTATTCAGCAATTACCTTTAACCACCTCCATCATTATACGGAATACTTAAGGTTCCACTGCATGCTTTTTTCAGTGTGATTTATTGTTAGCTCTACGATACGTGCAAATTGGAAATGAAACTAAAATTCATGTATTGTGAAGCAGCTTCTACTCTTGGCTACAGAGGACTGTAACCTTTAAGAATTCATACCCAAGGATTATATGACAGAAAAATACTTTTCCTCAATATTGTCATAGGGCCCATTAGTTTTTGGTTTTTTGGAGAGGGAGATCATTCATTGAGTATGGTTGAAAATGTACACTAAAGTGCTAGGATACTTGAGAGCTATGGATAACATCATAAACCAAGGGGACTGTTTTCTGTGTGAGTTATAGAATCCCCTGAAACCTAAATGTGTGCTGCAGCGTACAGAATGTCAGATGGAAATTGAAAGAAAAGAGTTCATGCTTTGCGAGTAATGCATCCTGAGAGCTGCTGCAATCAATCTGGTAAAGCACTTCACCGTAAATTCCAATGATATTCGCAACGGTAGGGGGTGAGACACAGATCTTTTCTGAGAGTTGCAACTGGCATATATAAAAGGTCTCAAAAGCGATTGAAATTTTCCATTATTTTATTGTCACTCATTTAAAATAATTACCTTATATCTAAGGTACTATTTATTTCTTACACTTTTCCTACAAGACTACATTCTGCATAATCTCGATTATTCAGCAATTACCTTTATCCGCCTCCATCATTACAGTGAATACTTGAGGTTGCATTGTATATTTATTTGGTGAGATTTACCTTTACTGTACGTGCAAATTAGGAATGAAACTAAAATTCGAGTATTGTGAAGCTGCTTCTACTCTCGGCTACAGAGAACTGTAACCTTTGAGAATTCACATCAAAGCATTATGTGACAGAAAAGTACTTTTCCTCAATATTGTCACAGGTCCTATTAGTTTTGGTTTTCTAGAGAATGACATCCATCATTAAGTGTGGCTGAAAATGTATTAAATGTAGGCAATTTTCCTGCTGAAGATTAAATTTTCACAAGATACCACAACACACCTAGTTCTGCTGTATAGATCTCTGTGTGTTACTGAATGTCAAGGGAGTTATTAGAGCCAGACCAGGTATGCATGCTGGCATTTGATAGAAAAGGAACATTCTTCAAAGAAGAGAGACATTAGAGTGGGGATGCCTCTGTTTTACTGGGAAAAAAAAACCTCTGTCGATTTAAAGGCAGAAAAGTAAAATAGAATGGACAGTAACTGTGAGTAGTCTTCTTAATAGGATACCAGATGCACATGCATACACTCAAGCTCATTATTGGATTGTAACAACGTTATATCACTGGATCCTGTGTTGCCTTTAGTGGAGGCTGGCAGGTGGTTGTATATTCCAAACTTGGTGCCATGCTTCCACCCACTAAAATTTCACTCCCGAGTTGTACTCATTTCCCTCAGCCTCAGATGGGCCACATCTATATTTTGTCTTGAATACAAAGCCATGCCAGCTTGCATGGGTCAAATCATGGAATGATACTGCAGAGAAAGAGGCCATTTGGCCCGTCATCCCTGTACTGGCACTTTTATAAGGTTATTTAATTTAGCTTCAGTCCCCTGTTCATTCCCCATAGTCCTGTAATTGCGTTTCCTCACTGGGTTTATTCAATCCCCTGCTGAACATTACTCTCGAGCCTGTTTCTACTTGAAAGTGCTCACTGCTCTTAACAGCATGTGGGGTGAAAAATAATCTGCTTATTCTAGTATCCTTAATTTTGTTAGGCTAATACACAATATATACAGAGTCTGCTGAGGTAAGGCAAACATGAGCTATATTGGAATATGTTTTACTGTGGGCTACAAAGAGGTTATTGAAGACAGGGCAAGATCATTTGATGTTGCTTTACTCCATATAATGCACACCGTGCCTAACTAGATATTATACAGGTAGAATTAACCCATTATTACACTCATCACCTTTAGTTCTTTTGCCAACATTGAATCTGAGTTAAATTCTGTTTACAAATTCTTTTCTTTTGCTAATGTGATCAATTTCTTCCCAACTACCCTCTAAAACCCTACAGAACTTGAACATCTCCATTAAGTTGTTCCTTTTCTGCTCGAAAGAGAACTATTGCAACTTTTATATTGAGTGTGAACCAGCTCATTGTTGAATCAGCAATGTTCGATGTGTTCACTCTATTAAATGAGTGGCCCTCAGGGGCTGATATATGTGTCAGGTGGGGACAAAATATTGTTTAGAAAACAAATCTTAGCTATTGGTGATCTGACCGAATCATGAAAGAAATCAAGGGGTGCTAAGGATGTTGTTTTGATCCAATTAAATTTTCACTGAAGCTGAAATCCAAAGAGAAAGCTGAATGGCATTGCGAGCAACTAGGTCAATTCAATGAATCTCATAAAGGCCTCTGAGGCCATGTGTTATTAAAGCACTGGCCACAGCATGTTAATTAAACACTACAGTATTTATATTTTACTTGTACATTACTGCGTATGTGTAGCTCTGCCATCACTGCAAACCAGCAGCGTAGATCCACCAGGAGAACATTGACAATGAAGGGGCTAAAATGACAATGTTAGGCCATTTAGAGTAGGATTCTATTGTGCCAAACGTAAAGGCTCACAAGATGATCTAAACGAGGTCTCGTCAGATGAGTAAAGGATTTTATGGGTTAGGTAGAGAAAAGCTATTTCATATGCTGGACGAGGTCAAAACATGGGAGTATCACATTAAAATTAGATCTAGGCCACTCAGTGGTGAAGTGAGGAAGCACCTCCTTCACACAGAGGACAGGGAAAATCTGAAACTCCTTCCCCCCAATACAGGTCGACTGAAAACCTCGAATCATACATTCATTGATATTTCATCTGTAAATGTACTGAGGAGTATGGAACCAAGGTGGGTAGGTGGACTTGAGTTAGAGGTTAACCATGTTCTAACTAAATAGTGGAAGGTACCAATGGCATGAAGGACCTACTCCTATATTAATTGTCTACATGGCCTGGCACAGGATAATAACAAGGTAGTGCACATAATAACAAAGGGGGTCTTAGATGGCAGGAGTGGGGTCAGCAGCATTTGGCTTCTGAGGGTGGGGCTTGGCCACTGATTGCCCTTGTGACAGATTTTGCCGCTTCCACACAGCTTCATCGTGTCTTTCCAGCTCGGTAACATTTTTGCTTCTTTGTCCTCCTATGGGAGGACAGCACCCCATCTATCTTTATTATGGTGAGGCATTGGCCTAGTGGTATTATCACTGGACAGTTAATCCAGAGACCCAGATAATGTTCTGGGGGACCGGGTTCGAATGCTGCCATGGCAGATGGTGGAATTTGAATTTGATTAAAAATCTGGAATTAAGAGTCTGATGACGACCATGAATTCATGTTGATTGTCAGGAATAACCCATCTGGTTCACTAATATCTTTTAGGGAAGGGAACTGCCATCCTTACCGGGTCTGGCCTACATGTGACTCCAGACCCACAGCAATGTGGTTGACTCATAATTGCCTCTGGGCAATTAGGGATGGGCAATAAATGCTGTCTAGCTAGAGACACCCTCATCCCGTGAATGGATAAAGAAAAAAAATAATTCCCACCCCGTCTTTGCTGACAGCGTTGGAAGACAAGCCAGGGCCTCTTTGGACGACTCGGAGCCAGGACCCCGTCAGATGCCTTGTCTAGCATTGGAGAAAGGAGGTGTGGAACCTGTGCAGCATGACTGTCTCCAGCTCGGAAATGGTGACCACCGAAGCGACAATGCCAGCGGTGGCAGAAAAGGAGCAAAGTCAGAGCTGAGAACCCAACAGGGCATCAGACAGCAGGTTATCGCTTCTGTTTCACATTGTCTAATCAGGACCGATATAAAACCTGAAGAAGGTTTTCTGAAGAAGAGTCCAGGCCTGAAATGTCAGCTTTCCTGCTCCTCTGATGCTGTTTGGCCTGCTGTGTTCATCCAGCTCCACACCATGTTATCTCAGATTCTTTAGCATCGGCAGTTCCTATTATCTTCGATATAAAACCGAGCACTTTGCACCTAGCAAGTAAAAGTTTATCTTTTTTTAAAAGAAATTGGCAAACTAGGACCAAAAATACAGCAATCATGCTGTTAGCTATGAAAGAGCATCAGTGAATCATTATCTAAATCTGTATAGTCCAACAGGTTTATTTGAAATCACGGGCTTTCAGAGCACAGCACCTTCACCTGACTATAACTTAGTGTCATGTGACTTTTGACTTTGTCTACCCCAGTCCAACACTGGCATCTCCATATCATGGCAGGAAAGGGGCACATTGCCAGGATCCCAGGGACAATATTGGACAGCGGTGAATAGAGGAGCAGAGAGGGTGAAGGCTATGGAGAGGGAAAGATGAACTTTTGAAGCTGTTTCAGTTTTTGTAATATCAATTTAATATTAATTTATTCAATATTTTAACATTTATACAATTTATTCAGTGATTTATTTTGTAATCCAAGATGGCACCAGAATGTGGCAACATTATCCACTTCTGACTGTACCTCGGTAGAAGTGACAATATTAAATAAACCTAAAGCTAAATCTAAATGTTGAGGGGTCCTCCAGCACAAACTGAACGCTTGCAGTGATATAAACAGGACACAGGCTCATTGCCTTGAGAGGTGAAGATGTTCCTGTTTTTTTTCGGCATTAATGAGGTGAACAGAAACCGAAAGAACTTGGATACTGTAAATTGTGTAAATACTATAAATGAGGTGAACAGCTTGTTTAAACAAAACATTAGGGAAAACGTTTAACTGCTAACTAAACAGGTGCAAATTGTAGCCCAACCATGCATTCCCAAAAACAGGCCATTCATGAGCATTATTTTCCAGTTGGACATTTAGCTGTCCCAAATGTAAACAGAGTTATTTGAACATGGTCCAGGATTGAAGTAATATCACTGAATACTTCCTGGAGCTTGATTAAACAGAAGGAGAGCAATAGATGGCAGAAGGGAAGTATAAAAAATAACTTTCTGAGATCAGAAGAGATAGGGAGGCTGACAATGAAAAGGTGGCAAAAGAAATTTGCAATGAAACTATGATTGGAACTCAGCTCCTTAGATAAGATTTAATCGACTGGAATGAGTTTTGCTTCATAAAGGAATGTGCATTCAGCCTACTTGATATTGATCAAGGCAATGTTTGTGTCACAGTCTAATTCATTAACTTGTCAAGGATCACAGCCCTAGTAAGTCACAGAGTCATACAGCACGGAAACAGACCCTTTGGTCCAACCAGCCCATGCCAACCATGTTCCCAAACTAAGCTAGTCCCACCGGCTTGTGCTTGGTTCATGTCCTTCCAAACCTTTCCTATTTGTGTTCTTATCCAAATGTCTTTTAAACGTTGTAACTGCAGCTGCATCCACCACTTTCTCTGGAGCTTCATTCCACACCTGAATCACTCTCTGTGTAAAAAAAATTGCCCCACTGTCTTTTATTAATCTTTCTTCTCTAACCTTAAAAATATGTCCCCTAGTCTTGAAATCCCTCACTCTAGGGAAAAGACATCTGCAATTCACCTTACCTATCAAAGTGTTGCTGCAGAGAATGATCTCATGTGATTTTCCAATCAAGTGTTGAGCAGTCGGATGAGACTTTTACTGATGAGCTGCTCGAGGCCTATTTGTAGACATTGACATTTCATTTGTTGGGCGGCATGGTGGCTCAGTAGTTAGCACTGCTGCTTCACAGCATCAGGGACCCGGGTTCAATTCCACCCTTGGTTGACTGTCTGTGCGGAGTTTGCACATTCTCCTTATGCCTGTGCGGGTTTCCTCCCACAGTCCAAAAATGTGCAGGTTGGGTGGATTGGCCATGTGCATGGGGATGTGTCGGCTAGGTGAGTTTGCCAATGGAAATGCAGAGTTACAGGGATAGGTTTGGGGGCTGAGTCTGGGTGGGATGCTCTTTGGAAGGTTAGTGTGAACTTGATGGACCAAATGGCCTGCTTCAGCACTGTAGGGATTCTGTGATTTATGTGCCAAATACCCAGTGCCCTGACAAATGTGTGTGTGTATGTGAGCCTGTGATTCAGCAATGCTTGGCCTTTGGCAGTCCCTTGAGTGCCAGCAAACTGGATGTTTCATTCAGGGGGGCAGGGGGAGAGAGACTTGGCAGTGAAGTGCCCATCAACAGGCACCCCCAACCTTAATCCAGCTGCCAACTGAGGTGTCAGTGAGGGCGTGCCGGAGCTGATTTTGCTGGTGCATCCTCTGAGGCATCTGTGGTTTCTACCAAAGAGGTGGAGAAGCTGGCGTGTTCCTGGGCCAGGCTTTCGGGCACTGACACTGTGTCGATGCCACTCATGCCCGCAGGAGACAACAGGGAGAAGACGTCTCACAGAGGGTGTGAAGACAAAAGTTGGGTGCCCCATCACCTGTCCTGGTTCTCTCTATCCCATTGCAAGCCATTTTCTATTGGAGTGAGACAAAGAGAGGAGTTGAGTGAGAGATGAAAGTGGGGTGGTCCCAGCTGTTAGTCCTGGTCTCGTTGGGGAAAGGTGGTGAGGAATCTAGAGTGAATAAGTAGGCAGTGCAGAGTGTGTGCAGGGTTTGAAATGTAGGAGGGTTGCTGTGGGTGAAACCAAATGAGGAACATTGTTGCATGCAGCAGTGAGAATGGTAGACCATGAGCCTTGGTAGCAGAGAATTAGCTTCACGGAGAGGAGCAGGTGATTGAACCTTTTGAAGTGTTGCTGCATGTCTCTCTGCACCGTGGTGACTTCACTGGCCTGACTGGCACACTTGGGCCAAATTGGCGGGGTCTGGTGCCTTGGCCTCCTCTGCTGGTCCTGGGGAAAGAAGGTGACCCTCCTCTGCATGACCGCCTCCTGTCCATTAGGACACCCAGGTCCCTGTGCACAAAACTGCGCACCTGTCTGCCATGTCTAGGGCAAATAAAACAACCCATGCACAGCAGCTCCAGAATGCCAAAAGTTGACAGGGCGCAATACCATCTTTTAAACATGGCGCTGGTGTCAGGAGTCCTGGGATGTCCCACCTTTAACAAATACCTCTGCCGACAGCAAGTGGGAGACTAGGAAGAGTGGAGTACCATAGGGACCGTAGTACATAGGTCCTGAGGTGAGTTTGGGAAGATAATGCAAGAAAACCAGTGAGGCCTCACAGAGAGAAACCCTCCATTAATTTATCAAGAATGAAACGGAACTGGTAAGTTTTAACTTGTTGTTACCTTCTCTGTGAGGCTGGGAATGCTAGATCT
Organism: Ginglymostoma cirratum; assembly: GCA_024137785.1. NCBI lineage: Eukaryota > Metazoa > Chordata > Chondrichthyes > Orectolobiformes > Ginglymostomatidae > Ginglymostoma > Ginglymostoma cirratum. Next base: position 3,524,818 of record JAHRHZ010000067.1, on the reverse strand, counting down.
CCGCAACGTTTCTGAGTCTTTGTTCTCAGTAAAGTTCCTCAAAAATCATGGCTAAAAAACTCTCGCACACAGTCATAGCAGGAAATTCCTCAGAAAATCAATTCTCTAGATGCAGAAGGCAAAGTAAGTGCACAATGCATTGCAGAGATAACAAGGTGTGGGGCTGGATGAACACAGCAGGCCAAGCAGCATCATAGGAGCAGGAAAGCTTGACATTTCGGGCCTAGACCCTTCATCATTGCAGTCAGGTTGTAATGAGACAAAGAGATAACATGACAATTGTAGTCCATGTTTCTTAAAAAGATACTGTGCAAAATGTATGCCTCTTACTCACAAGCATTATTTCCTTTTATCATAATTTTTGTCTTTGCGGTATCTATTGTCACACAGTAGTTACAGCTTCTGGCCACAAAGTGACACTGCAGAGCAAGTTTCTATTGTCACCTAAATCTGTTACCATCTTGCACATTTGAAAAAAAAAGCACTCATAATTCATTGACTGACCACAGACAAAGCAAAGGACCTTCTTTTTGTACATTAATTTAAGTATAGAGTTTTCAAAGCACCAAAATGTGCAAAGCAATTTTCATATAAATTGAGCATTTGGTGACTCATGGAAACCTGAAGGTTTCTTTCTCTTGGATAGTAGGAACTGCAGATGCTGGAGAATCTGAGATAACAAGGTGTAGATCTGGATGAACACAGCAGGCCAAGCAGCATCAGAGGAGCAGGAAAGTTGATATTTTGGGTCAGCACCCTTCTTCAGAAATGGGGAGGAGGAAGGGAGCTGGGAAATAAAGAGAGAGAATGGGTGGGCTGGGGCTGGGGAAGGTAGGTGGGATGGTGGTAGGTGAGTGCAGGTAGGGAGTGGTGGGGATTGGTCAGTGAGGTGGGAGGCACGGATAGGTAGGAGAGAAGATTAGGGAGGTGGGGATGAGAGGGAGGGTTGGTCATGGGAATGAGGCCGGGAGTGGGGAGATTTTAAAACTGGTGAATTCCACGTTTAGGCCATTGGGCTGTAGGCTTCTGAGGTGGAATACGAGGTGCTACTCCTCCAGTTTACGTGTGGTGTCATTGTGACACTGGAGGAGGCTCAGGATGGACGTGTCACCCAGGGAGTGGGAGGGGGAGTTAAAATGGTTGATGTCTAGAAGCTCCCATGAGGAGCTTGAACAGTTCATCAACTTTACTAATAGCTTCCACCCCAACCTCAAGTTCACCTGGACCATCTCCCTCTCCTTCCTGGACCGCTTTGTCTCCATTTCTGGTGACTACCTTGAAACCGACATCTATTTCAGCCCACAGCTACGTGCACTACACCTCCTCTCACCCACCTTCCTGCAAGAATGTGATCCCCTATTCCCAATTCCTCCGCCTCCAACGCATCTACTCCCACACATCCCAGATCTCCTCCTATTTCAAGGACTGCAACTTACCCTCCTCCGTTGATCAAAAATGCCCTCAACCATATCTCTTGCGTTTCCCGCTCCTCTGCCCTCACATCCCCTTCCCCCAACAAAAGTAAAGACAGAATCCCCCGAGTCCTCACATATCACCCCACCAACCTCCGCATCCAACGTATCATTCTCTGCCACTTCCGCCACCTACAATCTGACCCCACAACCAAAGCTATATTTCCATCCCCATCCCTATCTGCCTTTCATAGGGACCGTGCTCTCTGTGACTCCCTCATCCACTTCACACTCCCCACTAGCCCCACCACCCCCAGCATCTTTCCCTGCAACTGCAGGAAATGCTACACCTACCCCTACACCTGCCCCTTACCTCCATTCAAGGCACAAAACAAACCTTCCATATCAAACAGGGGTTCACTTGTATATCTGTCAACTTTGTCTACAGTATCCACTGCTCCCAATGTGGCCTCCTCTACAATGGTAGGACCAAGTATAGACTCTGAGATCATTTTGTAGAGCACCTGCGCTCCGTTCGCGACAAACGACACCTTCCGGTCGCCAACCATTTTAACTCCCCCTCCCACTCCCTGGGTGCCATATCCCTCCTGGGCCTCCTCCAGTGACACAATGAAACCACCCGTAAACTGGATGAGTAACACCTCATATTCCGCCACAAGAGCCTACAGCCTGATGGTCTAAACATGGGATTCACCAGTTTTAAAATCTCCCCACCCCCGGCCTCATCCCATGTCCAACCCTCCCTCTCATACCCACCACCTTGACCTGACAGAACCTGTCCATCCTCTCTCCTACCTGTCTGCCCTACCCATCCCACCTGCACTCACCTATCACCATCCCACCTGCCTTCCCCAGCCCCACCCCTCCTCTCTATTTATTTCCCACCTCCCTTGTCCCCTCCCCATTTCTGAAGAAGGGTCCTGACCTGAAATGTCAACTTTCCTGCTCCTCTGATGCTGCCTGGCCTGCTGTGTCCCTCCAGCTCCACACTGTGTTGTCTCAGCCAATTTTCACGCAGCAAGTTCCCTCAAACAGCCATATGGTAACAAGAAGGTAATCTGTTTTTTGTGATGTTGGTTAAATATTGGTCAGGATACAGGGGATAATGTGATGTACTGAGAACTGGATTGAGCATTTTATCCAGTTGAGGTTATCTTTTAAAAAAAATTATGGGAAATGGACATCATTGGCAAAGTTAGCATTTATTACCCGATCCCAGCAGGCCTTAAAATGGGGCAGAGTGCAGTTGTGAGTCAACCACCTGAAGTAAAGATTAGGGGAGGTGGTTGAAATTCTCGTACCTCAAGAACATTAAAAGAAATGGATAGTTTTTTTGGCAACAATCAACAATTGTTTCACAATTATCACTAAGCTAGCTTTAAAATCCAGATTTATTCATTGATTTTGAATTTTTCCATTCGCTGAGGAGCAATTTGAAGTCACGTCCCCACAGCCTTAGTTGGGAGCTCAGAATCACTGGAATACCACTGTGCTACCACCTCTCCTAATGTACATGTACCAGCAGAGGGAGTCGAGAAAGAGAATGAAGCTCTATATTTTAACGGCATGTGCAGTTTTGCTTCTGAATATTACTTATTGAATCTTACTGTTTCTTCCCAGAATCATCACAATGACAACAAAAAGGGTAAAACATCACTTTTGAGTATGAAACCTTTGGAAAGTAATGGCTTACTTTCTGCAGGCTGCATTTTAGTTTATTTTGGAGATTTAGAGAATGCATTGAGGCTGTAGGCTGTTGTTAGAAACACACAAGACACATGAGTTTGGGAACAGCAACAGGGAGATCTGCACCATCCTCACACTGATCGCACAAAAGTAACCATAATATCAAAAACAAAGTCTCTGATCGTTATGAAGCATTTCTTTTTCAGACGGAATGCAACCCTGAATTCTTGATCCCACTGTCAATAGGACCCAGCTGTTGGTCCTGGTCCATCTTTCACTGGACAACCTATGTTTTCTCCGCAGTGGAAGCAGGGTTTAGTTTAAATTGAATCTTGAAATAAGATTTTAATGCAGTGACTGAAGCTACTGAGTAAGTCATACAGCTGGTAAAAAGCTGTGCATAAGCCATTTAGGTCTGAATAATAGCCTTAATGCAGCTTGTGAACGATTTTGAAAGTGCTAGTCAGAAGATCTAGACTCCTGTTGAGTAAATGTGCACTGTCCTGCATTTGAATGAATTCTGGTGTGCAGTGAGGATGCTTGTTATCAACTGTCATGAAGAATGCATGCGAAACAAAAAGGTTAATCTGGTCAGCATTATACTGGGAATTTGAGTCCTTGTCTAAGAGTCAAAATCATCCCCTCAGGGAGACTCTTTCTCATGTGAGTGCTGGCAGCGAGTACCAGGAAGCTACTGTCCTATGGAAGTCAGTAGTTTTCTGAAGAAGGGTCTCGGCCTGAAACATCAGCTTTCCTGCTCCTCTGATGCTGCTTGGCCTGCTGTGTTCATCCAGCTCTACACCTTGTTATCTCAGTAACCCATGCCTGACTGATATCACTTCCCAGCTGAAGAGACATTGGTTAGCTTGGAAAGTCAAGTGAAGCACTGTGCACTCTGCTTGGAGCCAACCAGCTTACTTGAATAATCAAGGCTTTGTATTTCTTTTCACATTTCTACCATCTCTTTACGTCCATCTCCTACCTCAAGAACATTTGACAGACTGCGTGCATGTGGAAGTTATGATAAGCAATTTATTTTCTTTCTTCTCCCCTTCGGGCTGGAGCTGTGCTCTAGTGTGACCTGAGTTGCTGAGTGAGCCTGGTTTAGGATAGAACAAAATCCATTACAGTTGGGCTGAAACAGCGGAAGCCGTGAGCCAGTCCTAGGAACTCAATTACATGACCAGACCTTCCAAACTGTCCAGAGATAGTAGGAACTGCCGATTCTGGAGAATCTGAGATAACAAGGTGTAGAGCTGGATGAACACAGCAGGCCAAGCAGCATCAGAG
>JAHRHZ010000067.1:3476408-3515409 GCA_024137785.1 Ginglymostoma cirratum | reverse complement strand
CACACACACGCACTCCCACACACACGCACTCACACCCACGCACCCTCTCACACACACACACTCATTCTCTCTCATACACACACACGCACATTCACAGATTCAGGCACATACTCTGACTGTAGTCTGGCCACCCAATCTTGTAAAAGGAACAATCCTACACTGAGACCCAAAGCAGAGTCCTGCAAATTGTTCCAATTCTAGATAGAATTTGTCCAACCATTAAGCTGCTGGGTGAAAAGGGGTGAACTGGATGAGAATCATAGAATTCCTACAGTGTGGAAGCAGGCCATTCAGGTCCTCCAAATAACATTCCACTTTGTCCCAACCCCTACCCTATCCCTGCATTTCCCATGGCTAATCCATCCTGCCTCTACATTTCTGGATAACTTTGCATGGCCAATCCACCTAACCTGCATATCTCTGGGCTGTGGGAGAAAGCCGGAGAACCTGGAGGAAACCCACGCAGACACGGGGAGAGTGTGCAAACTCCTCACAGACAGTCACCCTATGGCAGAATTGAACACATATCCCTGAAGCAGTGCCAACCACTGAGCCACTGTGCCCCAACATGCTGGATTCTCTTGGTTATCCCACAATATGGCGGAATGAACTAAGAAGAGGCTGGTATCCATCCTATGTTGTGCTCATGGAGCAGAATCTCCAAAATCTTTACTTCTTATTTTATCATCTTCTCTTCCCTGTAACCCAGGATCACCAAGGTCAACTGTTGCAGTATGTTGTTGCCTTTTCTGAAATCAATTTAATACATATCAAGAGTGAGCCCTTTGATTCTCTTGTGCTGTGTGTGCTTTTCACTCTGGGAAGCAGATGTTACCCAGACCATGGTGAAAGAGGAGGACAACCTGTGGCCAGAAGTGTTTAACATTGATAAAGAGTTATTGGAGAGACTGTCTGTACATACAGTTGGCATTGGATGAGACACGTTGGATTCTGTAGGAAATGAGGACATTGCAAAGACACTGATACTAGCATTTCAGTGTTTCTAGAGACAGGACTGTTATTGAACATTGCAGAAATGGAAAAGTGTGTGCTTTCCTGCATTTCTATCCTCACCTTGATAAGTTCGGCTGAATTGAAATGACTCATGTCTCTGAGTTCAGAAGATATGGGTTCAAACCTCATCCTGGAGCCTTGAGCACATAATGCAAGCTGCCACATTGTGAGGGCTGAGGAAATGGTAGAAGTAGGTACAATTGCAATGTTTAAGGAACATTTGGATAAGTTCATGAAAAGGAAAGGTTTGGAGGAATATGGATGAAATGGCAGGCAAGTGGGGCTAGTTTAGTCTGGGAATGTTGTCAGAGTGGAATAGTTGGACCGTAGGGTCTGTTTCCATGCTGTATGACTGCTATTAATTGGTAATGTCCTGCAGATGACATGGCTGCTACTTCTGCCAGTGTTGATCATTCAGGAGTGCATTAGAGATCTCATCGTTTATTGGTCAGCGAAAAGGATGATGTTCTTCCGACCAAGTGCCACAGATCCACAAATGGATTTGTCCATTCATCTCATCGCTGTTTGTGTGTGCGACATGGCTGCTGCACTCGCTTTCAAAAAAAAGTAGCTGTGCTTCCAAACAAATGAATTGTACATGGTGTTCTTTAAGACATGAATCAGAGATTTGAAGATGTACAACAGAAAAAAGCATCTCTTGTTTGTTTCAATAATTTCACCGGAAAATATATTTTTAGAAATTCAGCTCTCCTGTGCTTAATTGCGCCTCTGTCGGGCATATGGACCATGAGCTGTGTTTATATTTTTGAAAGTTCAGTGCTCATGTTATCTGCTGTCATTAAATTTGGCAGCTGGTGTATGTTTTGTGAAGTAAAGTGTGTCCATCCAACAGCTGCACATTTCTGACGAAGGGTCTAGGCCTGAAACGTCAAGATTTCCTGCTCCTATGATGCTGCTTGGCCTGCTGTGTTCATTCAGCTCTACACCTTGTTATATCAGCTGCACATCACCTTACCTTTAGATTATGTCCGCTTAAAAGTCTTTATTATCAATCCTATCCATGTAGGTGGAATACAGATACCCATCTGTGATACTGACACAACTGAAGCATGAGTGTGAAATATTCCCTAAGAAGAAAATTAAGCTGCAAAGTTTAGCTGAAGCAAATGGGAGTGTTTGTATCTCAGAAGCATGGCAACTAGGTGTAGAAACCCATGTTAGTTCACTCACTACTTGCAAACCTATTTTCTAGAGCTAGGGTTTGATAGGCAGCAATTAAAAGTGGAATTACTGGAGGCTTCCTGCTCTAGGGTGTACTCTCTGAAAGTCGATTGCTGAACAGAAATAGTGTAGTTTCAAGTGATATACAGCTTCAATAAGATTCAAAATTTACAGAGTGCCAGACCAGTGCGAATTTTGCTTTGTACTGGGCGATGATACTTCTCTTTTGTTTTTAATGTTACAACTTAACTGGGAAGAGTACATTAATAATCGTGCCCCACTGTTCCATGAGCTGTCATAAAATATATAAAATTCCAACTAGATTACCAACATGACCGATCTGCCTGACTGACTGCCGATCAGGCCAAAAGCCATTCACGCCAAATCTCCTTCGTAAAATAACTCCATTTATTGTAATACACTTCACTTTACTGCAAGACAAAGGAAAAAAAGGGATGGTTGTTCTTCACTTCAATAGTTAATTCCTTAGACCTAGGTGTTTTCTTGCTGGGAAGCTTTCTTGGTTTTGCTGTCTTTTCACCAACACGGGGAGGGAGTGGAGAGAGGGAGAGAGAGAGATGGGTTTAATTTGCAAACTCTGGATGTCTCTAATTGTCCTGGGCTTACAATTTTGTAACAAACCATAGATCAACCAATGGGAGAGCTGTTGTCAGGCAGACTTTCCCTAACTCAATGACTCTTGTTGCTACTCCGTGTCACAGTATCAGTCTTATTGCTGCAACATCGCCATACACAACTGAAACTGTGTGAACGTTTCATTTTTTTCCATGTTGCAGAGCTGCCCCGTATTGCAGTTGTAGAGCAGACCAACTTCCATTTCAACCTATAATGCAAAAATAGAAAAATATATGGTCCCTTACATACGTCCATCCTCGTCTGTTCCTCATATACCAACCCTCTGCCCCACTTTCCCAAGAGGTGGTGGGGGAGGAAGTTGCTCTGACACCATTTGGTACCACCTTATGACTTCGTGGGCTGAGGAACCCAGACTGTTAGGGCAACTTTGAATAAGCAATGCTCTCTGTTGTCACTTTATTTAACCTTAACTTCCAGCCTAAAAATCTCCTCATGGCAAAATGATAAAAATGCATCAAATTAAAAGATTTGAGCATTTGCTCCTGTAAAAGTTCAAAGCTTTTTTTTTGTGTGAGCTTCCTAGAAATGCACAATCAATCTTGTGGTTTGAATATTTCATTCAGAGATTGCTGCAAATATGTTCTCTTTCCTCCCCATTGAAAGAATATTGTATATAGCTACCAATTACAAAACCCTTGGAAAGATTGTTCAAATTGCCCATTTTATGGTGGCTGCATCAACATTTATGGAACTATTCATCATCCATCACTAGTTTTGCCTGTATTTTTGAAACAAATCCTTTTTTACTGAATGATTGGAGGAAGTATAAAAGATGTTAGGAATACTAAAGATGAGAAGACTTCCTGTCATTCTTGGACCGTACCTGGGAGCTTAACAAACTAAACGAAATGGACCCGTCAGGTTCTGTGTTACTTAAACTAATAAATAAATCTATTGCTTTACTATGGGTAATTGCTGCTTTGATGATCTAATTAGCGCTTGCATTGCAAGAAGGCGAAAGAGTTGTATTTCACAATGTACATTACCACATCTCTCACAATCTTCTCAAGGACCGTGCAGTAAATTGCACCAAAAAGCACTGACAGCTGCACTGTTGGCACATGTGCGAACCATCTTATGCACAGCAAGATGTCACAAGCAAATGCACTGTGACTGTCATCCCCCTAGTAACGCCTTGCCCTCTGCATGCTTCAGAAATCAGGGCACAGAGCTGGCTCATTACACCCAAGTAGCGGTATTCCGGCTACCACAGCAGTTTTCACTGTAAAGAGAATGAGGTCAAATTCAATGCAGAGCACTTTGTATCAAAGAAGGTAAAGTTTGTTTGACTGTTCACCCATGTGTAAAATGCCTTGTCACCAAAACCTGATCAAACATTTCATGATCAAATCCAACGCGACAATAGCTGGATAAAAGCATATGTCAAGACTCTTGATCTTCAGATTAAGACCCTCCAGCTGTTTCATGTACGCAACTTGAATAAATAACATAGTTGAAACAACCTTTTGTGAATTGGATAAATAAATTAATAATGGACTGTGGTAACAAGAATTTTGAACAGCATCTCAGGCAAGCACTTAAAGGTGGCTGCATCAAGAGCAAGGGTCCGCGCAAGGCAGTCAGTGAAGAAATGTGTAACCCCAAATCCTCACAATCTGGCTCAAAGAAAACTTAATTCTGCTTTTTCCCATTCTTTTTCTGATTTCTTCAGTTAGAACTTCTTAGGCTGGAGTTTTGGAAAGAGTGGATAAATAGTAAAGCGGAATATTAAACTCAGTTCATGCAACTTAAGATTTATAAAGATTAATGGGAATTTGAAAGGTTTGATACTCTCTAGAATATGTTAGCCACAAACACAATTTAAAGACATAAGTTGTAAACTATGACTATTAACTAAAGAAGTTGGGGAAAGCATTGAATTTAAAGCATACAACCACGCAATGATGAGTGACAGGTCATATGATTGGTCAGAACATAATAAACTAATGGATGACAAAATGGTTTATCAGGAAGAAGAAATTAGAATATGAGAGGAAGCCAGCTACAATAGCAAAATTAACAATGAACAGTAAGCGTGTCTAAAAGAATTTAAAAAGGAAACGAGTAAATAAAATGATTGTTGTTCTTCACGAGAGTGAGATTGGGAAGTTAGTCAGTAGATAATATGAAATTGTGGATGTAATAAACAAAACATTTTGCCTCTATCTTTGCTACAATAAAAATTCCAGAAACAGCTGTAAATCAAGAGATTGAAGGAAATGAGGAACTTAACAAACTTATAATCACCAGGGAAACAGTAGAGAGCAATCTAATGGATCTACAGAATTAAGGGCCTCTAGGTCCAGACAGACTTGAATTTAAGGTCTTAAGAGCAGTGACTAATATGATAGTAGATCCTATTAGTGTTGATTTTCCAAAATTCCATAGATTCGGGCTACGTTCTAGACCAGAGATTAGCAATATAACCCCTCTATTCAGGAAGGAAGGGAGACAGGAAATTTTAGGGCAGTTAGCTTGACATTTCTCATGAGGAAAGTGTTAGAATGAATCATTCAAGAAGTTATAAGTGCACACTTAGAAAATCCCCAGGTCATCAAGAAGAAAGTTTTGTGAAAGAAAAGTCATGTAGGAACAGCTTATTGAAATTCCTTTGAATGGGTCATGTGTGCTGCACATGAAGGAGAGCCTATAGAGACACTGTACTTGGATTTCCAGAAAACACTTAATATTGTACCATATCAAAGGTTATTGTGAAAAACTAAAGCTCATGGTGTAGGAGATAACATATTAACATGCTTAGAAGATTGGCTGGTGAGCAGAAAACAGAGAGTATGCATAAATGATCTTTGTCTGGCTGACAGGCTGTGTTGAATGGAATCCCACAAAGGTCTGTGCTGAGGCATTAATTTTTCATAATTTACATAATGACTTAGATGAGGGGATTGAAGGCATGGTAATCACATTCATAGACAACAGCAAGATAGGTTGGAAAATATGTTGCAAAGAAGTCATAAGGATATTACAGACACATTTTGACAGAGTGGGCAAAAATCTGGAAGATAGAATATAAATGTGGCATGATGGCTCCGTGGCTACCACTGCTGCCTCACAGTGTCAGGGACCTGGGTTTGATTCCACCCTCGGGCGATTGTCTGTGTGGAGTCTGCACATTCTCCCAGTGTCTGTGTAGGTTTCTGGTTTCCTCCCACAGTCCAAAAAGGTGCAGACCAGGTGGATTGCCCAATGCAAATTGCCCACAATCTTCAGGAATGTGTAGGTTAGGTGTGTTGGCCATGGGAAATGCAGGGTTACAGGGAGGGGTTGGGAGGATTGGTCCAGGTGGGGTACTCTTCGGAGGGTCAGTGTACACATGTTGGGCTGAAGGGCTTGTTTCCACTCTGTAGGGACTCTATGAAATGTGAAGTTATAATTTATTATAAATGTGAAGTTGTTCACTTTGCCGGGAAGAATGAAAAAAAGAGAATTAAGCTAATGGAGAACGACTGCAGGATTCTGAGTTGCAAAAGAATTAGGGTATTTTGGTCGACGAGTCACAAAATATTGGCATCCAATCAAGAAGGCTATTGGAATTCTTGCCTTTATTTCATTGGTACTGTTTAAAATTAGGGCTCACCCTTTCAGAACAGAGATGAGGAGAATTTCTTTTTGCTTTGAAGGTTGTGTGGCTCTGGCGGCATCTGTGAAGAGACATACAAAATTTACATTTCGAATCCCATTTTCTTCAGAAGAGGCTTTATTTCATTTTCCTGCATCTGTTTGGCTTTTAATTGTGCATAAATGCTTGTTGGGCAGGGCAATCAAGAACTATCAGGTGTAGGTAGAAATGTGACATCTCCAACACAAGCAGGTCTGCATTGATTTTATTGAATGGTACACCAGGTCCAAGGTGCCAAATGGTCTGTTGCTGAGCCTGTCATTTGTGGCATTAATAGTCTCCAAAAGCTCAACTGCATCACTGATGGTATCAGGTGATACAGGTTGTACCTTTGTAATCTGACAGCCTCGGGGGCAGGTCTTTGCTGGACCACAGGAGGTCCCCTATCCAAGGGCTCTGGACTCCTGGTGACGTGGACTCCTGGCCTGTGCTATCGCCTCCCAGTGAGATTAAAGCTCAGCATGTGGCTTGTCCTCCTACTCTCCCTCCGGCTGCCTTACCTGTCCATTCCTAAGGCCGATGAGGCACTAAAGGGAGATTACCTTTAAGGGAGTGCTAGTAACTCCTGGTGGATTTCTGTAAAGTCACGGGGGGGTTCTAACATACACACTAACCTAAAGAGTAAACATCAATGAACCCAATTGGTAACTGAGTGCTGACTTTTAAAAATTAACTTTGAAATTGTACTATAGGATAAACTGACATACATTGGGTGGATGTTTGACACAGATGTTGTCAGATTAAAGCGTGTGATAAAGGAGGTGCAACCTGTTTCACATCACCAGGAACCAGACAGAAGATAGTTCTAGTGAATTGTAGATCAACCACATCTCTGTAACGTAAATAGTTAATGAAGGTTCATTGGTTCTCATTAGCGTGGTGTCCTTAACTAATACTCCCAGAATGTGCTTGTGCTATTCATACACAAGGGGCTGAGAGTGATTGGAGAAAATACAGCCTCCAAAGCAGAGGTGTTATATTAACAGAAGTAACATCTTGTCCTGCATTGAGATGATCTGTTCAGCTAAGATTAGAAATGCAAAGATTGTCTGATAAATCACATATTTCTTAAACAAATACTGCATCACCAAGTGTTATATTCACACAGAGATCTTCTTTCTTTGTTAATCGTTAGAATCCTACAGCTGTTCAAGTTCTTCTTAATTATGAAAGTGCTTTTCTCTGTCTTTATTACACTCTCAACACATGCTTAAGGACCAGAAAATTGCTGTTTTATGCTGCTTCATAATCAGTTTGTTTTTGTCAGGCAATAAGAGCAGCAAATGGAAGATTTTGCACATGATTGCTCCTCAATCAAGAATTTCTCTCAGTTCTACAATTTATCTTGCGCATCGCGCTGAAAGCATGAGAACAGATTGTGTCCCTGGAAACCATGGTCCATTCACTCAGTTGACTGGTCTGAGGTTCATAATTAACACTGAGCATGTGGCTTCGATTCCCGCCCTGGCTGAGCGAACTCAGAAACAAAAACAGAAATTGCTGGAGAAACTCAGTGGGAGAGTGAAAAATAGAGTAAGTGTTTCGAGTCCAGTGACCCTTCTTCCGAACTGGTAACCTCCTGCCCCTTAGAGAGGGAAGGCAATAGCAAGGCAGAACTGACAAAGAAGCTGCCTAGGTTACGGCTTTCGGTGAAGCGTCAGCTGAGATTGGGCCAAGGTAGAGCTCATGCAGTCTTCAGATAGAGCTGAAAGCCAACCTCCTGTGCATTAGATTATGTGGTTATCTTCTGGAACACACTGGGAAACATCTGCGTTCCTAAGCAATGAGTTTCCAACCAGTAATTTAATGTATTGAAGACTGGATATTTGGATTACAAGTGTTGAAAATGCCAGCCTTAATCAGTATTCACATTTTACTGCCTCTGGTGTCTCTGATACCTGATTATTCATCTACCTTCTGGGGTATTAAATACTTTAACTGTTAGGTTGTCAAATAACCTGGTTTCATTTTGGTGAGAAATGAGTGAATCCATTTTGCTATTTGAAGACAGTTGGTGTCACTGGAACAGGAGGATGATATTCAGCCCATCTTGCCTACTCTGCAATGTAATACAGTCTCTAGAAGAGACACCCTTTCACTTGTGAAGAAGCACTAATCAGACATCATTGTCAGAAATATTGGGTTCAATCCTTGTGACAAAATGTACTCTCTTATGGGGCTTTCCACCTATTAAAGTGAATGGGTCTCTGTGCAGGTGGGAGGGTTAACAGCGAAAGCTATTTCTGCCTGCAGAAAACTCAATGGGACAAAGGAATTGAGTTCAGTTCTGTTCCCCGTGAGTTTGGAATTCATTGAGGTTGTTAAGCTATTGACAGACCAACCAAAACTGAAATAAAAGCTGATGGAATGCAGCATGGAAGTGTAAACTAGATATTGAGTGGACTAGGTTAATAGGCAGCAGAGGGAAGTCATCGGTGGCAAGGCTCCAAGCAGTACCGAAACGAGGCATCAGGGAGTAGGCCTCTGACCTCTGTTATTCATTAATAAATGCTATGACCTTGAAGCCAGATATTACAAATGAAACATCTAACACTGAGAATGCCTCAAAGATATGAATGTCATTAAAGAGATTTTCAGGCACTCAGTAGATTGACATATTTTGAGCAAAGGGTAATTACTATTGAGTGATACAAGGTAATTTATGACAACAGTGGCAAACATGACTTCAAAGAGAGGGGTGCAGGAGTAAATAATATGCAGTAAACACAATTTCTGGGGTGCCAGAGCTTGAAAGTTAATTTGCAGGCTGGAAGACATATGTCAATATAAATAGAATATTACAGAGTTTTAAAAAAATTTGTTCATGAGATGTGGGGCATCGCTGTCTAGGCCAACATTTATTGCCCAGAGCATAGTCAAGAGTGAACCACATCTGGAGTCACATGTAGGCCGTAGCATACAAGGCTACAAGCCCAGTGCTGGATGATTAAACTCTGAAGGCTTTGATAATGAATGGGGGGATAAGGGAAAAGGATAGGCCCAGCCTGCAGCTAGTTCACTGCTACTCAATGCCCAGGAGTATAAATGACAAATACCACTTTAACAAGTTAAAAAGAAAAAGACAATCCCTATGATTTGGGAATCATTGATGGGAGGGGGTGTCATCATTCTAAAATTGTCACAATTGAAATCAGAAAGGAGGTCATTCGTTGCACTGGTGTTTCTGAGATCCTGCTGCGCACAAAATGGCTTCCTTGAAAACCATTTAATACAAAGTCAGGTACCGTACATTTTCATGGTACCAGATACCAGTAAAACTGCAGCTCCCACACTATAGACTTCTCATTGCAACATGTGGGACTGTAGAACAAAAATAACTTCACCAAATCTTGCAAAACAGCTTTAGAGACGGTGTAGATGGGACAGAATTTGCCTCTGACATGCTACATTTTCCCTCTCGCTATAAATCTCGCTGAAAATTGTGACATTGTGACAGAGGAGGTAAATTTCGTGAGCAGGATCTATGCAATTTTTAATAGGAAGACTCTATTTAACTCTAATTAATTAGTTTTCACCAGTATACTGGAATTGTGGATACATGTAGACAATATTTCTGAGCCATCTCCTGATTACCACTGATAAAACCTTTTGCACAGATGTTGTTTCTGCCCCACTACCCACCGTCCCAAATGCTTCGTTCATCTTTCGCATGTGTCTCTGTTTATTTGCCATTTATCGTGTGTGAGATTGGGTGTCTAGTCAGTTAAATAAAGGTGGAAACTTACCCTTTCCCTCATCCAACAATCAGCAATGTCCTTCTGACACTGGATGCCAGTCAGGAGCCCGGTCAATCCCTCTTCTGTTTCCTCTTGCTCAGCTTGGAATGCCGAGGCCAGTTATCATTGTTACCCACTCAAGATTACTCATTCAGAATAGAAAAGCAATCAAAACTGGGATAATTCTAATCTGCGCAGTATTCTGCGAGTCAGCTGTGTTTACCCAACGAGAGAAACTTGGAAGGAGGGAAGAGGAGCTCTGTGCATCGCTGATTTCCAAATTTCGACCACAACTGCAATCCCATCATCAGTATAATATTGCCATTTTCAAATATACCTTATTTCTTTGCCCGCTGACTGTGTCATCCAGATTCCTGGTCTCCATTTGCTACCTGTAGTCGGTGCGTTTGGACTTTCCACCAGTGACACTGGCAAATGCACAAATACATGTAGCTAGGAAGGTCAAAGGGTCACCTCCATTGACTTGCTCGGTGCCTACTCCCTGGATGTGGCCTACAAATGGATTAAATCTAAATGAAGGTTTGCCCCTGATCCTGTTTACTGATTGTATACTCTCCATTTAATAAGCACGTAATTATAAATATGTAATTATATAATACGGAAAACTGCACTTAAATGATTACCTTCTGAAATATTTTAATTGACGACAGAATCCTCTAAGGCATTGAACTTAGACTCTGAGAAAAAAACCGTATTAACTGCACCATTGATTTTGGGATAATCACAGTTTATTTGCATAAAATGTAAATCTTCATTTTAAAATATGTAGGAAGAGAAATACAATAAAGAAGTAAATGACAGAGTGAATAATTACACAGTTGCCAAGCTAGTCTATTCATAGACTGGTGCAATTGCTTTAAAATATATCAACATCATCTCCTTATCACAGCAGTTTAACAGCACATCTGCTTCTCCAGTATTTGGTTTAGTGGCTGTCTGTTATACAATGGGTAACTACTGATATCATAAAAATACTGCTGGGTAGTCTCTTTGTGCATGAAGGTGATATACAGCTCCGTGTATGTGTGTGCGCGCGCATGTGTATGTGTGCGTGTGTGTGCGTGTGTGTGCGTGCGTGTGTGTGTGTGTGTGCTGGATTGACTCCGCAGACAGTAGCATTCCCTATCAGCTAGAAAGTTGTTGGTTTAGTTCTTACTTGAGGACTCGACACATTCAATGAGATATTGAAAGGGTGCTATCAATTGCAGTTCCTCACATGAGGCATTTAACCAACTTCCTATTTAAGTTTGTGGTATAAATCGGATTGTTATGTTTCCATTTCCCTGCTCCTCTTAGGGTTTACTGGCTCTTGATGCCATAAGATGATGGTCAGGTTGCCTGATTTCCTTTTGTGTCTCTGCATGTTTCATCCACTCCGCTAATCTGAGACGTCTCTCCACCCCATTGTTCCATTCAACTAATCCAATCACACAATGCAGCCATTGAGTCAGCTGTTACCCTCTGGAAATCTCTACTTAAAAACCTCTACACTCCCAATACTGATAGTCCTTTCAAAACTGAGTGATGAAACCTATATCCATCTTCCATTTATCCAGTTCCCTTGCTCACCATCCATTGTATGGAGGTAGAGAAAGAGGGGAGCTTTAGGTTACTGATTCCTTCACTGCGGTGTCCTGTGGGGATGTCATCCCCTGGGTTTAATTCTACTCCTGGGCGACTGTCTGTGTGGAGTTTGTACATTCTCCCCGCATCTGCGTGCGTTTCTGCCAAGTGCTCCAGTTTCCTCCCACAGTCCAAAGATGTGCAGGTTAGGTGGATTGGTTTTGCTAAATTGCCCATAGCTACCAAAGATGTGTAGGCTAGGTGGATTAGCCGCAGGAAAAGCAGGGTTATAGGGTAGCGGGTGAGTCTGGGTGGGATGTTTTTCAGAGAGTCAGAGTGGACTCAATGGGCTGAATGGCCTGCTTCTACAATGTAGGCATTCTGTGATTGGTTGGAGCTTTGATGCTGACCACAGTCAAATAGCCTGCCAATATTCACTCCTTCATAAGTATATGATTATTGAGGAACTAAATGAAAATCTGTTAAATGGAACAATCAAATTGCGCGTTGAACAGGAAGCCATTTTGAAGGGATCCTACTGTTGTATCAATGATTTGCCCCATCAGTGAATTGCACCAAACACATCTAGAGGGTGCTCTGGTTTACTCCAAAGATGTGCAGGCTAGGTGCATTGGCCATGCTAAATTGACTGTAATGTTCAGGGATGTGTAGATGATGAGGGGTGGGTCTGGGTGGAATGCTGTGTGGGTCAGTGTGGTCTTGTTGGGCCAAAGGGCCTGTTTCCACACTGTAGGGATTCTATGATGATGATGAAATGCAGGCCATGTGTAAATCCAAACTAGTGACTAAAACCCCTGAGGTCAGTTAGTTCAACCAAGACTGGAAATGTAATCTTTCGCTGTTTCTAGAGAACATCATTTACTGAATCAGGGGTCTTTCAATTTCAATTTGAATTTAGTTCAAGCATGGAAGAGATTTTCAGCCAATTTGTATGAGAAGGGAAAGAGCAGAATCCTGCCAGCATTACCTGCCTAATCCTGCTCATAAGTTATCTTTACATTAGTTCTTTGGACTCTTAGACCATTTAAAAGATGAAAATCCATAGAGTTTAAATATTTTGCCCACTCCTTAAGCCGAGAGGCAATGAGATCAATTGCAGTACATTTGTAATCCCCAGGTGAAATCATCCAACTTTATACCGACCGCAAATCAATCCAAATAGGAACAGGATCAATTCTGTGTAGTCAAGTCTATCTTTTGTTAGACATGAGAGGTCTATCTTTTTAACAGTAATTCTCCAACCTTTCTTGATATCGCTCAGTTTACTGAGCAAGCATCTTCATGTTAACAACTTGGTTGATGTTCCTTTTCTTGATATCTGGAGCAGTGTATGGTAAAATCTCATTGTGTGAAGAAGGTGTTCTCTGTTCTTTTAAAATTATTTATCCTGCCGAATAAGTGAAGACTGTAACCAGGAATGTTCTCGGAGCTGCTCCAACTCGACACCATAACTTTCACTGCAATTGCAGGCAGAAACTCTCCTTGTGTTGGTAAGGTATGAGGTAATTGCCACAAGTAATTGCGAGTCCTTTTGCGAATATTTTTTGGAGGTTTCTTGAATTAGATCCAAGCTCTGGAGATTGGACAGTAAGAAACGTGACTCTCATCCTCAAAGAAGAGGGGAAGGGATACAAGATCTGTTTAGAGGCCAGTTTGCCCTTCTTCCATGGATGGGAACAATTTCTGCAAGTATTGTGACAACAAGAGGGGGCTAATCCAAGAAAGGCAGCACAGTTTCGGGAATGATCATGCCTGACTAATTTATTGGATTGGATCGCATCCCCTAATTAATAGGGCAGAGACAGTGGATGTGATCTGTCTAGATTGCTAGCTAATGGATTCCAGCCCTTTCTCAATGACAGATATTTGACTAATTGGTACACAGTTTCCTGCTTTCTGGCTCCCTTGTTTCTTGACAATGGTGGTACATTTGCAGTTTTCCAAACTATGGATTCCAGAATCTCAGGAAATTTGGATGATTAGAACCAATGCCACTTTCCATTAAGATCCAAGGATGCAGACCATCAGGACAAGCCACTTGTTTCATTCTTTAAACTTACTAATACACCAAATTTTCATTTGCAAGACCAACACCCCGAATATTCAAAGTGCAATTTGCAATGAAGCCAATTTGATCAGGGTTTTTAGCAAAAATGAAACAACTAGGGAGAAATTCTCAGAGACCCGCTCCGTAAAACAAAGATTAACGTTGGCATGAAAGCATTTGTGAGATCAAAGCTAAAACTTCAGCCAGGCCTCTGAAGTCCTTCACTTGTCTTACATTGAACAAATGCTGCTGAGACTGGGGCTATGTCAGAACAAAATGACAATGCAGAAACAAAGCTCAGAAAATCATTTACCAGCCTGTAGTGATACTATGCCAAGTTGTCTGCTCATACAAATAATTCCATTCCAGCTACAGGAGCAATGTGTCCCTTGATGAAAAGCCAGCTACTAGCACACAATAGGCACAGAGGCCCTTAGCGTTTCAGACAGTTTTGCAAGCCCCAGTCTGTCATTTGGACAGATTCTTTTTTTAAATCACTCAACCCTATAAATCTCTGCAACTCCATCGTTTGGCAATATATAAAGGCTAATAATGAAGGTACCAGTAAAGCTTGCTTCCTGTGTGAGTTTGAACTATAAAGGTTAGGAAGTCACCAATGTTATCTCCATAAGCACTCTCAGAGTTGAATACAAGGGGATAATAAAAAAAATCTTTGTATCTAGGAACAATAAAGTTGTCCATTGCTAACAGATTGAAAATGCTTAAATGCAGATTTATATACAGCTGGGTGTGTGTCCTGGTCTATACTTTCAATCCATGTTGGTCTCTTGTTGCTTAAAAACATTCAGAAAAGGACCAAAAGACTATATGTTCCATCAAGCCTGAGTATTGGTGAGAAAATTGGGAATACAGGATGGGATGGCCAGTGAGGAGATTCCCATCGAGACCATTTTCCAACCAAGTGTTTAATGACTCACTAGTGAGAGGTGAGAGACCTATCAGCATGCATTAACACTCTCTCTGTTACAGTATCTTTGATTTGATTTATTACTGGGACATGAACTGAGATACACTAAAAAGTATTGTTTTGCGTGCTATCCAGACAAATCACACCATGCATAAGTATATGAAGGTGATAGAGCAGAATGCAGAATATAGTGCTACAGTTACAGAGAAGGTGCAGAGAGAGATCAGCTTTAATATTTAATAATAGCTTTAATAACTTGCCTCATTGATGTGCAGTTTCCCATTTTTCCAGCAGCCTGATAGAAACTGGATATGACAATTCCCAACACAGAAGTAACAGCAGTATCCTGATGACTTCAGCTTGACACTTCTTCCTCCAGACATCCATCAGTCACCAACATTGCGGATGTATGCTGCACGTAAAGTGACTGTAGGGTTCCAGCACTTGAACAGGTGCATGACTGGTCTTTAAAGCTTTTATTTTACATTTGTATGACAAGTTGTACACATTGGATATGAAAGGTTTGCCAACAAGTATCCAATTCAGAAAGACAATGGAGCCAGATTCAAAATGCAGAAATGAACCATGTTTCACTAGCTGCTTGGTCACAGCAGCTGACAGAAAGAAAGGAATATGGATTAGTAATACCAGCGAGGACTGGGTTTCTCACTTTCTGTGTTTTCTTCTCAGCATCTTGAAAATAGTGCCTGGTGAAAAAGCAAATTGGAAGAATAAATATTTACTGGGAACTGACAGATATCTATAGATTCTATTACTGCTGGGGATACAGGTCAACCATTAAACAATAACTGTATCACGTTGAAAATCTACAGCTTAAGGATTCTGAGGACTTTTTCATTTTGAAGCCTTTATTCCTTCTGTCTCTCTCCTTTTTAAACTCGTAAGGACACAATGTAAAGAATCCTGGGAAAATCTAGCAGTGGCCAGCACTTTTGCTTATTGAATGAAAGAATGTGACAGGCAGGGCTCCATAAGAATGTGGTACATTGGGCATGAGGTGAATTTGGGAAGCTAGTGTGAGAAAACACACTCAGACTCATGGAAAGAAAGTCTGTAAAACTCACCTAAATTGGCACCTGGGTGATTTTTGGTAAGATTCAGTCTGGCTAGCACAAAGATCACTTTCACAGTGAGCAAAAATAGAACCTCCATCCACCCTCGTATTCCTAAAGGCACCGAGGCTAATTGAAGCTATTCACTACCAAACTGCCAAAGATCATCTCAACAGAGGTTAAACATGATTCTTTCTCCTCAGGTGGTGGAGGGAGAGAGTTACTTGTGAGAGTTCAGTTTGTTTGGGAAATAGCTTCACTGACTGAATATTGGGCTGTGCATCAGCGAGTTGAGAAAATAGATTGTTTGTGCACTTTTGCAGGCTGCTGGCTCCAGTTTGAGATTTCCCGAATGGTACAAAGTTTAAAGTGTTTCTTTCAAATTGTCTTCTGTTCCTTTAATGACAAAATAGATTGACGTGACAGCAAAAGGTTGTTTGATATTATTTAAACATATTCATTATTTTAAAACATTTGTATTGTATTATGACTTTTGGCTACAGTCTAAACCTGTGACCCATCTCAACTCTTTGACCTGGATAATTTGGATGAATGTGCAAAGCAAAGAGGCAATAGACATATACTCCAGACTGAGTGAATAATTAGCTTCAGCACTCTCCATATTTCGTATTGCACACAGGATTTAACACTCTGGAGATGTAACTCGTCGTGTGAAAGAAATATTTGGAATATTAGAGCATACCTTTGGGAGAAGTGTTTTACTTCTATACAAATCTATGTTACGGAATAATAAATCCCTCATAAAGATCATGATAGCAATAAAATATGGACTTTAATTTTTCAATTTCCATCAACTGTTCTATACACGTGAGACATTTTCTGGACTAAAATGGTTTTAAGAAAGGATTCAGGGTGAGCTTGCCAATTGGATTCAAAATTGGCTTAATGGCAGGAGACAGAGAGTGATGGTGGAGGGTTGTTTTTCACACTGGAGGCCTGTTACCAGGGATTGGTGCTGGGTCCACTTTTTTTTTTGTCATTTATATAAATAATTTAGATGAGAATATAAAAGGCATTGTTAGTAAGTTTGTGGATGACCTCAAGATTGTTGGTATTGTGGACAGTGAAGAAGGTTATCTAAGATTACAAAGAATCTTGATTGATTGCATCAAAGTGGCAGTTGGAATTTAATTTGGATAAATGCGAGGTATTGCATTTTGGTTAAACAAAGGCAGGACTTACACACTCAGAAGTAGGGCCTTGGGTAGAGTTGTAGAACAGAGAGACCTAGGTGTTCAGGTA
The DNA here is from genome assembly GCA_024137785.1 of Ginglymostoma cirratum. Taxonomy (NCBI): domain Eukaryota; kingdom Metazoa; phylum Chordata; class Chondrichthyes; order Orectolobiformes; family Ginglymostomatidae; genus Ginglymostoma; species Ginglymostoma cirratum. The sequence goes on along the minus strand of JAHRHZ010000067.1, from coordinate 3,498,266 downwards.
AATAATTCTTTGAAGTTTGCGTCACATATACATAGAGTGGTTAAGAAGGCATTTAGCGCACTTACTTTCATTGCTCAGACTTTTGAGTGTAGGAGTTGGGATGTTCTGGTCGCCCTGGTACAGGAAGGATATTATTAAGTTGGAGGGGGTCCAGAAGAGATTTACCAGGATGTTGCTGGAAATGGAGGGTTTACGTTATAAGGAGAGACTGGAAAGGTTGGTACTTTTTTCACTGGACCATTGGAGGTCGAGGGGTGATCTTATAGAGGTTTATAAAATCATGAGGTGTATAGATAAGGTGAATGGCAGGAATATTTTCCCTAGAGTAGGGGATTTCAAGACTAGGGGGCATATTTTTAAGGTGAGAGGAGAGAGATTTAAAAGAAACATTAGGACAAATGTTTACACAGAGAGTAGTTTGTGTGTGTAATGAATATCTAAAGGAAGTGGTGGATGTAGGTACAATTACAATGTTTAAAAGACATTTGGATAAGCATATGAGGTAATAGGAACTGCAGATGCTGGAGAATCCCAGATAACAAGGTGTAGAGCTGGATGAACACAGCAGGCCAAGAAGCATCATAGGAGCAGGAAAGCTTGACGTTTCGGGCCTAGACCCTTCATCAGAAATGGGGGAGGTGAAGAGGATTCTGAAATAAATAGGGAGAGAGGGGGAGGCGGATAGAAGATGGATAGAGGAGAAGATAGGTGGAGAGGAGACAGACAAATCAAAGAAGCGGGGATGGAGACAGTAAAGGTGAGTGTAGGTGGGGAGTTAGGGAGGAGATAGGTCAGCCCAGGGAAGACAGACAGGTCTACCCTCCCCCTACCACATCCCAAAACCAGCCCTGCTCATCCCTGCCTCCCTAAACTGCTTATCCTCTCACCTATCCCCTTCCCCCACCTCAAGCCGCACCCCCATCTCCTACCTACTAACCTCATCCCACCCCCTTGACCTGTCCATCCTCCCTGGACTGACCTATCTCCTCCCTAACTCCCCACCTACACTCACCTTTACTGGCTCCATCCCCGCCTCTTTGACTTGTCTGTCTCCTCTCCACCTATCCTCTCCTCTATCCATCTTCTATCCGCCTCCCCCTCTCTCCCTATTTATTTCAGAATCCTCTTCACCTCCCCCATTTCTGAAGAAGGGTCTAGGCCCAAAAGGTCAAGATTTCCTACTCCTCTGATGCTGCTTGACCTGCTGTGTTCATCCAGCTCTACACCTTGTTATCTTGGATAAGTATATGAATGGGAAATGTTTGGAGGGATATGGGACAAGTGCAGTCAGGTGGGACTAGTTTGGTTTGGGATTATGGTTGGCATGGACTGATTGGACAGAGAGTCTGTTCTGTGCTGTATGACTGTTTGATTGTATGACAAACATTGACTTCAAATGCTGCAGAGATCAACTGATCACAGATTGAGGCAAGTTCAGGAAACCAAAGTGGGATAAATTAAACTGTCTGAACTGAAGTAATCATTTAATCTAATGCAGATACTAAAATCTGCATCAGAGTCAATTGAGTCAGGTGTCAGGTAACTTGCGTCTCCTATTTTAATTGACACTTCCATGACAAGTTGCACATATTGGATATGGAATGCAACTATCCAACTCAGAAAGACAATGGAGTGAGACTCAGAAATACAGGAATGAGTCATGTTTCACTCGCTGCTTGGTCAGAGCAGCAGGCAGAAAGAAAGGAATATGGATTAGTAGCAGCAAGGACTGAGTTTCTCACTTTCCATATTTTCTTCTCAGCATCTTGAAAACGACACCTGGTGAAAAAGCAAACTGTAGAAACAAATATTCGCTGAGACCTGGAAGATATCTATAGATTCCATTACTGCTGAGGATACAGGTCAACCGTTAATCAGTAATGGTCTCATGTTGAAAATTTCAAAGGACTCTAAGGAGTTTTATACTGTGTATTTTTTTATTCCTGTCTGTATTGGATACTTTCTCCTTTTTAAACTCCTAAGAACCTCCATTTTGGACATCCAGTACCAGCATATTGGCTCCACATGCATCATGAGCATGGACCTTGGCACTAGACACTTGCCAGTCTCTCCATTATCATGGCAGTGCAGTTCTTCACTTCAAAGCTGCAACTTGGGGCCCACTGGCAACTATTATTGTCATGTTGCTGCAAGGAGACTTTACCCACGAAGGCAAACACCAGGTCATGTACGGTAGCAGGCTGCATCTCAGAGCTGTTCACTTGCTCTCTCAGCATTCACTCACTTACTTGGATGCTCATTGCATCTCTGCCTTGCCTTTTTGTGGCATGGTCCCTCAGCTAGAGTACTGCTGTACTGCCTTGCCATTTAGCACTGTACAGGCAAAAAGTAAGGAAGCTTGTCCTGGTTGTCAGCAGGCCCTCAGTCAAGTCAGAGGAGACAGCTTCCAATCAGGAGTTCACAGCAGAGTAAGTCAAGGGATGTGGACATGGTCAGTCAGTTCTTGGAGAAGTCAGGGTCAGGATTCTCTCCTGGTCGGGAGCGAGGGACTGAATATTAGGCAGCTCACCACCTGTCTTCACTCTTTCTGCAGTAGTGAGTGGGCTGTTTTCTCCTGGAATGAGAGAAAAGGAGGGATTTATGGGGCTGAATGTGGGTGGACGGTTATTAGTGCTGGAGCTAGCGAGGTAACCAGACTGAGGGAGTAGGCAGCATGGAGGGCCTGCACGGTTCCTGCTTGGGGGGTTGGAATTTGGGGGGTGATAGTGAATGAGAAAAGATGTTGCCGGCAATAGAGAGAGTGGTGGAGAATCGGCCCTGGTGGCAGATGAATGCAGTAACAGAAATAGAGTTACGCTGAGATAGCAGAGGAGACATCACTGTCATTGTCCTGTGGATTGGAGAAACTGCTGGGTGGTCCTCCTCGTGGTTGAAACTCCATTGAGGCCCATGGCAACTTCCGACCAGGCTGGCAGGGTCTGGTGTTGCGGTCACCTTTGCCGGTTCTGGGGAAGAGGGTATCCTTCCTCTGCACCAGCCCTTCCACCAGCACTTTCAGGTACCCGGTCACAAAGTGGGGGAAACTCAATTTCACCTGAATTGCCCCGTTCGGGACCAGTCCCAAGGAAGTGTGCAGGGCAGTTCCAGGCTGGCAGTGTCTGTCTGGGTGCAAAACAGCACCGGGGATCCAGGGATGCCGGTCCTTTGAGGGATATCCCGGCACTTGGAAGTTCTTGCAGTGAGTGGTAGAATAGGCGAAGAGGGGTGCCACAGGAGCGGAGGAAATAAGTATCCAGGGTAAGTCATTTTCCAACATAAGTCACCAGGGCAGCATGGTTAGCACTGTGGTTAGCACTGCTGCCTCACAGCGCCAGGAACCCGGGTTTGATTCCAACCTCGGGCGACTGTCTGTGTGGAGTTTGCACATTCTCCCCGTGTCTGCGTGGGTTTCCTCCAGGTGCTCCGGTTTCCTCCCACAGTCCAAAGATGTTAGGTACAGTGCCCAGGGATGTGTAGATTAGGGGGATGGGTTTGGGTGGGGTTGCGGTGGACTTGTTGGGCCAAAGAGCCTGTTTCCACACTGTAGGAATTCTATGTCTATTATCAGGGTAAGAAGTTACGGGGCATTTTTTTTATATAATAGCATGAGAAAACCATCTGGCCTCGCAGAGAGAAATCCTCCATGAAACTCGACGAAATTGACACTTGGCCAAAATATTGTAAGGTTCAACCCATAGAATCATTAATTTCAGTTCACTCTGGAATTTTGCTGATGCTTCCCTAAACTATTTTTCCATTTACAGCTAACCACTGTTCCTGGCCTATCTCATCATTAATCAGGCGCACTGAGCTTAATTGGAGCTCACTGAAGTCACTGACATGATGTGATAGATGCTTTTGTTTCACACCGGTTCAGTCCAGCACCATGCTGTGTGACACACATTTGTTTTCCTATCTATACAACTTGAATTTGTCCAAATAATTTCAAGCTTAGTTGGACTGAGAATGATTTAAAATTAACCTTCAATTTAGTAGCTTGACTTGTGCATGAAGAAACAAGGAAGATGTTAATAGACTAAACATTGTTTCTTCCTCGAGCTTATCGCAGGGTGTGCAACTGTATGTTCTTTTCAGAGTGACTATGAGTTGGAATAACTCTGCGACTCTGGATTAATGATCTAGAGGCCTGGCTTATGATCTGAAGGCATGAGTTCAAATTACGAAACAGCCTTTGAGAAATTTGCATTCAATTCATTAAATAAATCTGGAATTAAAATGCTTGTGGCAGTACAGTTGACTTTGAAACGGCAAGGTTGTCAGAAAAGCCTATCTGGTTCACTGGTATTCTTCTGGGAAGGATATCAATTGTTGTTCTGACCTATAGTACTCACAGCAATCATGGTTGACTCTTAACTAACCTCTGAAATGGTCTAGTGAGTGTGTTGGTTTTGTTCAGCAGCCCAACACTGTATCATCAGGGCAATTAGGGATGGACAATATATATTGGCCTTGGCAATGATGCCCACAATTGGTGAATAATTAAAATAGTTGAGTAAAGGTAAGATTTCCCGTGAGAAGTTAATTAAGAATCCATCGTAGTGTCACTTGCCTGGCTATGGACCATTGGAATTAAAATACAGATTGAATGATACAATTGCTTTTGGTAGTAATTCCACCGCTGAAACTGAAGATTGTCAATTTCAGCACAGAATCTTAAGGCACAGACAAAAGCTATTTGGCTCATCTTGTCTGTTCTGGCACTATGAGAAAGCTATCTAATAAGACCCCCTCCACTGCTCTCACCCCTCAACCTGGCACGTTTTCCCCTCTAAGGCATTCGCTCATGAATGTTATTGTTGATTCTGCTTGATGTTTCAGTACAAGTGCTGACAGAGTGCTGGATTGTCAAATGATTCATCTTCAGATGAGATGTTTAACAGAGGTCTCAATTGCTTGTTCAGGTCGACAATGGGGAGGTAATGGCCTAGTGGTATTATCACTGGACTGTTAATTCAGAGACCCAGATGATATTCCAGGGAACTGGGTTCGAATCGAGCCACAGCAAATGGTGGAATTTGAATTCAATAAAAATATCTGGAATTAAGATTCTAATGATGACCATGAATTCATTGTCAATTGTCGGAAAAACCCATCTGGTTCGCAAATATCCTTTCGGGAAGGAAACTGCCATCCTTACATCGTCTGGCCTACATGTGACTCCTGACCCACAGCTTGTGGTTGACTCTGAACTGCCGTCTGGGCAATTAGGAATGGACAATAAATGCTGTCCAGTCAGCAAAGTCCACATCCCGTTAATGAATAAAGGCAAAAAAAAAATAAAAATCCCTGCAATAACAAGGTGTGGAGCTGGACGAACACAGCAGGCCAAGCAGCATCAGAGGAGCAGGAAAGCTGACGTTTCAGGCCTAGACCCTTCTTCAGAAGTGCTGCCCTGCCTGCTGTGTGCATCCAGCTTTACACCTTGTTATCTCAAATTCTCCAGCATCTGCAGTTCCTTCTGTCTCTGAAATAAAAATCCCTAACTATTTGAATGAAAGCAAGAAGAGTTCGTCCATTGTCTTGTCCAATGTTCCTCAGGCAACCAGCACAACATAAAACAAAAAAAACTTATGTAGTAATTTCTGCAGTGCCATAAATAGGGTCTTGTGTACAGCAACAGTGTCGAAACATAATCTTCTGGTTATAAGGTACTACAGGACATGATAAGAAGATGTAGCCACGCAAGCAATATTCTTTTTTGTTATATTTATGGTGCTAACCTCCAAGGAGATAAAAATCAACTTAGTACTTAAGTAATACAATGATCTTCCCAATGGTTAAACCACAAATCTAATTCACTTTCAAAAGTGAACATGTGGAAAACCCACTCACACTAGGTATTCTACTTCAGGATAACTCAGTCAAACAGATTAATGATGTCAACATACATTTCAATCATTCATACCAATCATTTTAACACTTAATACGCACTCTGAACAGGAAAGTAGAATCCAACTGAATATTGAGAACTACGTCATTTAAATTATGGTCTCCTCCTGTCTCAGAATGATAACATTAGCCAGACAGAAACTAATCCTGAATTCAGCTGGAAAAATAATCATCTGCTTTATATTTGGACTGACGGAGCAGATGCAGTGACACTGGAAATTTTTGGGATCTAAAATAGATCCGGCCCGATTCTGCACCCGGTCTCTTCCCCCGAGATGGGTTATGGAGCAGCAGAGTTACCTGCCTGCACAAGTTGATGAAATTGCCATGGTTTGATTAAGTGTTAATCTTGGCAAGTTTCATGGAGGACCTCTCTCTGTGAGCCCAGCAGGTTTTCTTGTGCTATTCTCTGCAACTCACCTCTTTATCAGTGCACCACACCTTTCTGGCTCATCCTTCCTTCCCTTTGCCAGCAACAGAAGTGTTCATCACTGCTGGGGCCTCTGGGAATTCCCAGCATTGGTGCCATCTCTAAAGCCCACTCATGCACCAGGGCAGGAGTTTTCATTTACCATGCACACAGTGAAAGGGGCATGTCCATAAGGTGTCTCACCAACTTCTACAGATGCACCATTGAAAGCATACTGTCCAGGTGCATAACGGCCTGGTATGGCAACTGCTCTGCCCAGGATAGTGCAGATGGTGGTGTGCACAGCCCAGACCATTATGGAAGCCAACTTTCCATCCATAGACTATATTTACATGCCACAGAAAGGAGGCCAACATCATCAAAGACTCAATGCATTCTGGTAAAACCCTCCTAAAACTTCTTCCATCAGGCTGAAGATACAGAAGCCTGATGATACGCATGAGCTGGTTCGGGAGCAGCTTCTTTCTGGCATTATTAGACTGTTGAATGGACCCTAGCCTCAAATAATGTAACCTGCAATGTAACCTGTATGCCATGATATTTTGATCTGTATATCCTTTGCTTGCTGTCATCTGCCTGTATCACTCATAAACAAAGTTTTTCACTGTATTTTGGTACACGTGACAATCAATCAATAGATCAATTAAAAAGAAACACCTCTGAGGGCATTCTGGTGGCACAGCCGATAATGCAGTGCTAATACAAGCAAGCAATTGTCATCATAAATCTATTTAAGAACCAAGCTACATAGGTTCCCCATCCTCAGCATCAGCCCCACTTTAGAAACCTGTCTAAGGAGTGTTACTCTTTCCCCAATGTCCAAAGCAGCCTAACATCATCATACTTTTCCATGTGGATCCATTGCACCCTCAAAAGCCTTAAAATGGTGGAAAACATGCACTTCTGTTCAGCAGCTGCAAAAAATGCAGAATAAGCAAACAAAGAAAAGCTTCATTTGCTACTGGTTACACCTGGGGACTGCTCGCCTTTCGAGCAGCTACACAATTACGTCAATAATTGTTCATTGCACCCAGCTTACATCTGCTGGAACTGGGTGCCAATTAAGTTCTATCTAGCTTGTTGCTTCTGATACTACAGCACTTTATCATCAGAAAAGGGGATGTTCCTTCTGCTCAATATCCTCACCATCCTCCTCAGAAGACTGCTGCCTGTCTCCCACCTCCTCAGAGTCTACCACATCCATCTTTACTTGCTCCACTTGTGCAGACCACAGCAGGTTGGGATTATGTGGCAGCTCTGTATCAAGTCCTCTCAAAACTGACCTCACTTTCAGCAGGCCTATCATCTGCTTCTCTTCTTCATCCTCTTCTTCCTCTGCTCACAGCTCCTTTCTGATCAATCTCTGTTGTAGGTCTGTGTCATGCCGTAGTCCTCGTGGGCTCTGCGCCTGCAGCCCGCCTATCAATTCCACCTTATGCTTGGCTAGCTCAACAGATCGTCTGCACCTCTGTGGGACGGCCAGCACTTTCCTTAGCACCACTCCCAAGTGCACTATGGAGATGATTCTTCAAATAGTGACTCCAGTTTTTCCAGCTTTGCCTCAACCATGTTTTGGGACAAACTGCAATTGAGATAAATGGATGGGACCGGGTTTAGATACTGAAATGGATGGGACTGGGTTTGGCTACTGAAATGGATGGGACCGGGTTAGATACTGAAATGGATGGGACTGGGTTACATACTGAAATGGATGAGACTGTGGCTAAATACTGAAATGGATGGGACTGTGGTTAGATACTGAAATGGATGGGACTGTGGTTAGATACTGAAATGGATGGGACTGGGTTAGATACTGAAATGGATGAGACTGTGGCTAGATACTGAAATGGATGAGACAGTGGTTAGATACTGAAATGGAAGGGACTGGGTTTAGATATTGAAATGGAAGGGACTGGGTTTAGATACTGAAATGGACGGGACTGTGGTTAGATAGTGAAATGGATGGGACTGGTTTTAGATACAGAAATAGATGGGAGTGTGGTTAGATATTGAAATGGATGGGGCTGTGGTTAGATTGTGAAATGGATGGGACTGTGGTTAGATACTGAAATGGATGGGACCGGGTTTAGATACTGAAATGAATGGGACTGGGTTTAGATACTGAAATGGATGAGATTGGGGTTGGATACAGAAATGGGGCTGATTGAGAGTAATTTCAACATTGCAGGAGAGCTGTGAGGTCATGAACCGATTACATTAGCCGCCCAGTTTGCCACTGGAAGCGAACACAGGACAGTTTTTATTACAGTTGTCAACTCCATTATGGTGCCTGTTTGACATCCCAATGGTAGGTTGTAAAGCCTAGACCTGTCCTGCCTGTTTGTGCTAAGTGTTGGGACACTGATTAGCATATTGCAGAGGCTGAATGTCTATATCAGACAGATAATATAGAATCTTGGACATTGTGACTTCTGACACCGCAACCAGCATGCCTGTTGGGGGAGCGCAGGTGTGGACATTACGGCCCCTCACACCCCTACGTAACTCACCCATGCTCATTTTAATGCCCTCAAAACAGGGCAGATTTTACCCCAATGTCTTAAGGCTGATGATCCTAGTAAAGGGAAGGCAGTTGCCTATTGAGGAGCTGGTGGCAGTGTCACACTGTGAACAACTGGTCTAAATGTTCAACTCATTAACCTCCTCTGCGAGGCTCACATTCCACTCAGAACTGGTACACCTTTTCATGGGAGAACATCATCCTTTGAATGTTAGACTTTCAGATGTACTCTGTGTGTAGCTTTAAAGTGGATGCATATGCAAACACCCAAAGTGAAAACACCCATTATAAACATAATGCTGCGTCCAACATGTGCCGTGAGAACTTTGCAAGTCTTTTGTTTTGAAGGGAGTCGCGTGTTAATTATTGCAGAAGCAGACTTTGTAAAAGTGCATGATTGGAGAAGATAGAGTAAATGTGTATTCACAGCAATTGAATGGGTGTTGGAGCTCTGTGCAGCTGTGGTTAGAAAGCCTGGGCTTACTTTGGCTTTTGTCAAGAGGGATTAAAGATCCTGCTGGTGCTGGCATGGAGCTGCTCCAACTTTACAGCATTCATTTCCTGCTCCAACTCTCTCACCCTGCTCAGGGATCCAGCACACAACTGCGTTGACCCCAGACTCAACAGACACTTTCCGGAGATGGTGAATAGCTGAAGCATTCACTCTACCTGCAAGCTTTCACATGAAAAGACAGTCATGTTGTCTTGACTCGTCAGAATTAATGCAAGAATGACAAGCTTCGGAAAAGTGCAACAATATGCGCTACAGGAGAATTGGTGGATGCTGATTGGTTTGCAAGTAACACTGATTGGCCAAGGTGTTGCCACAGTGAAAGTAACAGGCAGCTGTAGATGCCACAAGTGATACTAACAATCAATTTAAGAGAATCAGTCAGACTCATTATGTGGCTTATTTACATTTGCTAGAAGCAACATGCATTCATACATAGCGACCCATTCTCTGCAAATACAAAGAATCTGTTCAAACCTGGTGCCCAGTTTGAATTACCTGGGAGCTTGCCTATAGGTCGTGGTCAGTGCCTGGTTCGTGCTGCCTGGGAAGGTGGTAGATACCAACTTTTAAGAGGTATTTAGACAGACATATGAACAGGCTGGGAATACAGGGATAGGGACCATGTGCAGGCAAATGCGATTAGTTTAAAATGGCATCATGGTTGGCACAGATATGGTTGGTCAGAAGGGCCTGTTCCTGTGCTGTGCTGTTCTATGTTCTATGTTCTATGTTCCCTGTTGCCTTCTCTGGTTCTAGCCAGCATAGGGGAAACTTAAAGGGAAGTGAGGGTGGGATAGCTTTGGTGATTGATGGGGGTGGCGAGCAGGGAAGTGTTTATGATGGGCCTAGTGGATCCACATATGATTGCCCCACACCACTCTCCCCCATCCCACCCCTTGCCTGACACTAGCTGGTGCAGCTGAAGTTGCAAGGCTGCCAGCATGATATGAGCCTTTCCCTCCCAGAGGCAGAATACCAGTGGGATCAGGGTGAGCTCCTTAATTGGCCTTTAATTGGCAATATCCCAACATGCACTGTAAGTGCAAACCTACAATACTGGGTAGCAAGCATTGGGAATAGTGTTGCATTACCAATTGTGCTGTTAGCTTATAAACTGTCACCAACAGGAGCTTCCGCACAATGATGAACTACAGGTATTATCTCAACAAAAGAAATATCTAAAACACAGTTGGTGTTTCCTCTCTCACAGCTCATTATATCAGCATTGTAGACAGAACATCAGTTCAAGTGGTGAATGCATGGATTGTAACCAATCAATACGACACGTATTCAACAATGGCTGGCGGTGTTAAGCCAATATCACACTTGAGGAGTTTGGATGGCAATGTAATTGTGCGAATGTATGAACTGAATCCAGAAGTTGGCTGCTGCCATAACACTCTATACACATAACAGCGTCAACAATTAGTTATTGTTCCTGTTGATGTTCAAGACGTACCTTCTGTTAATATCACCAATTACTGCCACAATGATAACCAGTTTTACCCCTTGGCTGTTTCTCTCCACCCAGACGAAGCAAGTGTGATACAATATTGTTGAGTCAGATTAATATTAGAATCTACTGAAAGGAAGGGTTTTACTGCATTGATTTATACATGTCAATAATTCATGATATATTTGTTCTGAACCTTGAATTGATTGTAATCATGTTGCAAACATTTCTATTGCAGTTTTAGGTCAAGCCCAAATCGAATCCAAGTAGTGCCTGTCATCGCTGCACTGCTACAAGTGATAATCTGCTCCTCAGCTCGGGGTGTCTGAGTCCAGAATCCTTCTCCTGCCATTTTCCTGAAATTTTCTCCATTCTGTCCTTGAAGTTGCATCCCTTTTCTACTTTTCTCTCTGTCATTCTTCTCTTTCTCTCTGTCTTTCTTTTTATCTTCCCCCCCACTTCTCTCTTTCGTTCTTGAAATTCTAATTTCCATTGCTCCAATTATAAATTCTTCACTGCTCCTCTATTCATTGTATCATCCTCAGTCTCTGCCTGTAAACCATTGGTCACTTCTTGTAAAATTTCATTTTTTCCAGCTTTTGGGCAACGTTCCAATCCTGAGTGCCTCAATAAATCCTTTAACTGTTTGAAGGAAAAAACTTATAAATCCTCATAAGTAACTCCCCCTAATTCTGCTAGAAATGCTGTAGCATCAAAGGTAGACATTTCTGTACTGTAATAATGCAAACTCAAAGAAAGCCTTTTACAGTTTTTTTGTTAAAGATTGGTTTCAAAGTGACTTTCCAGAGTCAAGAGTTATAGTCTAAGGATACAGGGTATTAGGACTGAGATGAGGAGAGATTACTTTGCTCAGAGAGTGGTGAACCTATGGAATTCTCTGCCACAGACAGAGATAGATATGGTTCTTGGGGATACAGGGATCAAAGGGTAGGATGATCAGCCATGATCGTATTGAACGGCAGAACAGGTTCAAAGGACTGAATGTGGAACTGGAGGAACACAGCAGGCCAGGTAGCATCAGTGGAGCAGGAAAGTTGATGTTTTGGGACTCTTCTTCAGATGTGTTACCTCTGACTCCAGCATCTGAAGTTCTTGCTCTCTCTCAAAGAACTGAATGACCCACTATTGTTCCTAGTTTCTATATTTCGATGACTATTTACCCTCTTTCATTCTTTTGTTTGGTATAGAAAGAAACAAAGAGAAAAGAGCATAAATTGAATATCAACAGTTAAAGCTAGAGTTTATAAAAATAATAAAAGGAGAAAATTGGAAGCTCTGGATCTGAATGCAAGTAAGGTTCGAATCAAAATATATTGAACGGATAACAAAAATAGAAAAAAACAAATATGGTCTGATTGTTATCACAGACACATGGCTGCGGGATGATATAGATTGAGACTTGCTTTTTGATGGGCACAGGATACCTCAAAAAGCCAGGAGCTAGGAAAAAGTGGTTCCGTTAATTAATGATGGTCTTAATGCAATAGAGAGGGATGATCCATTTTCAGGAAACCAGGATGTAGAAACTATTGTGAAGAGATTTTTTTAAATTCATTTGTGGGACATGGGCATCACTGGTTGAGCAGCATTTATTGCCCTTCTTAGCTGCCTTTGAACCAGGCTTGCTAGACCATTTCAGAGGGTGGTTGAGAGTCAACCACATTAATGTGGGTTTGGAGTCACATGTGAGCCAGACCAGGTGAGGATGGCAGATTTCTTTCCCCAAAGAGCTGTTAGTGAACCAGATGGGATTTTCCAACAATGAGCAATGTTTTCAGAAACAACAGTAGATTCTTACTCCCAACTTTTTTGTTATTGGATTCCATATTCCTCTATGGCAGGATTCAAACCTGGGTCCCCAGAACACCAGAGATAACAAGGTGTAGGGCTAGATGAACACAGCAGGCCAAGCATCATCATAGGAGCAGGAAAGCTTAACGTTTCGGGCCTAGACCCTTTTTCTGAAGAAGGGTCTAGGCCCAAAACGTCAAGCTTTCCTGCTCCTATGATGCTGCTTGGCCTGCTGTGTTCATCCAGCTCTACACCTTGTTATCGCAGATTCTCCAGCATCTGCAGTTCCTACTATCTCGCCCCAGAGCACCAGCTTAGTTTCTGGATTAATAGTCTGATGATAATACCGCTCGGCCATTGCCTCCCCTCTTTATCATGAGAGATGATAAAGGCAAGGAGTCACTTTTTGGTGTAGTGTAGTGTAGGATGGAGTTTAATGGAAGAAATAATAGGAGATTGTCAGAAAGGTAATGCAATGTTCATTGGGGGACTTTGATCTTCACATAGACTGGAAAAATCAAAGGTAGCCGAATGAGAAGTTCATAGAATACCTTCAGGACTGTTTCTTAGAACAGCCCATTCTGGCATCAACCAGACACCAGGGTATACTAGATCAGATATTGTGCAGTGAGATAGGATTAAGTAAAGATTTTGTAGTGAAGGCACCTTGAGGCACCAATGACCACAATTTGATTGAATTTTATATTCAGTTTGAGGGAGAGATGAGTGGCTCCAAGATTAGTATTTTAAATTTAAATAGCAGGATATGAAAGCAAAGCTAGCTAAAGTGAGTTGGTGAATTATAATAACGGATGAGTCAATGAAAATGCACAGGCAGATATTTCAGGGGACATTTCAGAATACACAGAATGGATACAGTCCTTTAAGAAAGAAAAATTACAAGGGAAGGACCACCTTCCATGGTTAACTCAAAAAGTTCAAGATAGTGGCAAACCTGAAGAAAAAGCATACAATTATGTGAAGGAGGGTGCAGAGCAGAACATTGGACAAAATATATAAAATAGCAAAGTTTGAAGAAATGATTGATATGGAGGAGAAAATTAGAGCATGAAAGAAAGCTAGCTAGAAATGTACAACAGATAGTAAGGGCTTCTATACATATTTAAAAAAAGAAAAGCTAACATTGGAAAATAAGGAGATGGCAGAAGAATTGAACAGGTAATTTGTATCAATCTTCACTATAAAGTAACAGTCACATCAGGGAATTCAACATAATCAGCATAGTTTTGTGAAAGGAAAGTTTAATCAACTTATTGGAGTTCTTTAGAAAAGTAACATGTGCTGTTGATAAAGGGAAAATGATGGATATAGCACTGTTAAATGTATCAAAAGTTATTGTGAAAACTAAACTTCATCATGCAGGGTCTAATATTTTGCCATAGGTAGATGATTGACAAGCTAACAGAAAACAGCCTGTAGGCATGAACAGGTCATTTTCTAGTTGGCAAGGTGTAATAAGTATTGTCCCACAACACTGGGGAACCGTGCTGATGCCTCAACTATTTACAATGTAAACAACGCAAAATACATGGAAATAGCGACTAAAGGCATGGTTGCTAAATTTGCTGAAGACACAAACATAGGTTGGAGAGTGAGTTATGAAGGTGACATAGGAGGCTACAAAGTGAGGTAGAGCAAAGGTCTAGAAAATAGAGTACAATATTGGAAAATGTGAAAATGTCTATTTCAACAAGAAGAATTTAAAAGAATATTATTGAAGTGGAGAGAGATTACAGGGTTCAGAGGTGCAGAGGGATCTTGGTGTCTGGGTGCATTGTAAGAGTTTTTCTTTCAAATCACCCGACTATTTTGGCACATCTCCATCACCTTGTATCCCAAGGTGGGACTTGAATCCAAATGTTCTAGCTCAGAGGAGCTTGTATGCAGATGTAACAAATGATTAGGAAAGCTGATGGAATTTATTGCAAGGGAAATTGAATACATAAGCTATGGTTCAGTTACTCCAGGCAAGGCTTCCAGCATATCTGAGTACTATAGAGATAAAAGGTACTGCAGATGCTGGAGAATCCGAGATAACAAGGCGTGGGGCTGGATGAACACAGCAGGTTTTCCAGCTCCTATGATGCTGCTTGGCCTGCTGTGTTCATCCAGCCCCACACCTTGTTATCTGAGTACTATGTTCTGTACTGGTCTCCTTATTTAAGAAAGGATATAAATGTGCTGGAAGCAATTCAGTGGTTTACTACACTGGAAAGGTGAGTTATCTTGTCGCAAAAGGTTTGACAAGCTAAGCTTGTAACCACTGGATTTTAAAAGGATATGGGTTAACTTGATTAAAACATATAAGATTCTAAGAGGTTTTAACAGGGTGCATGTGGTAAAGGTGTTTCCTCTTGTGGAAGATTCTAAAAGTACAGGGTACTGTTTGAAAATAAGGGGTTGGCCATTTAAAACAGAGATAAAGAGATTTTTTCTTCTCATTTTGGGTTGTGAAATTATAGAACTCTCTTCTCCAGAAAGTGGAGGAAGCAGCATCTTTGAATATTTTAAGGCAGAGGTGGATTGATTCTTGATAAGTGAGGAGGGTGAGAGTTTATTGGGGTTAGGTGGGAATGTGGAGCAATCAGATCTTATTAAAGAGAGGAGCACATTCAAGGGGCTGAGTGACCTACTCCTACTCCAAATTTCTACAGTCATATGATTCCAAAGGCAAATAAAATGTGTTCGCTGTAGACCTGAGCATTTATGTTTGAACAATAAAACAATATGTTGAGTGGAGAAAAAGGACAAAGTATTCGTATTTTGATTAACCTATGTACTTCGACATATACTGGTGATTGGTTTAATAGATTTAGATTAAAGATTTAGATTTTATTGTCATGGGTACTCAAGTACATATGTACAGGAATACAGTGAAAAGTGTATAATGACACCACACATGGCGCCATCTTAGGTACTGACGTACCTAAGTACAAAAAACTTAGATATAAAGTAGTAAGAGAAGCAGAGTTAAAAGTTAAGTATCACCTTTGTAGAATAAAAAAAATACGGTCCATCTATAACCTAATTTATTTTTGCTGGGAAATATTTGCTTGCTTCTGTTTAAATTATGGGTTTGAATTAATCTTTAACCTGTACTATTCTAAGAATGACAACATTTTAACTTTTAACGTTGTTTCTTTATTTTTCAACTTTGTGCCTAAGATTTTGTACCTAAGATGGCACTGGGAAAGACAACTTTGTACACTTTTTTCACTGGGCTCTTGTACTTCTGTGCTCGAGTACACGTGACCATAACATCTAATTCTAAGATGAGTGGGTTTAGCTTGATTCTAAACTAAGCCCAATCTTTCAAACTGTGTCACCACCCAGTTTAATGTACTTTTTAAAAAAAGACTAATTCCAGATGAATGTTTGCAAATTAAGCTGTCACTCAAAAGCACTTATTTGGGTTTATAATCCCATAAAGGCACAGTTCAAAGTGGGCATCCAAGGAGGCCTTGCACTTGCTTTAAAAGTATCTGTTTCAATTTTTTGGACACATTTACTGCAGGAACTTGTCCTTGTTGATAGTTTTCCTATCAAATGCTATAAAGTGACATGAGTATTTTAACAGCTGTTTTCTTTTTCCATGAAATTCATCCCCAAGGAAGGCTATAAAACCAGGTGGTAATAAATGTAAAGCTGTTTGATATAGATTGAGGCATGGAATGTCAGAGCTCACAGTTACCTTCGGTGGTGAAACACATAGCTTCCTGTTTTCGATCGTTTTGCAGCCTGATTATAAAATCCCTGACCTTGATTACAAGGCTGTAAACTACAATGTGTTGTCTGTCTTTTACAAAGGAAGAAAGGAGAAAGCTTTGGGTTTATCTAGGGCCTGTCATGATTTCGACATCCCAAGGTGCCCTACAGCCTAATGAAGTTACTGTAGATAAGCAATGACCTTTTCTCCCCTGCTCCTCTCTCACCCCCGCCACAAAACAGGTCAAATGTCAGAGTGAAACTAAACCATGTGGAAGGAACGTACTCAATATTTTACCAAAAGTTTTTCAATGAGAAATGTCCTACAACGAAAACAGAAGGTGCTGCAGAAAGTCAGCAAGTCTGGCAGCAGCTGCGGAGGGAAAGCAAAGTTAATGTTCCAGGTCTGGTGACTCTTCAACAGAACTCAGGGAGAATCAGAAGTATTTCCTATCTTGTTTACACAGTGTAAACAAATCAGGCCCTTCTGTTTAAGGCAAGCTCTGGTGCTACTTAACGGAAGGTCCCCAGTTAAAATGTCATCGGAGCAGAATGGGCTAGTAAGTCTGGCATGTCAAAGCTTACTCAACTACTGCCCCGTTTGCACGAGTGGAATGTATCAAAATCACTGCTGCTGAGTATGAATCTGGCTCTTTTGGCATAGTACGTGTGCCTCTGATCCGAGTCAAATTGTAATTCAGCAACCTTTTTCAAATCCTAACAGATCATTAAAGAACCTACTTTGGTGCAAAGCCGAGACTCTACCGGATTGGAGGAGCCAACTTTAGCTGGAACATTAAACCAAGGCATTGCCCGCCTAATCGGCCAGATATTCATGATCACTGTTATTTGGAGATTTACTAGATTGATTCCAGAGGTGGGGGGTCATTTTATTAATTCACTCACAAGATGTGAGCATTTATTTTTCATCTCTAATTGCTGAGAGGGCAGTTATGGGTCAACCACTTAGGCAGCACGGTAGCACAGTGGGTAGCACTGCTGCCTCGCAGTGCCAGGGACCTGGGTTCAATTCCACCCTTGGACAACTGTCTGTGTGGAGTTTGCACATCCTCCCCACGTCTGCATGGGTTTCTGCTGGGTGCTCCAGTTTCCTCCACAATCCAAAGATGTGCATGTTAGGTGGATTGACCATGCTAAATTGCCTGTAGTGTCCAGGGATGTGCAGATTATGTGGATTAGCCATGGGAAATGCAGAGTTACAGGGATAGGGGAATGGATCTGGGTGAGATGCTGTTTGGAGCTCAGAGTGGACTTGATGATCCAAATGGGCCTGTTTCCATTTTGTAGGGATTCTATGATTCTACATTGCTGTGGGACTGCGGTTTGTATCATGAAGAGAGATTGAGCAGTTTCGGTCTATATTCTCTAGAGTTTAGAAGAATGAGAAGAGATCTAAGTGAGGTATATAAGATGCAGAAGGGGATTGGCCAAGTAGATATAGAGAAGAAGTTTACTTCAGGGGCAATCTAGAATGAGAGGCATTTTATTAGGGTAAGGGGTGTCAGGTTTAATACAGAGAGGAGGGGAAATTACTTCTCTCCATTGGTCATGAATCTATGGAATTCACAGTGCTTTGGAAGCTGGGTCATTGGGTCAATTTAAGGAGGAGATAGAGAGAGAGATCTTTAATTAGTAATGGGTTGAATGGCTATGGGGAGTGCACAGCAGAGTGGAGTTGAGGCCGAGATGAGTTCAGCGATGTTCAAACTGAATGGCAGAGCAGGATGAAGAGGCTGAGTTGCCTGTTCCAAGAGTGTGGGTTCAGTTCCCACACCAGCTGAGATTGCCATGAAGGGCTCTCCTTCTCAACCTCTCCCCACGCCTGAGGCTTGGTGACCCTCAGATTAGACCGTCACCCGTTGTCTCTCTCTAATGAGAGAGCATCCCTATGGTCTGGTAGGACTATGGCTTTACCTTTCTCTTATTTGAGCATGAGCAATGTTTTATTGGCTGGACAGCATTCATTTCTCAACCAGTATCTCCAACAATAAAAATTAGCTCAACCATTCATTGACTTGGACTTTGTGCTTGCTCATATCAACTGCTACATTTAATTTCATAACAGCCGGTGTTTAACAACATGCACTGCTGAGCTCACCTGTTAATAGGAAGCGACAAGATCAAGTGAGGTTGAGGAACAAAGGGATCTCTCAGTACATGCACAGCAATCACCAAAAATTGAACCATAGCCATAAAAAGAGTAACCAAGAATTAGGGATGTGTTTCTGGAGGGATGGAATTGCAAAGTAGCAAAGCTATGCTAAGTTTGTAATGAAGCCTGGTTAAACCGTACCTAGAATATGTGTGCAGTTCCAGTTGCCATACTATAAAAAAGATACAGTGAGTCTGAAGTGAATGCAGACAAAACTTGCAAAGATGATATTATATTGGCAATGTGTGGGTCCATATAAGAGGAAAGGGCCTTTTTTTTTAAAACAGAAAGTTGAAGCATAACCGAATAAAGAGCTTTGAGTAATGAAAGGTTTCGATAAGCATGTGTTATGATGCTATGGCTTTAACAAGTTATTTTGTCTTTTTTTTTAGAAGTGAGATTTTAAGACAGAGGTGACAAGCTGTCTATTTGGATTGCCAGTAAAGCAAACAGCTCATGAGGCCTTGGGTTTTTTAAAAAAGTTGGAACAATAGAAGCAGCTTGGCTGGTTGTGGCCAGCTCCCACAAACCAGGATTTCTAGTTTTTTTTAGCTTTTAGGTTCAGGAGAAGCTGCTGAAGTTTTGAAGAAGTAGAAACTATCTGTACACTGTCCCAGTTGCAGCTAGAAATTGCAGTGAAATAAATCCATTTTTCTGAATTTGCCTTTTTGTCAAGAGGTGTGTTTATGGGATGTTACTATACTGGAACAGTTAATTAGTAATAGTTACTGTATCTACTGTATCTATTATTCTGTTAAGTTTTCCTGTAGAGTTAAGTTAATCTAAATTCCTCTTTCTTTTGTCATATTTAAACCATAGAGTCAAATAAATTGTGTTTTGCTAAACATCAAGTAGTGTGATCAGTCACATTGCACCTGGCACATAGCCGTTTATGTTTGCCTTTAAAATAAGAAAAGGTTAGGCTAGGCTAGCTTCTTGAAATCTTTTGAGGGCATTCTGGTCAGCTCCATAACAAATGGTTCCTGAGAAAACGTTTCCTGTTGTGGGGAAGAGTCATTAAAGTAAGGTGAAAAACAAGAAACACAAAGAGAAATCCAGAAGGAACAATCTCACCCAAAGAATGGTGAAAATTTGGACCAGAGGGAGAGGGTGAAGTGAATAGTAGAGATGCGTTTGAGTGGGAGCTAGACAAGGGAGAGTGGATTAAAGGATTATTGCTGATGGAATTAGAATCATAAAATCCCTACAGTATGGAAACAGGCCCTTTGGCCCAAAACGTCCACACCAACCCGTGGAGCATCCGACCCAAACCCATCCCTCTAAAACCTACCTAATCTACACATCCCTGGACCCTATGGGCAATTTAACATGGCCAATCCACCTATCCTGCACATCTTTGGACTGTGAGAGGAAACCGGGGCACCCGTAGGAAACCCATGCAGACACGGGGAGAAAGCGCAAACTCCACACAGACAGTCACCCGAGGGTGGAATTGAACCCGGGTCCCTGGTGCCGTGAGGCAGCGAAAATTCCCCGTAACATATTTCATTTGCATGCAGATGGTGAAGGGAAAAGCAGACGCTGCCACACAAGCCTCCAATCTGGACGCAAAGTGTGAATTACATGGGCAGAGATGACAGGTGGCCTGAGTAGAACTGGGTAACCTGGAAAGCTGGTATCGTACGCAGAGAAGCTTTAACTCTCCACAGTTAGCCAACAGTGGCATGTGAGAGTTGATCAACACATCCCTTTGGCATGGGGCCGGGTCTGTTTTGATGGTCAGACTTCAGCCCCAGGCTGTGAGTGAGTTGCAGTCCCTGGAAGGCTTGCTGGCTGCAGGGCCCCTGAGCTACTTAATGTAACAACCCCACTGACGATGGCAGGGGAGTGGAATTGGGCTGATAAATCCTCCATTTCAATGTTAACCCCACTACTGCCCAGTGAAGGGTGTTAACATCAGTCTTGCAGTGTCTTGCAAAACAGAGCCACTGCAGTTAAATTAACTGCAGTGTGGGACCATGTGGGTACTGTAATCCTCTCGATCCAGCCAGGAAGATTTGATCAAAATACCTCAAAAGCTCTTGAAATGAAAACTGCTGTTTTGAAATTGCCTCAGGCGTCATGCGTTTTAAATTCTGCTCATGCATCTTCCACTGGTATCTTTAGCATTATAATTATTTCTCTTTAAACAATTTACCCGTGATTAGAAAATGTCTTAACAAAGTCACTGTTTAGCTTATTCATTTCCAGATATACAGCCAGATTTCTAGTCTCAGAGACAAGAGAGGGGCAACGGGAAGGTTTATAGAGTAAACTAAAATCATTTTCTTCAATTAATCCTATAGTATATTAGAAAGAGTCTGTTAGTTGGTAATAAGGGTCTTGGAGTCATCGAGATCTACAGCACAGAAAAAGACCCTTCAGCCCATCATGTCTGTGTTGATAAAAAGCAATCATCTAATGATTCGAATGCCATTTCCATCACTAGTCCCTTAGCCTTCTATGCCTCGTATACTTCCAAATAATTATTAAAGATACAAAGGTTTCTGTCACCACCAACTTCACAGGCAGTGAGTTCCTGGTTCCCACCACCCTCTGAGTAAAGATGTTTCCCCTTTAAACCTCCTGGCTTTGCCTTAAATCTACGCTCACTGGTCATTGATCCATCTATCAAGGGGAAGAGTTTCTTCCTGTCTACCCTGTCTAAGCTTCTCATAACTTTATACATCTCAACCATGTTCCTGCTCAGTCTCCTCTAATCCAAGGGAAACAAGCTCAGTCCACCAAATCTCTCTTCATAACTGAAACCCTCCTGCTCAGCGTGAATAGCAAAGAAGGGTAATGTTTGTCCCAATCCCTTAACCACAATCTCTTAAGGGATGAATACAGAGACATCCTCTGAATAATGAATTATCTGTGCTTAACAATGGATTAAGATTTCAACGATAGTTTATGAGCAATGGCACATGTCGCTTGTGAGAGTCCATTTCAGACTGGAATCCAAAATGGTCCTGTGTTGGCTCCGTTATTCAAAAGAAGTGAATGTGCAATGAGCAAAAGAAAACAACCTAAGAAAACTATATGTGGCAACACCCCATGAGGAACTTGGCGATATAAATAGGATATACTGCTAACTCTTCTTAATTCCTAGTCACTTCATTTGAATCAACTGACAATTCAAATTTGTTGACCACTGAATACCCGCTTTATTGTGTTATCTGTGTTGTTGATCCAGATTGCTAAATAATTAATTTTGTCGCAATGTAAGACAATGTAAGAGGCAGACTGTCTTACTGAATGAGAGATAACAAGGTGTGGAGCTGGATGAACACAGCAGGCCAAGCAGCATCATAGGAGC
>JAHRHZ010000067.1:3452854-3476008 GCA_024137785.1 Ginglymostoma cirratum | reverse complement strand
GGTCTAGGCCCGAAACGTCAAGCTTTCCAGCTCCTATGATGCTGCTTGGCCTGCTGTGTTCATCCAGCTCCACACCTTGTTATCTCGGATTCTCCAGCATCTGCAGTTCCTACTATCTCTGTCTAACTGAATGAATTGGTTTTAACAGCAACCTATTGATCTGATCAAAATAACTGATTTATGATCTACCCCTTCTTTCTTTTGCCATTTATATTTGATAAGAAAGGATATTGGAGTTTCAAAGCATTCCTTCCTAAGACTGAAGTAATTTATCCGGGCATCCTGCGGTCCCACTGCTTATTCAAGGAACCTGTTCAGGAACATCTTACAAAATGTCATTAAAAAAGAATTGTGGTGAATGATGAATGAGAAAAGTTAATGGTTTCAGGGCAGACAGATAGGTTTTTACTTTTCTCTGTTTGAAATCTCCAATTAAATCAAAAGATGAAAGAGCTCCAGGACTGCGGAAACGTCAGCATTTTAAGACGTGAAGCCCCAACAGACATCCATGACTCCTCCAGCATGTTAAAACAAAAGCGATCCCTGCTTATAATGTTGTCCACACAAATCTCTCTAAGCAGTTAACACATCTCCATAGTCAGTCCCTCCTACACTCTTAGTCAAACTTAAATTTGACAAAGCCTCAAAGAATGGCATTGCTGAAATAACTGCTCTGTGTTAAACCTGGTGTACCTGGCTCTCAGTTCTTTCAAGCTGTGCAATGGGATGTTCGCTGCGCATATGCCTTGTTTTGAAAATGTAAATGTGTGTAAGGGATTGAAGTTCCTGGGTCAGTCTTTGGTGGGAGGTGAGGTCTCTAACTGCTGTCTGCCACCAGTTGAGAATCTGTGAGCTGGCCTCACATTGTTTTCACTGAGCTATGGTCACATGACTGCAGAAAAAGGGAAGATTGTATACTGGCACTCAAATAATTTAACGTAATATCAGGCAGGTTTTAGTTCAAGGTAGGAACTTCATTCCTCAGTGTGGCGGTCTCCCAGTCTGGTGTGGCAGTCACTCAGTCCGGTGTGATGGTCTCTCAGTGGGGTCTGGTGGGGTCTCAGTGCGGTGGTGTGGTCTGTCGGTGTGGTGTGACGGTCTCTCGGTGCAGTGTGGCGATCTCTCGGTGCAGTGCGGCGGTCTCTCGGTGCGGTGTGGCGATCTCTCGGTGTGGTGTGGTGGTCTCTCGGTGCGGTGCGGTGGTCTCTCGGTGCGGTGCGGTGATCTCTCGGTGCAATGTGGCGGTCTTTCGGTGCGGTGTGGTTGTCTCTCAGTGCGGTGAGGTATTTTCTCAGTGCGTTGTGGTGGTCTCTCAGTGCGGTGTGGTTGTCTCTCAGTGCGGTGTGGTATTTTCTTGGTGTGTTGTGGTGGTCTCTCAGTGCGGAGTGGCAGTCTCTTGGTGAGTTGCGGCAGTCTCTTGGTGCAATGTGGCATTCTCTCGGTGCGGTGTGGTGGTCTCTCAGTGCAGAGTGGTGGTGTCTCAGCGAGGTGTGGCGTTATCTCAGTGCGGGTGGCGGTGTCTTGGTGATGTGTGGTGGTCTGCTGGTGCAGTGTGCTGGTTTCTTGGTGCGGTGTGGTGCTCTCTTGGCCCAGCATGGCGGAAGGTAAGGTGTTGTTCTTCAAAATAGCATTACGAGTCACTGCGACACTGGAGGAAACCGAGGATGGACATGTTGGAGGGGGACTGGGATGGGGAGTTGAAATGGGCAGTGACTGGGAGGTTAGGCTGGTCGTTACGGGCCAAGCGGAGATGCTCAGCAAAATGGTCACCTAGTCTACATTTGGTCTCACTGAGGTAGGGAAGACCACGTCGGGAGCATCAGATGCAGTAGACTAGGTTGGAGGAGATGCAGGTGAAGCTCTGTCTCATTTGGAAGGACTGTTTAGGGCTCTGAATGGAGGTGAGGGAGGTGGTGTGTGAGCAGGTGTTGCATCTTTTACGGTTACAGGGGAAGGTACCGGGCAGATTGGAGTGGGGACTGGGGAGGGGGGAGTGTGGCATGGACTAAGGAGTGGTGAAGGGAATAGTCCTTGCAGAAGGCAGAGAGGGATGGGGAGTTGAAGATGTGCCAATTGGTGGGGTCTAATTGGAGTTGGCGGAAGTGCTTAAGGATGATATGTTGAATGCAGAGGCTGGTGAGGTGGAATGTGAGGACAAGGGGGATCCTATCTTTATTAAGTTTGGAGGCAGGGTGATGGTTAAGAGGTGTGGAGCAGGGAATGGAGGAGGCATGGTGGACAGCTGTCTGGATGACAGAGAGGGGAAAAGAGCGTGGTTTGAAATAGGACATCTGGGATGCTTGGGAGTAGAACGTCTCCTCGTCAGGACAGATGCGACGGAGATGGAGGCATTGGGAAAACGGGATGGAGATTTTGCAGGATACTGTGTGGGAGGAGGTGTAGCCTAGGTAGCTATGGCAGTCTGTTGGTTTAAATTAAATGCCAGTCAGTAAACTGTTGCCAGAAATGGAAATGGAGAGGTCAAGAAAGGGAAGGGAGGTATCTGAGATAGACCGAGTGAATTTGAGGGTGGGGTGGAAGTTGTTAGTGAAGTCAATGAACTGCTTCAGTTCAGCCCAGGTGCAGGATGCAGCACCAATGCAGTCATCGATGTAAAGGTGGAAGTGTTGGGGAACAGTACCGGTGTACGTACCGAAGATGGACATCGACATAACTGACAAACAGGCAGGCATTGCTGGGGCCCATGAGAGCGCCCATGGCAACCCCCTTGGATTTGGAGAAAGTGGGAAGAACTGAAGGAAAAGTTATTGAGGGTGAGGAATACTTTGGCAAGGCGGGGATGGGTATTGGTGAGGGGGACTGAATGTCGGAGAGTTGACATTCGGCCTCTGCAACATAGAAGTCTGTCCCCCCAGACTACCATCGCCCCATCTTTGTCGGCAGGTTTGATAGTGAAACGGGGATTGGTGCGGAGAGAGTGGAGCACTGCACGTTTGGAGCGGGAGAGATTGGAGTGGGTGAGGGGTGGGCGGTGGAGGAATCGAGGAAGTCGATGTCATGTTGGCAGTTAGCAATGAAGAGGTCCGGGGCGGGTAAGAGGCCGGCAGGGGGTGTCAAAGGGAGGGGGAAGGTTGGAGGCAGGAGAAGGGGTCCCTGGACGGTGGTTGGGAATCTTTATTGAAGAAGAAGGCATGGAGGTGGTGGAAGAAGCGTTCCACATCATGGTGGGCACAGAACTCATTGAGGTAGGGGGGAAGGGGCACGAACTTGAGCCCTTTACTGAGGACAAGACCATTTGACCTCAGGGAGTTCGAGGTCCGGGGGAATGGTGAATATGTGGCAAGGTTCATGGGTGGGGTTTTGGGGGAGGGTCTCAAGGACACTGAAGGAGGGGAGGGGGCAAGGGGCAAGAACGATATTATGTGATGGGTGAAGGGTGTTGTAATCTAGGAAATGCATCAGCTAATTTACCCCCACCAGTGTCCCACAGTGTGACAAAAAGCAGATAATGCTGTTTGAGAGATAATGGTTTGTCAGTACTCCTCTTCAAAAATAGTGCCCCTGAGGGGATAGATGGGCTCAGAAATCACATGAGACCAAGTTATAGTCCAACAGGTTTGTTTGAAAACACAAGCTTTTGCAGCCTCAAGATAACAAGCATGGGGCTGGATGAACACAGCAGGTCAAGCAGCATCATAGGAGCAGGAAAACTTGACGTTTCGGGCCTAGACCCTTCATCAGAAAGGGTCGTCAAGTTTTCCTGCTCCTATGATGCTGCTTGACCTGCTGTGTTCATCCAGCCCCATGCTTGTTATCTCGGATTCTCCAGCATCTGCAGTACCTTTTATCTCTTTTGCAGCCTCACTTGTGTTTTCAAATAAACCTGTTATAGTCCAATTTATGTGATTTTTGATCTTGTCAGCCCCAGTCCAACAGCAGCACCTCCGTATCGAGGATAGATGGGGGCCCTGGTTTAATCTCTGTAAAGGACAACATCTTTGACAGTGCAGCACTCCCTCAGTCCTGCAGTGCAGGGGCAGCTTAGATTTTGTCCTTCATGGCTTTGGAATGAGGATTGAACCAAATCCTTCTGGCTCAGAGATGAGACCAGTGATCCACAGCAGTATAAAGTTACACCACATTGACAGAATCTAATGACAGTTTAGGGCTTGCTTTAACTGTCTTGATGTAGCTTCAGAGGAGCAAAGGCTGGTGTTTGTATCATATGTTGTTGTATCGCAGAAACATCTTAAGTCACTTCTGTCTGAAAAAACTGTTATTAGGTTGACAGATACTGTAACCATTTTTCATACAAAGTGATCATCCAAGTAGCACTTATATAACAGATCTGTTTTTGGTATTGCAGATTAAAAGAACAATATTCACTGGGAAACCAGGAGATATATCTGCTCTTTTTAACATTTAATTAAACCACCAAAACTGGCAAGCAGGCTAGCAATTCAAGGGTCTAGGACCGAAACGTCAAGCTTTCCTGCTCCTATGATGCTGCTTGGCCTGCTGTGTTCATCCAGCCCCACACCTTGTTGTCTCTAAGCCCAATTGTAACTGTGTGGGTTTTAAATGAGTTAAAAATTTCTCTCCAAAGTCTCATTGGAAGAATGGCACCTGTGCTAATGCAGTCTGTGTTGCACTTGTGTTAGCCCAGTTTATAAACAAAACACTGAGCACAGACCTCAAATCTATCACTGTCTGACCAAAGGTCAAGAGTGCTACTGATCAAGCCAAGCTGACACACAACTCATTTCACCTAACAACCTTGCAGCTTCTTTGTTATTCTCACGAATATCAAGCTCCTTGTTAACGTCACTATCAGTAAATACATTGGCTGAAAAGTTGCCACTTCAGTTCTGTGATATAGAATACAAGTGCCTAAGTATTTTAATCTTTGTGACTTCTTTCCCTATGGGAAGGGCAAGAGTAGATTCAATTGGGTAAAATTACCAGAGTCCCAGAGCACTATAGTGCTGCCCTTTCATACAGAGAGATGACAGGTGGTGAGTTTAACTTGAGGATCACTATGCTTGTGGTGAGGGGTGATGTTAAGAAGACAGAACCTTCATGGTGACCCCAGCTGATATCAGAATTGGAACCTGCACTGTTAGTGTCACTGTACATTTGTAAATCAGACTGAGCTAACTGACCTTCCCCCTCCCCCACCCAACTCCAATTCATGAACCCCTTTGAGAATGTTGTGCATCAATGAACGATGTTAAAATGTTGCTTAATAAAGTTACCCCTCATTGTGGTTCTTAATATCTGGGTTTCTCCAGTAGTAGTAAAATTTACTAGTAGTAAAATTAACTATTCACCCTCCCAGCCTGATCATTAGCAACTCCTTTGTCTGTCCAACTGTCTTTCTCTCTCTTCAGGGTCTACCCTATCGTTTACTCCGTACCCCACCCACCTCCCTAATTTCTGCATATAAACTGAAGTTTTCCCAGCCACCATCAGTTCTGAGGAAGGGTCTCCAGACCCGAAATGTTAACTGTTTTCTCCTTCACAGATGCTGCCAGACCTGCTGAGCTTTTCCAGCCACTTTGTTTTTGTTTCTGATTTACAGCATCTGCAGTTCTTTTGGTTTTTATTTAGTAGTAAAATGTGGTCGAGTTTACACTAACCTCAGCCACAATGAGCACACTGCACATCAGGAAGAACCAAACTTGCAACTTTCACATTTGAGTATAGGGAATTGTGTGTATAGTCAGCGGGTCCTAAATACCTGACAATGGGATACCTGTAGGGAGGATATTTCTTCAAAATGGATCCTTTACAAAAACAGTCATGTATCATCATGTTCCACTTCAAAGGCAGGAATGAAGTTTGTCAAAGATACTTGGATTGGAACTAAATACAGCAACTGACTTCAAGACTGCCATCCTTCTCAGCCCTGTTCCTGAGAGCAGTATTGGAGGTAATATAGTGTGAAATTAGCATCAACCTTGGAAATAGGTCAGTGAAATTTATCACAGAGGAAGATCTCTGTAGAAGGCTATTCATTTTCAGTCTCCGTCAGCATCAGTAGATGAATTAAACTAATGGGTTTCATATTCACCTATAAGCTTCCTTCTGCTGCAACTAATCTTGTCCAGCTCTTCATAATTTTTATTTATACGTCAGTCAACTAATTAAAGGATAATAGCTTCGAAATCATTGTGCATCCTAGAAAATTGACACAGGTGACACAAAGGTGTAAGGCTATTTTAAGGTGTTCCTGCCCTGAAAGTTTCTTTTTTTTAAATTTTCTTGGGAACAATTTGCTCCATTTTAATCAAATATTAGGTTGGTAGGGCCACGGGGGAAATGGGGAGTGGGATGACTGAGTTCCTCTTGGAGAAAGCCAACAGATCACAAAGGACCTCCTTGTCTGATTCTGGGGTAGTAGGAAGTGCAGATGCTGGAGAATCTGAGATAACAAGGTTTAGAGCTGGATGAACACAGCAGGCCAAGCAGCATCAGAGGAGCAGGAAAGCTGACGTTTTGGGTCTGGACCCCTTTTTTCTGAAGAAGGGTCTAGGCCCGAAACGTCAAGCTCTCCTGCTCCTATGGTGCTGTTTATCCTTCTCTGATTCTGTTCCTTTGTGGTGATCTCTTCCAGTAACTCAGCCAATCTTCGAGCGTGATTAGCTCGGTAGGAAACATTACCTTATTCATTGACTAATGCAGGCTTTGTCAGGCTCAGAGAGGTCGCTACAGAGTATGGTGAGCAGCTTGTTGTGCTAAAAGTTCCTGGTGGTGAGGAACAGACTCCAGAGACTGCACGTTTCCACTGTCCTGGGGTTATAAATGGGATGTGTGACTTTCATGAGACATCAAAATAAGAACTTAAACTTTAATAAGTGCCAGCATTTCCACAACTGCTCTTAAGCCCTGTTTGATCTCAGACTGGAACCTCATAACACATAGCCCCAGTCTCAAAAGAATCTGCTTTTATATATGACCTTTCATGACCTTGGACACCTTACAGATATTTCGATGCTTTTGAAGCACCTTAATGTAAGATGCCATGAATCTGTGTACAGTCTGATCCCACAGTCAGCAACACATTAATAACTTGTTAATGAAAACAGAAATTGCTGTAAAGGTTTAGCATGCTTGGCAGCATCTGTGGAGAGAAAGCAAAGTTAATGATTCGGGTCCAATGACTCTTCTTCAGAATAATGACATGTTCATCTGTTTCAATGATTTTGGTTGTAGGATAAATATTTGCAAGGACACAGGAAAGAACTCCACAGTTGTTCTTTGAGTAGTGCCGCAGGGTCTTTAACACTCACTTGAGGGGAAGATGGGGCTTCAGTTTCAATTTTTACCCAGAAGACATCTCATCTGCCAATGTGACACTCCCTCTGCACTGCTCCAGTGTACCAGCCTGGACTTTGTGCTTAGGATTTCAATGAGGGGTTTACACTCTGATGCAGAAGCAGCTAGGAGTGCTATCAGAGCTACAGTTGTTATGTATAGATTAACCCAGCAAGAGCCTTTGCAAATGAGACCATTTGGAAATTTGAACTCCTAGTGACACACAATTCCTAGCACAACTGTGCTTTCAAAATCTCAAACGTTGAATGCTGAGGTGAGTAACTTTCAGATATTGCTGACTCACAATAATAGTTTTACTGAATGGCTTTGGAGTTTTATGCATATTGCCTTCCCTTGAAATTTTTACTCACCCATTTTAAAATGTGTCAAGATATTTTTACAGGGCTTTCACAGGTCATTCAATGGCATCATCAGGGAGGATGTTTTGTTTGTGTAATGTGCCCAGGGAGCCTGTACTGAAAAGAGGAAGCAATTATTTATATAACGTGTCTGGGGACAAATAAATCCTTCAGCATGCTTTAGGATCATGTTATCAAGTTTCTTATTCCAATGTGTGTTTGGTTTAAAGCACATTAGATCCGACTGGTGCTCTGTTAATTCTGATTCATGTTCCCTACTTGCTATCACTTGAGACAGGATTCACAGTAAAGATTCCTAAAGGTCATACATTTCAAGACTTAAATTCCCTGTACACATTCAAATATTTCTCTTATTTTTGGTCCCATTCAAATAAGATCTCAATATTTTGAGATAGCTAACTCAAATTTCTCACTTAAAACAAATCAAAGAACTACACATGCTAAAAGTCAGAAACAAAATCACAGATTGCTGGAGGAATGCTGGAGAAAAAGTAGAGTTAATGTTTCGGGTCCAGTGATCAGTCCGAAGAAGGACCTCCTTCTCTCCACAGATGTTGTCCGACCTGCTGAGTTTTCCCAGCAATTTCTGTTTTTGTGTCAGATTTCTCATAGTTGCTTTAACTAGAAAGTTGAACACCTCAGAATGCTCAGAGGCTGCTGTCCCATTGAGTGGTTGAAACAGATTGTATCAATACATTTAAGGGTTAAAGGGAATATGGTAATATGGGGTGGGTTAGTGTTATAATCCTGCAGGATTATCCTGGAGTCTCCGGATTTTTTTATTCTTCCATGGTATTTGGACATTGCTGACTATTTGTTGTCTATCTCTAATTGCCCTGGCAGTGAGTATCTTGAGTAGTCAAGAGGCAACTATATTGCTAAGAGCAGTTAAGAGTCAAAAACATTTCTGTGGGCATGGAGGCCAGACTGCATGAGGATGGCTGATGTCCTTTCCTAAAGATGTTGGGGCAGCACAGTGGCTCAGTGGTTAGCATTGCTGCCTCATAGTGCCAGGGGTCAATTCCTTCCTCAGGTGACTGTGTGGGGTTTGCACATTCTCCCTGTGTCTGCATGGGTTTCCTCTCACAGTCCAAATATGTGCAGGTTAGCTGGATTGGCCATGTTAAATTGTTCATAGAGTCCAGGGTGTGTAGATTAGGTGGATTAGCCATGGGAAATGTAGGGTTACAGGGATGGGATACTCTTTGGAGGGTCAGTGTGGGACTCAATGGGATGAATGGCCAGCTTTCATCCTGTAGGGATTCTATGATTTCAAAGAACATTAGAGACCCAAACGGGATTTTACAACATTGTCACTGTCACCGTTACAGAGCCTTGCTTCATATTCCACATTTATGAATTGAATTTAAATTTCATGAGTTGCTGTGCTGAACCAGAGCATGAGGCTGGCCCTTTGCATTACCAATTCAGTGACATTACACAATGATATCTTCTCTCCGCTGATAATCTACACACAGTAAGATCCCAAATCAGCATGTAAGAGAAACAAACAACTTTTATGTTTCTGGTGATGTCCTACCTCGAGGAGAAACTGTTGACCAGGCTATCAGGAGAATTCTCCCTGTTCTACAAAAAAATGGTTCCACAAGATCTTTGATGTGTTTTGTCCAGACCTTGGGTGAGATTCTCCAATTTATTACAGAGACTCCAAATCGTTAAAGATCAAGGACAAGAATGGATGAACTGCCTGTCTTTGGTTTTTCAGCCACATGTTCAGTTAGTCCCAATAAGGTTAATTTAGAAAGGGGCCCTTGTAAATAACTTACCTTCAGACCCAAATGAACTTGCGTTTTAAAAGAAGCCAATTTAAACCGACTTCCTTGAATTTACAAATAGAGTGAGTTTATTAATCATTAAATGCAAGAAAAAATAGTAATACAACGCAACTACACAACTGTGGACTTGTTGGGCCGAATGGCCTGTTTCCACACTGTAGGGATTCTATGAATCCAAAAAGATAAAAGTAACAAAGATATACCGATCGGTTTCTGAATACAAGCCGAAAGAACTGCGAATGTTGTAAATCAGGACCAAAAACGAAGTGGCTGGAAAAGCTCAGCAGGTCTGGCCGTTCTGAGGAAGGGTCACCGGACCTGAAGAGTTAACTCTGAAGTTTTTTCTTCACAGATGCTGCCAGACCTGCTGAGCTTTTCCAGCCACTTCTCTTTTTGTTCAGTTTCCGAATAGTCTGTGAAGAGCAGATTCAAAGGCACTGTGGCTATTGCTGGGTAGCTGCAGTAACGTTGATATCAGCAGTTGAGTAGTCAATTTTAAGATTCTTGGTTTTGCAGTTTGGTTGCAATTCTGTTGTTCTGATTCCTTTCAACAGCAGCTGGATTTCAACATTCAGAGTGAGAGAGAGTTTTTTGCTTTGTTTTACCTACTGTGCAGGGCTGTATAAAATGGTTGTTCTCAAAACTGTGGCTTCCACAACACTTTAGTTCACACTAAGACATTGGCCAATAACGCATACAGACTAGTGCTGCAGTCAGTTTTTAACTTTTTTTTGCACGTTCCTGGAGGGTAAAATAGACATGTCAGCAAGACATGGCTTCCTGCTAAGAAGGGACATAGTCCACCCCTCATTATCTTTTCTTGTTATGTCTCTCCAGGTTTGAGGATTCCTTGACACTTTACATGTGTGACATTCCATGGGCTTCCAACAGGAATTTACCAGATAATCGCTGAATTTCGATCCACAGTTTTGCTTTTGGAAGCATTCCTCATTTCAACAAAAATTGGAATGAAAAATAAAAACTGTCTAATATATTTTGGATTTCTAGTTTGTTCGTCGAAAGGGAGGTAATCTGGAACAGATAGGTGGGCCTGTTATTTAGTGTCTCATCTGATCGAGAAAGTACAAGCTAGTGCTGGTTGAAGAACCAGGTTCAATAACAGCTGGGCATTTTGTGAAGGATTCTCTCAATCGGTTTGGTGTGGATCGATAATTGTGGAGCTGAAGCATGGAGATTTCAGCCAAGGTGATAGCAGGCGATCAGGAGAACCTCCCCAAGGGAATTCGCTACACACATCATTAGAGATGGCACAGAGAAAATGTAGCAGGATGTTGCCTAAACTGGGATGTTTTAGTTTAGAGGAAAAGTCAGGTAGGCTAAAAACAGAAATTGCTGGAAAAGCTCAGCAGGTTTGGCAGCATCTGTGAAGAAAAAAATCAGAGTTAACATTTCAGGTCCAGTGACCGTTCCTCAGAACTGATGCTACCTGGGAAAATTTCGGCTTATATGCAGAAAATAGGGAGGGGGATGTGGCAGGGAGTAAATGATAGCATAGAGTCCAAAGAGAGAGAAGAGCAGTTGGTTAGGCTAGGGTTATTTCCTTCAGAACAGAGGAGGCTAAGGGGAGATCCATTCAAAATTGAAAAACTATGAGAAATTTACACAAAGAGAATAGGAAGGCACTATTCTCCTTGCTTAATGGGGGCATAGATTGAGGGTAAGATGTTGAATGTCTAGAGAATATTTGAAGGGGAATTGTTTCATCCAGAGGGTGTTGAGATCTGGAACCCACTGCCTGAAAGGGCGGTTGATGCAGAAATCCTCATAATATTTAAAACATACTTCCATAAGTACATGTCCTGCAGTAACTTAACAGGCCATAAACCCACAGCTGGAGAGTAGGATTAGACAAATAGCCTCTTGTTGGACAGCATGGAAGTGATGGGCTAAATGGCCTCTTTCGGTGCCGTACATTTCTACGTTTCCGTGTTTCTACACCCTGTGTGGGGTTTAAAGTCACACCCTTCTGATTTGTCAACAGGAGAGCAATCGCTATACTAAATCTGACAAGCACAGTGTCTTTTTCTTAAAGATTATGAGTGAAAATGCAGGCTTTCTCGTAATATAATGTATAGCTAGCTGAAGCCAAAAAGGAATCCATTGTATTCAAAACAAGTGGAACTTGCTTCTCTTGTCTCTCTGGTCCTTTTTTAAAACTGAGGAGGAATGAACACAATGAGATGGGATCCACTTGCAGAGAAGTTCTACCCCTGATTAAAACTGGATGTAATGCAATGGTTGTGAAACCATTCTCAGTGAACAGTCTGTTGGCTGCAATGACGCCATTGTTTTATTAAGGATGCTGAGTTAGCAACGGAAGGTGGAGGGTTCTAAGTTTTGATGGTCTGTTGAGGTTTCCTTTAGAGGTTATGCAGCAGGGCTCCATTTATGGAATTCAAACATGAGTTTGACGTACGTGAGTGGTGCACAGTTGGGAAGCTGGTCTCCTTTGGATGTCCTAATCAAGATAATTAGCCAAGGAGCTGTAGGCATGCTCTCTATTGATTGCCATCCTGTGGACCACGTTCATCCTTCTTCCCTCCAGTTTCTAATGGTGGCCATACATCCAGGGCTTCTCCAACCAGGCCTATACCTTTCTGGTGTCTCATCTTTCATTGTTGACAGAAGCAGACTCAAACACCTTTCTCGGTGGTTGTAGTTTCTCAACTCCCTGCTGCGGCTAAAAGTCTGTGGTTCATTGGTTCTCCACTCTGTGCTGTTGCTTCTAAGGCCTGAAGCTTCACCACAGCCACACTTCACAAGCTGCAGTTCTTTTCCCATCCACTTTATTGAGATTCTAACTATTGGAGGCATGTAGTGCAGGCTCCAAACCAGGGGTTTTACAAGTTGCTTTTACAAGTTCAGGCCGATTGGATGCCCTCCATATTTCACTTGGATGGTGAGCTGCAGAGTGGGAAATGGCTCCCCCATCTTGACTTCAGGGCGGATCTCCCTGTTTGTGGTCACTTCTGACCCCAGAAATTGAAACAAATCTACATTCACAATGCTTGCGGACTGAATTGTCATGCTGCTCTCACCATGTGTTGTGACCACGGTTGGCCTGCTGTTGATGATCACTCCGAACTCCAGAATCCCTAATGTTAGCGATTAAATTTCCTGTGCTAGCTTGACCAGCTTCTGGGTCAGAGACTCCACTAGGAGACTTTGAGTAAAATGTGAATTTTGCAAACGCTGTATCAATTGTGTTTGTCTACGTGCATGCTGTATCTGCATTAAAAGCAATTGTATTCATTGGGAGAATATTGGTGCACATGACGGTGGTGGGTCTTGCAGCACAATTAAAGGGGTTGTATGGTGCAAGTTGTGTCCCTATCTATGGGACAGATGCATGGGTTCATTTCCCTGGAGGTGTTTCATAACTTGTCCAGTCAGGTTAATTACAGCTGCTGTTATAAGGACCCGATTCTTGGGTTTGTGCGTGGTTCTGGTCTGTGGAAAGGGAAAATTGTCCATGTTTATAGTTTTGGCAAAGATCTGTTTTGGTAAAGGAGGAGGAATAAGTGCTTATGCTGCACTGGGTCTTGTACATAAACCCATGTGGAAGAGAGAACTGCTCCTTTGCAGATGAATGCTTACCAGAATAACATACAACCCTAGATTGATAGTTCAAAGCTGTACCGAGAGAGCTTACCGTATTGGATAGAATTGATGAAATGAGACCCCAAAGGCAGGCTTTTCCACAAGGGCTCCTGAACCTCGCCAAATGGAGTCAGAAGCAGAACTGTGCCAGGAACAGTTTGTCAATGAGATTATCCCCACAGCTACCAATTAATACTACTAATGGCCAGAGGGTTAAGGATGGCTGCATCTGCTCTCACAGCTGGAGGTCCAACAGGAGGCCTGCTAGCAGTGAGAAAACAGGAGGCTGCTGTATTAGATAAGCAACCGAGAGGTTATCTTCACTTTGAGGCTGCCACCTTCCAACCTCTTCATGTCTATATTAAACGTATGTAGGCTTACTATTCTGGAGGTGGGGGTGGGGAGAGTGCAGGCATAGGGTCGTCTCTGGCTGCAGCTGAAGCCAGTCAGCCAAAGATGCCTTAATAGACCTTCAACGACCTTAATGGTCTCTGTCCCTACCTACCACTGACAGGTTAGCAGCCCTCACTAAATCCTGGGATGTAGGACTGTCTTATGAAGAGAGATTGAGGAGACTGAGTCAATCTTCTCTAGAGCTTAGAAGAATGATAAGTGATCTTATTGAAGCATACAAAATTCTTTCAACTTGGCAGGATGATTGCGGGAAGCATTTTGTCCCTTGCTTGGAGAGGTTGATGGGGAAGGGGTTGTTCCTAGAACCAGGAGATAGATGATGAAATTCAACATAGACTCCAATGTATCGGTGTAGCCTTTGGACACCTGAGGAACAGAGTGTTCAAAGTCCAGCGATCACAAACCCAGCACCACCTAGTCACCACCCTCCTAGTATGGATCAGAAACATGGACCTTGTATAGCAGACACTTCAAATCCCTAAAGAGGTATGACTCAAAATCCTGTAAATCCAATACCAGGATAGGTGTACCAATGTGAGTGCCCTCTCCCTGGCCAGTACCCCCTGTATTGAGGTAATGATCAGGCACAACGAGGTACAATGAACTGGTCATGTTGTCTGCATGCCCAACACACAACTCCCTAAACAAATGCTCAGCTCCAAACTCTGAAATGGTAAGCAATCACTAAGAGGACAGAGGAAATGCTGCAAGGACACCCTGAAAGCATTCCAAACCAAAGGTAACATCTCCACTGACTTGGGAATTGCTTGCCCTAGAACAAACAAACTGGGGAAGAACCATACATGAGGACGCCAACCACCTCAAACATCACCGAGTGGAGGATATGGGAGGCCAAGCACAAGCAGCAGAAAGACTGCCCAGAATCCAGAGTGTCCTACTTTATCACAGCCCGCCCCACCTGTAGCAGAATCTGTGGCACCAGGATTGGACTATTCAGTTACTACAGAACCCCTAATCCCACAGGAGTGGATCTAAGTCATCCTCAACCCTGAGGGACTGTCAGAGAAGGACAAGGCAGCTATGTAGGACAGGGATCAGAAAGCATTTCTTCACTTGGGTGTGGTGAGTCTTTAGAATTCTGTACCCCAGAGCACTGTGGAGGATCATCACACTAATTGAATATGTTCAAGACAGAGATCAACACATTACTGGACATTAAAGGTATCAACGGATATGGTGATAGTGTGGAAAATGGCATAGAGGTGGAAATACAGCCATGAGCTAGTTTAATAGAATGTTAGACTCAAGGAATTAAATGGTCTGCTCCTGTAGTGGTATCCTGAGTTCCTTATCCTACCTCTTTCTTTTCTTTTGTTCTTTCAGCAATCTCTGCACTTCAAATTAATTCATTATCTGTGAAGTCTTTATGTAAATAGAAATCTGTCTTCTCTAACTGTCTCATGGAAATTCAAGGTACTAATTATGCAAGATGTTTAATACATCAACCAGAATATGGTAATATGTCAAAATATGTCTTTGATTTAAAGGTAACCTTTGCAATCATTGTAATTCGGTTTTGATTCCAATCTCTGAAAGAGTACGTTTTTGTATAACATGTTGTTCTATTGAGTGGTCACATTGAATAGGTCAAGACCTATGTTGAAGGACAAGTTGAAAAGAGTTGAGTTACAATGTTCTTCTAAAGACCTTACTCATTAATGGTATCAATAGGTTCAACATTAACCCTGTCAATAATTCAAATGAGTTTCACAAAGTCGAAGTTAGTGGCTAGTCACGCATATGACCAAGCACCTTCCATCTCCTTTGAAGAATGCTGTAGAGATTGGTCTTTAGTTTTGATCCTCCGTTCCCCTCCATCCCCTTTGAAAAGGGTGGACTCATATTATGACCCAGTTCCACTGTTGCCAGTTGCACACCAGCATCTCATCAACAGCCACGCACTGCCACCTTCTCCAGGGCAATTAGAGATGAGCAATAAATACTGGCCCAGCCAAAGGCACACACATCCCATGGCCCAATGGAATAAAATGTCCATTGAGGTATCAATGATGCAGTTATTTTCTCATCAGTCTCCAGCGAGCACGGAAGGTAGCAATCATCATGTTATCATTAAAGAGTGCCATCTTAGCCATTTTCCTCCTCCCTTCTCAGCATCTCCCTCATCCTTGTTTATCACCTCGGTTCAGATTAACCAGCTCAGAAAACCTTTATAGGCCTCAAAATTGCTCTGTGAAATGCCAAGCACAAGCACGCAGTTATGCTAAATATCTTAACTCTTCTTCTTCTGAAGGAATTTTGCTTGAAGACATTAAACAATTGTACCTGCAGTGTCACTCCGTGAGTGGTGAGACTGTCAAATTTATGACCACAAAGACAGGTTGAGATGAACAGTTTAGATATGTTTTAGGAGGATGGTATGGGGTGGCTGCAGTGTCATGGTAACTTCACTGGACTAATAATCCAGAACCCTGGGCAAACATTGTGGGGATATAGGGTTGAAACCTGCTACAGCAGATGGTGAAATTTGAATTCAATAAAAATATGGAATTAAAAGCTAGCCTAAAGGGGACTATGTAACCACCATCAACAAAACCCATGTGGTTCTCTAATGTCCTTTAGGGAAGGAACTCTGTCCTCCTTACCTGGTCTGGCCTACATGTGATTCCAAAATCCCAGCAAAAGTGGTCGACTCTTCATGGCCCTAGTAAGCCAATCAGCTCAAAGGGCAGTGAGGGGTGGGCAAGCATGACCTATCCAGTGATGCCCACATCCCATGAACCAATAAAGAAAAACAGAAGTTCATGAGGCAGAAAAGAATGATTTGCTGATAATGTGAGGGGAAGTTATTTAGAAGGAGGCTTGCATGGAACCTAAATACCAGCACAGAACTTTTGGCCTATTCCGGTGCAGCAAATCCTGTGTAATTTTATGCAATTCACCTACAAGTTACAAGATTACGGACTTAAATCACACTTCTTGATATCAGCATGTAGCCGAGGCCAGCATTTCAGTACAGTGTGGTACTAATGGAGTGCAGCATTGTTTCATTTTCTGAATCTGAGGATATGGAATAGAGGTCATTCTGGTGCCCTTGGGTTGATATAGATCATTCTAGTGTACTTCTTAAAGTTCTCCCCATATCCTACTCAACACTTATCCATCCATTAATGGTCCGACTCAGATTAATTGGCCATTTATCTGACTGGTGTTTTGGCTTGCACGCTTTTGCTGAAAAGGATGGTTACATTGTAAAACATAATTTGTTGGCTGTGAAACACTCTGGGCCACTCTGAGGGTGTAAAGGTGCCAAATCAAAAGTTCCAATGATAGGTCATTGTTATGAAAGGCTGGATTTTCAGAGTGGGATCACAGAGCAGGGATCTGACACACCAATGAACTGTTTCACTCTCACAGTGCTATCTTTAAATGTAAATGGACTGATTGAGGAGGTATTAATTACCTCTAGGAGATAGGAGCTTTCTGTCTGGTACCAGTAGTCAAGTTAGAGGGCAGCCATATTGGGGACTGCTTCCACCCTGCTGAGGTGAGAAGGCAACATGAGAAAGTGTAAGGATAATAAAGATGGCACAAAGTGGCAATTGGCATCGATGCAATTGGCGCAGCCTGATGTACGTTGACCTCTTAAATTTCAGAAAATGAAACACATGTGAGAAACTTGTATAAGCTAATGGTTCTGAAAGAGTTAACATTGAAGCTGCACTATGTTTCATACAATCCAATGATGTCACACAGTCTTTCATAGAATCTCTATGGTGTAGAGGCCAGGCCTTTTGGCCCATTGAGTCACAGACCCTCCAAAGAGCACCCCACCCAGACTCTACATTTCCCATGGCTAATCCACCTATCCTGCACACTATGGGCAATTTAGCATGGCCAATCCACCTAACCTGCACACCTTTGGACTGTGGGAGGAATCCAGAGCAGACACAGGGATAACATGAAATCTCCACACAGACTGTCACCTGAGGGTGGAATTGAACCCAGGTACCTGGTGCTGTGAGGCAGCAGTGCTAACCACTGAGCCACCATATTCCCCTTAGGGTAGAGATGAAGCAATGTAGCACAGGTCCCAATGGAGACAGACATGTCATCATCTCTGGCTCCTCCTGACAGTGCTTGTAATTATGCTTAACTACTCAATGAAGCTTGTACCTATTTCTTTCAGGCAATGAACTACATTTTCTTGTTAAAATAAATGCCTCTTTTTGTTCAGACTCAACATTGGATTATCCTCTGCCAGTTTTAACCAAGCATGCCCTAGACTAAGCATGGAAACTGCATTGGTGGCAGTTAACTATCCCAACAAAAAGTGCTAGATGTTGGTACCACCATAACATTTACCAGACATAAACAGTCTTTTACCCACGTTGACCCTAATACTTGAGCACCAGTAAGCACCAGACTTTGCTTTCCCAGAAAACAAACTGAAAATTTATTTCTGAATTGTCGTTTCTGAATCCTTTAACAATCTCTCAAAAGAGCTTCAAAGACCATTAGTTGGTGGCCATGAATCGCCATCTATTCCCCTCCACACCCCGCAGGCCCATTGAACATTGCAAACTATCGTCGGACCCTCCAGTAATGCAACTTTTAAAACCTTCCCTGTGTACGTTCCTGCCACTGTGGGTAGATGGAACACAAACCCCCAGATGCAGCCTGACCTCTCCAGTATTCCCAGCATTTTCTGGTTATCTTTGGATCAGTCGCACGCTGCGTTGGCCATTATCTGTGTGAGCTGCCAAAAATCCTTGCTTCTCACCCAGTGAACATCTCCTGAGGCATACATTCGCTGTTCAGTCAATTCTCCCAGCAATGTGTTTTTATTGTGATTATTCCAATAAAAACAGAGCTATAAAAATCTGCTAATGGGTCTTTTTAAAGCTGCCGATCAGGTTATGTATGTTTTCATCATCGCCTCACATGTTGACACTAAAAATGATAAAGGATTGCGTTACCCAATGCAGCTAAAAGTACATTAATTGGATTCTTTAAACAAGGCCGTAAGCAATGACACCAGTCAGAGTTACAAGAGGTCATCTTGCCTAAGTCATTAAATGGAGCTTTAAGTCTTTTAATAAATGCAAAACCTCAGGGGCACTTTACTGTTAAAAAGATCAGCGCAGTAGCCATCGCATTGGATAATAGACCATGACGACCTCTTCAAATCAAATCATTTTGGGAGTGTTAAGTATTTTCTGACTTCTGCTGTAAACCTCATTGTAAGGTAATTCTTTTTAAAAGCAATTTCACTAAAACACTAGCCAACAGGAGTGTTGAACTGGTGAAGGAATGGTGAAGAAGACATTTAATTAGACACGGCCTTTTATTATAATGGACTGAAATTTTCCACAGGCAAATATTAAATACTGTTTGTTTAACCTCATGGTAAAAGTACTCCGTGTTAACAATAAGGCCGAAATTCATGTGTAATTTACATCGAAAAATTCATACGTAGGTTAAGTAGTCAGTTTAGGCATGCAACACTCAAGCAGCTGAATACTCCAGGATTTAGATGCTTCAGCTTTTGATAGAAAGGGGTGTAAAAGGGGTGACGAAGTTGCATTATTGGTAAAGGAGTACCTCACAGCTGTACTGAGGGAGGATGCATCAGAGGACTCCTGCAACAATGTAGTATGGGCAGACCTCAGGAATAGCAAAGGTGAAATCACAATGCTGGGGGTATACTACAGGCCTCCCAACAGCCAGCGGAAGACAGAGGAGAAAGTATTTAGACAGATTTTGGAAAGATGTAAAAACAGCAGAGTTGTTATGTTGGGTGATTTTAACTTACGCTGTACTGACTGGGACTCACTTTGTGCTCGGGGTTTGGATGGAGCAGACTTTGTAAGGACCATTCAGGAGGGTTTGTTGACACAGTATGTAGTCAGTCTAACTAGGGAAGGGGTTATACTGGACCTAATTTTGGGAAATGAGCCCAGCCAGGTAAGCGAAATTTCAGTAGGGGAGCATTTTGGGAGTAGTGACTATAATACCTTGAGTTTTAAGTTACTTGTGGATAACGATAACAGCAGTCCTCAGGTGAAGGTGTTAAATTGAGGGAAGGTGAACCACAACAATATTAGGCAGGAACTGGAGAATGTTTATTGGAGGCAGCTGTTGGAGGGTAAATCCACATCTGACTTGTGGGAGTATTTCAAACAGCAGTTAATAAGAGTTCAGAAGTGGCACGTTCCTGCAAGAATGAAGGAAAGGTATGGCAAATTTGGATGACCAGGGATGTTTTGACCTTGGTCAGAAAGAAAAAGGAAACACATATAAGTTCTTGGAGGATGGGAACTGACGAAGCCCTTGAAGCATATAAGGAAAGTAGGAAAGAACTTCAGCCAGGAATCAGAAGGACTAAAAGGGGTCATGAAAAGTCATCAGCCAACAGGATTAAGGAGAATTCCAAGGCTTTTTATACAGATATAAAAAGCAAGAGGGTGGCCAAGGAAAGAGTTGGCCCACTCAAGGACAAAGGAGGGAATCCATGTGTGGAGCCAGATAGATCCCAGATGAATACTTTGTGTCAGTATTCACTAAAGAGAAGGAATTGGGAGAGGATGATCTCAGGGAAGGGAGTGTCGAATTTCTGAGCCAAGTTGCTATTAGACAAGAAGAGGTGTTGTGCATCTTAAAAAGTATTAAGGTAGATAAGTCCCTGGGTCCTAATGGGATCTATCCTAGAACATTGAGGGAGGCAAGAGAATGAATTACTGGAGCATTGACAGACATCTTTGTATCGTCTTTGGCCACAGGCGAGGCCCCAGAAGACTGGAGAATAGCTAATGTTGTCCCAAGAAGAGTAGCAGGGAGTTACAGGCCTGTGAGCCTCACATCAGTGGTAGGGAAATTATTGGAATGGATTCTCAGGGACAATATTTATAAGCATTTAGAAGCAAATGGATTGATTAGCAATAAACAGCCTGGTTTGTTGTGGCGGAGATCTGGGTGTACGGTGGAAGCGCAGGTAAATAGGTTAATAAGTAGGGCTTATGGCATGCTTGCATTCATTGGAAGGTCATTAAATATAAGGATAGACAAGTTATGCTGCAGCTTTATAGAGCTTCAGTCAGGCCACACATGGAATATTGCTTACAGTTCTGGTCATCACACTACCAGAAGGATGTGGATGCTTTGGAGAGGGTACAGAAAAAGTTTACCAGGATGTTGCCTGATATGGGGGATTTTAGCTATGAAGAAAGGTTGGATAGACTGGGTTTGTTTTCACTGGAACGCAGGAGATTGAGTGGCGACTAAGAAGAAGTTTATAAGATTGTGAATGGCATGGATGTAATGGAAAGTATGAGGCTTTTTCCCAGGGTGGACAGGTCAATTACTGGGGGACATAAGTTCAAGGTGCGAGGGGGTTGTTTAAAAGAGATGTGCGAGGCAAGTTTTTCGCACAAAGGGTGGTGAGTGCCTGGAACGCGCTACCAGAGGGTGTGATGGAAGAAGACACACTAGCAGAAGCACCTGGACAAGAGGGATATGAATCCTGTAAGTTAAGACAGTTTCAGTATGAAAGGGCAAAATGTGTTGGTGCAGGCTTGGAGGGCCAAAGGGCCTGTTCCTTTGCTGTATTGTTCTTCGTTGTAAGTAGTGATTGCAAGATAATGGGTAAGTCCCATATTACTAATGAATGGAACACGTCATCAGTGATGCCTATCGTGTAACAATTCAGAGAATTCTCTCTTTTACCCACTTAAGTACATACAATAAGTATGTAATAAAAGGCTGTTAATTACCAGTATGATGACAGACCTCCCCCAGTCTCTCTCTACAGCCTCAAGACTATCACACAACATGCTGGCAGCTGCAGTGGACCCATCGCTCAGTGAGACTCACCAGTCATTCTGGTCGATGGCAAGAACATTCAATGCAGTCACCAGCACAAGACCAATCTGTGAGAAAGATCCAAAGGAAAGTCAGGCCTCAGTATGGCCGCACAGCAGCCACAAAAGTAGAAAAGCATATTCA
The DNA here is from genome assembly GCA_024137785.1 of Ginglymostoma cirratum. Classification (NCBI taxonomy): domain Eukaryota; kingdom Metazoa; phylum Chordata; class Chondrichthyes; order Orectolobiformes; family Ginglymostomatidae; genus Ginglymostoma; species Ginglymostoma cirratum. The sequence goes on along the minus strand of JAHRHZ010000067.1, from coordinate 3,454,536 downwards.
GCAGGTATCAGGGAAAGAGTCAATGGGATAGTAAAAGAAATGTAAATGTGAATTAAAGTTAAGTTAATACTATAGACCAATATGCCATTGCTACATTAAAGGCGCAAAAGTACATGTTTTTTTTTACCATTTAAGTGCTTCATTGAGGTCCAAATCAGCTTTACGTGCTGTATCTGGCTGGTTTAAGTTTAGTCAAGCTTCTAAGTTGCTTTGATTGCTCGTGCTGTGCTGGTGGTAACCGGTGCTGAAACTGGGTATTCTATGGCATGTGTCCTACTTTGTGAATTGTCAGGCCCGATATTACAGCTAGTCCTCACTTACACCCCTAACCAGGACTAGAAAGCACAGAATAGCGGTGATACGCGAGGTATTAGTTTGGTTTAACGGGGGGCAGCGTATACGTTGCAACTGCCAGGATGCATAACATTCTATCAGGGAATATCTATGTTCCTGTAGCACAAACTTCCTCAGAATAAATACTTGTTCAAGTCAGTTTTACGTGATATTATTTTAAAGTTTCTTCATACTTCATTTTTTACATTTTTGACTCTTTGACATTGCACAATATTATCCTTGAGTTCAGCCTCCTTAACTGCTCCCCACAAACCGTTCTATTTCAGACAGAAAGACAGCGTTTGGAGGGCAGGGAGGAGAAGCTAGTGGGAGATATTGCCATGAGATATTTGACATGCGACACACTATGATGGAAGGGCTGTTATTCTGAACTTTATATTTCATAAGCTTCTAATTTATTGCTGTGATTTTGTACTTTTGAAGGACTGCAATGCTGGACTTCTTATATCTTTGATTTTCTATTTCTTTTCCCCTAAGAATTGTCCTCATGAATCTGCGCCGAGATACCTATGTACCCAAGATGGCACCATAAGTGGCAACTCGAAAACTTTTCACTGCACTCATGTGACAATGAACCTAATTGAATGATTCAATTCAAATGAGGTGGTCCAAAAAGCCCACCATTTTGTGTCTTTCTCTGCTTGATAAGGGAGGTGCTGACTGTCTCAGGACAAACCAATATTCTAGCAGGGATCAGCATCAGGCTGTGGAACCCCATGTCGAAACGTTACAAGTCCAATGCATGCTCCAGGTGGGGGTAAAGGATGAATTTAGTGTCTTACGGCCTCCCTGAACTTTAAAAATGGGGGTTCTGTGGGCCACGGGCCAATTTAATCTTCTATAGCTACATGGGTAGAACACAGGTGAGATGTTAGCAGAGATTCTAATCCAGGGGATATCATGTGAGGATAAAGCCCGGGCCAAATGCTTCTGATGGTTGGTGTGAACCAGGTGCACAATGGATTCAGAAGTCGTTTTGGCTCTGGTTTGTCAAAAGCCATTCACTTATCGCGTCTGCTGCCAAACTTACCAATGAAATGTTGAAAGAGATAAATTTGTGTCAAATATGCAGCTAAAATGTCCAGAAGTTTTGGCATCTAAAGGTTGGTTTGCAGTGACACCAAAATGCATTACTCAGAAAAGCTTTCTCCGTGAAGAGTTTGGCTGAAAGTCAGTGCATGGCCCTGGGGACTTCTTCTGTAAAATTAGAACTTTGTGGGTAGTGAAGTAAAGATTACAGGGGAGTCCCATTGAAAACTGTTTCCCCAGGGGAATCCGAGATAACAAGCATGGGGCTGGATGAACACAGCAGGTCAAGCAGCATCATA
>JAHRHZ010000067.1:3431544-3452454 GCA_024137785.1 Ginglymostoma cirratum | reverse complement strand
CTGTGTTATCTCTGACTCCAGCATCGGCAGTTCTTACTATCTCTACACCATTGTTGTTCCCTTGCCAAGCTCAAGTGGACTTTACCAGTTTTATTTATTCATTCATAGAATGTGGGCATTTCTGTCTGAGCCAGCATTTATTGTCCATCACTAGATGCACTTGAGAATGTGGTGGTGAGCTGCCTCCTTGAACCATTGTGGTCTATTGGGTGTAGGTAGACATTGTGAAGGATGGAATTCCAGGATTTTGACTCAGTAACGGTAAAAGAATGCTGATAGATTTCCAAGTCAGGATGGTGAGTGGATTGGAGGGGAACTTGCAAGTGGTGGTGTTCCCATGTATCTGACTCCCTTGTTCTTCTAAATGGTTGTGTTCCTGGGTTTGGAAGGTGCCATCCCAGGCATTTTAGCATATGCTTTGAGTTGTCTGGATCTGGAGGCTGTGTCTTCTAAGTCTCCCACCTACTCTCTTCCTTTCCACCTCTTCCTGCTTAGCTACTCACATGTCTTTAGTATTGTTTACTGAAGCATTAATTACTCAAGATCAGTGCTATTGAATGGGAGGAAACATTTGTCTACCTGATACCAGACATTCAAAGCAATTACTCTCCTCAGAACTCTGTCACGGACTGACGTTCCATGGAGGGGAGTAGAAATTCTTGGAGATATTCGGAAAGCACCCCGACGGAGTCAGACATGTAAAGGATCATAGAATCCCTACAGGTGAAAGCAGCCAATCAGCCCTTTGAATCCACATCGACCGTCTGAACAGCATCCCACCCAGACCTATCCATGTCCCATCCCTGCAACCCTGCAGTTCCCATGGCCAATCTGCCTAACCTGCACATCTTTCGACCGTGGGAGGAAGCAGACATGGGGAGAATGTGCAAACTCCACACAGACAGTCATCCGAAGCTGGAATTGAGCCCTGGTCCCTGGTGCTGTGGGGCAGCAGTGCTAACCACTGAGTCACCGAGCCACCCCTGTCCTCTGAGTTCCTGACTTGTGTGACCAATACGGACAAGCTTCTTTCAGGAAGATCTAATCCTAACCCTGCCGTTAGCCCTCACCCTAACACTGAGAGACTTCCCTGGAAACTTGCTGAGGTGAAGTCTTGGCATTGGAGGGAGAGTACAAACCTCAAACAACTCTATCCAACTCCAAGTGCCACCTACTTTATGGCAGAATCAGCAGTCAGCTATTTCAGAAACTATCGAACTGGACTTAAAGCGGCCTATCCCCCCACTCCCAAGGGACTGCCTACAAAGAGGTCTCCCTGATACCTTGAGTTGTTTTTAACACTTCTTCCTTCCAGTGCACTGTAGAGATCCACCCAATCATTAACTGATCTCTCATTTTAATTTGTAGAAGGTTCCAGGTAATTCCCAGCATTAGTCCCCCTCTTAATTATTCTATTAAAATCAAAGCAAAATTCTGCAGATGCAGTAAATCTGAAATAGAAACAAATACTGCCAACACTCAGCAGATCATTCAAGCCACGAGAAACAGAGCTTATGTTCCAGGCTTGTGATCAGAAGAGAATAGAGTTGTAGCAGTTGTATCTGTTTGATTCTGAGGAAGCTACAAACCAGAAATATAGCTGATGGCATTGTGAGCCTCTCCACTGGGTCAGGCATGAGAAAACAGTTTGCTATAGCCATTACCGTGCTGGTATGTCGAGACCTCCATAATTCTTGGCCAGAGCATACATTTAGCTCAGGTAATGGATAGTCCTCTTATCCTGGTGTTGCACTGAAAGTAGGAATTACTTTTCATTGACAGTACATTTTGATACTTCTTCAATCAGTTCACATTTTGTACTGCTGCCATTAGGTTTTCTGATGCACCTTTCTCTGAGAGGATGAGCCACTGACTATATTCATAAACTGTTAAAATGAGATGTGTTCAACTCTTTATCTCCGAGAATCTCTCGCGGTAGTTTGCCTGATCTGGCATCCTCATGTTTACCCTCACTAATTAAATTCTTCACAAATGTTTCAAGTGTTCTTCAGGTTTAGAGGAGATGTGAGGAAAAATATTTTCACCCAGAGGGTGGTGTGAACCTAGAACTCACTAGCTGTCAGGGTGGAAGAGGAAGAAACTCTCAAAACATTAAAGAAATATTTAGATGTGCAATTGTGATGCCAAGGCATGGAAGGCTATGGATCAAGTGCTGGAAAATAGGATTAGATTTGTTAGGTGGTTGTTTTTGACTATTGCAGACTCGATGGGCTGAAAGGCCTTTTTCAATGCCTCTATGCCTCTATGACCCAATGGCTTTTCAGTTATGTGGAATAAAATGTGATTCCCAGAATCACAGAATTGTAACAGCCGAGAGGAGGCTATTTTTGCCATCATGCCTGTGGATGTTCTACTAGCTAGTGCCAACCTCCTACCTTTCCACCATATCCCTGTATGTTGTTTCTATCCAAATAATCACCCAATACCCATGAATTTCCTCATTCTATTTCACATAGTTCCCTAACTCCAGGAGCTACTGCCATGCCTTCACCCCATCCTGCTCAATCATGGCTGGTACTCCCTCAGCAGAGAAAATGTCACTGTTCTTGCAAATTGCCATTCCACTTGCAGCCACCTTCCGCTCCTCAAGGTCCCTGAGCTTAGTAATGATAGAAAACACGGAAAAATGAACTCAATAGCTCTGGCAGCAGCTGTGGAGAGAGAATCAGAGCTAATGTTTCAGGTCAAGGAACTTTCATCAGTACTTGTCCTTGTTGTGGCTCTATTCCAGAGGAGAAAGCAGCAAAGAACAGAGGAAGAACTTTATTCCTCCAGATGAATGCCATACAGAAAATGCAAAGTGCTTCACAGGTAGGAAAGACTGAGGGACTTGGGTCTGTTCTCATTGGAGAGAAGAAGTCTAAGAGGGGATTTAATAGAGACCTACAAAATGATCAGAGGATTAGATAGGGTAGACAGTGAGAGTCTTTTTCCTAGGATGATGACATCAGCTAGTACGAGGGGGCATAGCTGCAAAATTGAGGGTTGATAGATTTAAGACAGATGTCAGAGGCAGGTTCTTTACTCAGAGAGTGGTAAGGGCGTGGAATGCCCTGCCTGCCAATGTAGTTAACTCAGCCACATTAGGGGCATTTAAACAGTCCTTGGATAAGCATATGGATGATGATGGGATAGTGTAGGGGGATGGGCTTAGATTAGTTCACAGGTCGGCGCAACATCGAGGGCCGAAGGGCCTGTTCTGCGCTGTATTGTTCTATGTTCTATGTTCTATGTATGACAAGTCTGACCATAACAATGGAGGCCTGAGGGGCACCTGACTGCCACTCTCAACATCAACCCCATCTGATAATTGTAGCCCTCAGGGTTAACACCAAGATTTCAGTGAAATGTATAAAGAACATTGCGACTTACATATCACACACTTGTTGGAAAACCAGAGAGGAATCTGCAGAGATGGAATTAAAACAAAGGGGACTTTATGATTAAAATGACAAACAACCACATTTTCTGAAGTAGTTTCTGTCAAAAAAAATAGTTGCTGTCTTTCAGTCCTCAGCAGGGCGGATGAATCTGGATTGCATCAATCTCCCGTGAGCTACACTCATTTCCTTCCCCTCATTCAGTCCTAAAGGAGAAGACCACTGTTGCTAATTAAAACAAACCTCTGCCTTTCAGAACATGTCACAAGGGACCCATTCACTCAGCTGCTTTTGAGAGAATTGAAGTGCCCCAGAAACACACGGTCTTTAATTCTGCTGAGAGAGGTGTTATGTTCCAGGATTCATTTCGAGCTGTAATCTCCTTAGAATGCATTACAAGGGAACAAATATACGGAATTATCACAGGGAAACCATAAGGAATATCCCATTAGGAATCAGAATTCAAGAATGCCTTTAACATAAAGCTCCTTTAATAATTGATGGCGCACCTGATAGCTTTATAATGAAATTTCTGAGTTATAGGAATGAATCAGTGGAATTTGAGCTGCTTTTTGCTAAATATATTTGCTTAATTTCAAAGGTTTTATTTTCATTTTCTTCTCTCACTTTTCTAGAGAGAAGCTGGTCAGTAAACTGCAGAAAGGGAACGGGAATTAGCTGCACTAATCAGTGCGTTTTTATTGGGTGAATTTAAAGTTATAAAGTTAAAATTCATGATCTTTCCATCTCTGCTATAATACTAGCAGTTTTAAAAATATTATAAGTTATTTATCACCGGATTATTGTGAGGCTCATAATCTGTTTTACAACACACTAGCCAGGTTTTGTTGGCTAATGTTAATTCAATTTTCAAGGCCACATTTACTAGGTTCAGAGAGTAGACCTTCAGACACCTTAATCAATAGGACAAAGGACAATTTAATAATGCTAATTTAAAAAGCTTCCCTGTCATAATATCAATAAAGACAAGGGTAATAAAAATGTCAAATTCATCTGGGTACCAACAAAAAAATCAAATTTGGCAAAATGAGGGATACATTGTAATTTCTCCCAGGAATTCATTTTTACATAAAGATACAAAGAATGCAGGCTGATAGTGCCATCAATTCCCCATGTCGCAGTGCTGTGTTTCCTGTCTGGAACAATTGCTCCATTTGATACTTTAAGAGGTTAAATTGACAGAATTGTATTCAACTGCTGATGCTTCCAGGTAAATTATTGAGCCATTGGCTAACTGGCAAGGATTCACCTCATTTAGATTTACTAAGGAAGGTCACAAACAGTTGTAAAGCTGAATTTTGACTTGTGCATGTAAAACAAATGGACATATGGGCCAACATCGAGAACGACAATCGAGAGGCAGCTTAATCTGACTCTCAGGTACTCAGTTAAACTGGTCTGACATTCAAACACATGAGCTCAGAGCAGTCTGTTCCTCAGAGGCACCAGATCATTGTTGTCCCTATATTACCCATTATCTTTCTACGTCTGTGTACAGCTTGGATTTTAACCCAAATTCATGCAGCTTTGAAATGGCAGAGTTGTATTCATTTGTACTCACCCAAGCCCCTCACTGAGAACATGCCATCTCCAACCTGCTGTAAGAGATGGCCACAAATAGCACACTCTGTTGTGATTAGAAACTCTTAGGGTAAATTTGTAGCCACCAATCTTTGTAATGCTATTCCAGTGGGTTTTTTCTATTATTGGGGGTGTTGTTGGCTGAGCCATCATTTATCGCCCGATTGTAGCTGCCCTTGAAAAGTAGGAATAAGTGGTGAAGGATGACCATGCAGAAGTCTCAGAAGAGGCACATTCTTGAGTATTAAGAAACAACTTATTACAAAATAGTAACGTAGCAATTTATAATTGGGTACACTAGGCGACTACATTACAAGCTAAGTAACCACATGTCTTACTGAAACTATAAAAGACAGTGGACAGACCACAGCTGGAACGTTGCACTGTTTTAGTCTCCTTATCTGTGGCAAGTTACACTGACATTGGAGGCACTCCAGGTGTGAAGGGGTTTTCTTATGAGTAGAGGTTGATAAGTTTGGCTTGGACTAATACAAGTTTAGAAGAATGAGAAACAACCTCATTGAAAGATATAATATTCCTCAAAGCTTTTGATAGGGTTGGTATGGAGATGTTGTTTCTCCTTGTAGGAGTAAGGGGGTCTCTCAGTTAAGATAGAGATGAAAAGAGCTCTTTATCTCTCAGAGGGTAATCAATCTATGGAATTCTTTATCACAGAGGACTATTCAAGTTGGGTTATTCAGTATATTCAAGATTAAGGTGGACAGATTTTTAATCAGTACCAGAATCAGAGGATATGGAGATCAGACAGGAAAGTGCAGTTAAGGATTATCAGGTGACCACGATCTCATTGAGTGGTGGAATAGACTCAATAGGCTGAATGGCCTATTCTGCTCCCGTGTCTTATGACCTAAAGTGCTTTGATGGACTGAATGGCCTATTCTGTGTTGTGACCATTTTATGACATATCTGAAATATTAACTTGTTTCCCACTTTCCAACTCTTGCATGAGGTGACAGGTGGTTCCAGCATTTTCTGTTTCAAATGTTCCACAGTTTAGCTTTTCAGGTCAACTGCCTTATGTAACACAAACTCACACCGCGCACCACCCCACCCCAACATCCCCCGCTCCCCCCCCCCACCCCACCCCCACCCCCCACACCTTCTGGCACCTGAATCCTTCTCAAACCCCTACATCACCACTAACTGTTTGCTAGGGATTATTCCCTTGAGTTTCTGGCAGTCTTGCCTTGTCGAATTTGCATTGAATTTTTGTTTCTGCTCACAGGCCATGATGCCACTCCTGCCAGTTTGCACGGGGCACAGTGCGAGTGCAGCTCTGCCACGTACAGAGATGCCCACTGGATTGGACTAATGTGCATTCAAATCGCTGTGGGCAATGGCGAGGTATTGAAGATGGGTGAGGGGAGATGGAAATTCCTGGTACCCCGCCTCACACAACCTAAACATGTCTTAAGTTGTAAGAAACTTAGCGCAGCAAATAGAGCTGTGCAATGAATGTCATAACTAGCGCCTTCCCATTTATCTTAAGAAATAAAGAGACAAAATGTGACTAAACATGACGTTTTGCCTGTTTGGCCTGTATTGGTATACAGCCTGTTAACTGTAAAATCTCCAGGATTTGGGAGTTAGAATCTTCATCTTGCCTTCTCATTTCCAGCATGCTAATCCTTCAACAATTACATCAAATAGATTATCCATCAGACTGAATCTCTTTAGGTAATGATTAAGCATACCAAATGCTCCTTGTTTATTGTGTGTGTGAGGTGTGTGAGTGATATCCCCACTGTTTTGGAGTGTGAATGCATGCTGTTAAGGTAACAAATATGCTAATTACAGTTAATGAATGTTTAATGGTCATCACCAGCAAATGTGTCCCAGAGTATAATGAAAGTCAAATAAAGAGAGCTTCAATCAGCCAATAATGCTTTTTGGACACTAGGTCCTCTTACATAAGCGATCATGAATAAGTCAGGAGGCTGCTACGCTCACATCCCCTGCCACTGCTCGGAAAAGCAGAAATTTAAAAACATAAGAGCTAGGAGCAGTAGACAACCCAGTCCCTCGAGCTTGCTCTGCCATTTAATATGGTCATGGCTGATCTCATCTCAGCCTCAAGTCCACTTTCCTGCTCCCTCCATATAACCCTTCAACCCACCACAAATTAAAAATCTCTCCATCTCCTGCTCAAGTTCATTCATTATCCCAGCCCCCGCTACATTCTGAGGTAGTGAATTTCACAGATTTTGAGAGAAGTAATTCCTCCACATTTGAGTTTCAAATCTCCTACCCTTTAGCCTAAATCTATGACCTTTCCTTCTAGATTGTCTCACAAGGAGAAACATCCACCTTACGTCTGCTTTGTCAATCCCCATTAGCATCTCATGTACCTCAATAAGATCTCCTCTCATTCTTCAAAACTCTTGTGAGTATAGGCTTAAAGTGCTCAATCTCCCCTCATAAGGCAAGCCTTTCATCGCTGGAATTGAGATAGTGAACCTTCTCAGAACTGCCTCCAATGCAATTACATCCTTGATTATTCCTTAACTTAACTCTTAGTTCAGCGACCTCATGGCTTGGTGTGCCGAGGTTTGTACCAATAACTGCTTGTGGTTTTCTGGCCTTAGGCAGGTTGCCAATAGGAAGGGAGCAGACCTCTCTTTCCAGGCAAGAAGGACAGATTGGTATGTGAGTTAACCCTTCCATCCCCAGCCTTTCCTATGGCTTCTTTTGCATAGCTCCTTGTAGCACAACTCAGTGCAAGTTTGGGAGATGGTCCAAGTAACTTATAGCCACCAGATAGCAGCCTATATCCTGTAAGATGATGTATGGCATTTGAGCAACTGAAGTAACAAAGAATAAATAAGTAAAAATAGTGTAGTGATATGATAAAAAAAATTGATAATTCGTTCTTTTCCAAATAATCTCTGCTGACAAGGAATTCAGAACAAGATGTTCCATCTTTAAGAGACCCAGGCCATTCAGGAGTGAAATCCAGAAGTAGTTCTTCACCCAGGAATTTGTAGAAATCTAAAGTTCTCGGCGCTATAAGACTACGAATGAGGACAATTGAAGCATCGAAGATTGAAATCACTAGACGTTGTTAGGTAAGCGTTACAAAGATGATGGAACAGTGGTGTGTAAATGGGGTTGAGATACAGATAAGCCATATCAAACTGAGTTGCGAAGCAGGGCTTGAGTGGCCATCCCATTATGCAATATTCTTTTTTTGTGGATGGGAAATGAATTTATAAGTGAAAAGCATCTGAGCTGATTCTTCGTCTGTGAGAAATGTCCACAAATGTAGTTGCAGTTGGGAGAAACTCCATGCTAAATATAATGAAAGGGTTAATGTTGTAAATTTTTCTGGTTAATTCATTGTCTCCTGAGACTACAGCATGAGAAAATAAAGCATGCAATAAAGACAATAAATCACTCGAAACAAGAACGATACAGGTCATCAGATTATGAAATGGTTTATTAGGAGTGAAGGAAGAAGTTGGTTTTGCTTGCAGGCGAGAACAGTACTGGAGGTAATAGTTCTTAATTTCACTGGCATACATTCAGCCCGTCAATTGAAGAAGGGAACCCCACATTGCTTTAGAGAGGGAAGCCTGGCTGGATTAAGTGCCTGACTGGCTAATACCAGGATTTAGGGCCAGGGAGTGGATACATATCTGCCAAGAGCTGCCAGGCAATTAGAGGCCAGGCACTTGCTCCAAGAGACAGGGTTATTGGGATCTACCAGGAATGTACCCAAGGAGAGGCATAAGATCACTGACAAACCCAGGCCTCAACAGAGGGAGAATAGGACAGGACGTGGAGGGGTTCACAAAAGGGATTCAGTGGGCAATCCACTCCACCTAATGCCAGGTCCCTCAGTCAGGCACCAAATGCCCTTTCGAAGCACCCAGCCCCAACCCCTTCCAACCTGACAGGGTTTGCTGAGTGACCTTCCGCAGGCAAAGGAAGGTTGTACCGTTCACATGTAGTGCCCTTGCCACCGTGAAATGCGGCTGAGTTCAGGGATAATCTGGTCTCGACTGGATCGATAATGAGCCCAAGTGACAACTTTGTTTGGGGTTTGTTAAGATTCACCCATGGGCAGCTTGCTGCCTCCAGCTTCACTCATCCTGTGCGCCCACTGACATCTGCAACCTACAGTTTGGGAAACCCTGGGTTAGAATGTGGATCTGTCCAATACAGGGAGTTATCGAGGCATATAGCACCCATACCTTTAAGGTGGAAGCTGCAAGAGGGAGACAGATACAGAAGGATATATTGGTGGGTTTAAATGAAACGGGACAAGAGGAGCATAATCATTAGCATGGAAGGATTAGACTGTAAAGCCAGCTTCTTTGTAAGAATGTCCTGTCTGAAAAGCCTACAGTGGAAGCTCATTTTGAGGCACATTACATCACAGAAGCAGTTTGTAGTGTGCCAGCCCCTTAAGGTGTAATGGCTCTCTGTGCAATGTTTCCCTAGAAAATTTGGCATGGGCAATTACAGAAAAGGTGTACAAGAGGGGAGACAGTCAGAAAACCCAGGAAGTCATATATTTTGGAGAAATGTTGCTTCTGCTTATTATTTCTAATTATAGCCATGAGTGGAGCCTACTTATAATTCACAATTGTTTCAAATTAGCTGGCTAATTGCATTTTTTGCACTTTTTTTATGGTTCCCATTTTAAAAGAACAGAACAGGGAAGTGGGATTAGTTAGTCTACTGTACCAGACAGCCAGCACAAACATGTCAGGCTGAATAGCCTCCTTTTGTGCTGTTTCTATAATCTTCTGCATTTGAATCACTGATAAATTGGAAGCATTGTTATACGCAACAAAAGGACTTCAAACTGTCAGAAGCAGACTGTATTTGGAATGAGATAGTAGGAACCTCGGGTGCTGGAGAATCTAAGATAACAAGGTGTAGAGCTGGATGAACACAGCAAGCCAAGCAGCATCATAGGAGCAGGAAGGCTGACACTTCTGAAGAAGGGTCTAGGCCCGAAACGTCAGCCTTCCTGCTCCTCTGATGCTGCTTGGCCTGCTGTGTTCATTCATCTCTACACCTTGTTATCTCTGTATTTGGAATGAGTTTGTAATTTAGTTACAGCCAGATCATGGATGCAGGGAGAGATTTCACTGGGACGTGTGAGCATGTAAGATCGCTCAGAGCACAACGGTGAAAACATTAGTTCCAACTGAAATGGAGAACAGATATTTCAGCTGATTCATGACACACATACACACTCACATACACACACGCACACTGTCACACACACTTATCTCACACACACACACTCACAAACTGTCTCTCACACACACACACACGCTCACACACACGCTCACACACTGTCTCACACACACACACACACACGCACACACATGCTCACACACTGTCTCATACACACACGCGCACACACCATACACACTCACACACTGTCTCACACACACCATACACACACATACAGTATATACATACACTCACTCACACACACACATACCATACACACACACACACACACACACACACACACACACACACACACACACACACACACACACACACACACACACACACACAGAGTCACTGGTTACAATGTCCTATTCACCTCTATTGTAGCCTGAACAAGACACAACCTATAATTCCACTGCCACTGACAACCTTCAGGGGACAAGGGTTTTATTTAAACACACTCCATCTGCCAAATTTATGCTGGATGGGATTAGATCTGCAGCCTCTGGCTTTTATTAGCAAGCGCTACATGTTTCCTGACGCCCCGTGTCACAGAGTAAGGTTGTGTGGAAGGCAACAGTTAAATAAACAAGCATGGGGCTGGATGAACACAGCAGGTCAAGCAGCATCACCTATGATGCTGCTTGACCTGCTGTGTTCATCCAGCCCCCTGCTTGTTATCTCGGATTCTCCAGCATCTGCAGTACCTTTTATCTCTGAGTTAAGTAAACAAATTGGCTTCAGTGATAAACCAGTGAGTGCAGACTACCTGAATGCAATGTTGTCTCAATTTCAGCCTTCTTCCTCTTTAACTAGCGACCACCCTCTCCCCTCCCACACCCGTCCATATCTCTGAATCGAACACTGGTCTCACTTCACTTCTGATCCATTTCACGCCCTCATTCTTTTATCAGACCTTGGAACAATCAGTCTTTAAATGGCCTACTGAAGGCAGTTCCTAAAAACTCCAGGAAGATGCCATTTGTTGTGACTGGCAGGTCAGAGGGGGCTGCTCCAGGTCCCATAAAACATCAGCCACCCATTAGTCACCAGGCCTTGCACCCCACTCACCCATCTCACTATTCCCCCTGCTGTCACCTCAGCTCTAACACCCAGACTTACCTGGAATCTTGGTTAGAATTTGTATCACCAGGACTAGCAATCCGCATTAGGGGCGTTCAACTGGCGCCTATGTTATTCATGAATGTTCACAATATTAATTCAGCCTCTGGGTCTCTCCATTCTCATGTACAACTACTGGGTGCCCCTGCACTGTTGGAATACTAACAAATTTAGGCTGTAGCCATTCTGTATGGAGTTTGCATGTTCTCCCCGTGCCTGTGTCGGTATCCTCTGGGTGCTTTGGTTTCATCCCACGGTCCAACGATGTGTAAGGTAGGTGGACTGACCATGCTAAATGTAGGGTTATGGGGATAGGGTAGGAGACTGCGCCAGGGTGGGATGTTCTTTGGAGGGTCAGTGCAGACTCGATGGGCCGAATGGCCTCCTTCTGCACTTTAGGAATTCTATGACTCTAAGATTACAATGTGTAAACATCCTCATCCAACACAATTACCCCAAGAAGGAAAGAAGTTATTGTTCACTTCAGAGACTCTGAACCTCACTCAGGATACCCGAAAAGATTGTATGACAAACACATTGACAAGGAGCAGGCCATTCATCCCCTTTAGCCTGCTGTACTATTCAGTAAGATCATGGATGAACCTCAAATCTACATGCCCGCCTACCCCGATAACCTCTTTGCTTAACAAGAATCTATGCACCTCTTAGAAATATGGCCGTGCCTAATGTGAATGCCACCATCAGCTGGAGCATGCGCAACACTGCCCCTCGGTGCAGCAGATGCCCACCAGTGCTGCTGATATAGTGACATGATAAACTTATGGAGGTTTCCTTTCCGTCTGAGCAGCCACTTTCTCTCCTGGCCCTCTCCCACACTGAGTCACATGAAGAGCTGGGTAGGAGTTTGAGAGGAAACCTCTGAGGCAGCACAGGGCCATCGCTTTTAAAAACATTCAGCAGTGGAATCCATGTGGGCCGAGTTTGAACCTGTCTATGTTCATGTTGGCACTGACATCACCGCACCTGGTCTGGGATAACACCAGCAGCACGTACGCAGGTGAATGCTGAAGCCTATCAGCAGTTGACATCATCGACCCATCTGCCCAAGCGCCAGCAGCCATTTTGACATTCAGAGTCATCACCCCCTTAACAGTATCCAAGGACTCTACTGCCACAACCTTCTAGGAACTGGGTTCCAAAGACGCGTGACCCTCGGTGTGAAAAAAAATTCTTATCTCTGTTTGAAATGGGTGATCACTGATTGTAAAATAGTGACATCTCCAAGGCAATGAGAAAAGCTGGGTGCAGGGCAGCTGTGGACTGCTAATGCTTGACCAGGTGTTTACTGAGGGCACTGGTACCAGGAATTCCATGAGGTCCTCTGGCAATGACCAGGACATCTGCCCATAGTGAGTGGGAGAAAACGAGGGGGCAAGATGGGGCGTGATGCATTGATCATGAGGCAAGGTTTGGCCATAACATGAGCAAACTCACTAGGCCTTACAGAGAGAGACCCTCAGTGAAACTCACCAAAGCTGACACTTGACCAATTTTGAATAAAATTCAGTCTTCTGCTCTTCACTGTTATCGATGATCTGAATGCAAATCACACACAAAGTCATGGCAGTTTGGTAAATTGTTCTGTTTTTTTGAGAGTCTGTTTGAATATCAGCAAGTACAAGATCTGTTGTGGACCATCACAGACAGGCAATACTTCAAAATCTAATTTAAATAAGAAAACCTTGCTTTTAAAAAGGCATTCCTTGAAGCATTTAAGAGCCGTTACCTTGTGCAGTTTGATTAATAGAGCTAAAAGCAGATTTAATCACAACAAAATAAGCATTTCAATCATAACGTCAACCCATGCCGAGTTGTCCAATTTAAAAAAAGTGGAAATGGTTGCAAAAGAAATATGCAGACTCATTTGGTAGTTCTATTGGATTACAGTAGTCAGTTGGTCTAATAATTGTTCTTAAAAATTGCATTTGATAGCTTTAACATGGCAATTATTGACATTGTGCCCAGAAAGATCCAGCTACATTTTGGAGCTCCCTCAAAGGATATAATTGGCAGAAATTCCCATAGGTCATTAGTTCACCCTGGAGGCACAGTTAATTTTATAAGTGGGGCTGGCCTCTCGTGCAATGTTTTTAAAAAGTTTATTTAAACAAGATTGTGGGATCTTGAGTTGGGCTAAGAGAAATTTTCACTTAAGCTTCTGCAATACTTTGCACACATTATGTTGATTTTATGTGAATTGTTCCCTAAACACATGAACAAGGAACAAGAGAAGGCCTTTCAGCCCCTTGAGCTGGCTTCACCTTTTAATAAGATCATGGCTGATCTGATTATAACTACATATCTACAATCCTGCCTATCCCCAATAAATCCCTTGCCTAACAAGAATCTCTGCCTTAAAATCTTCAACTCTGTGCTTTCACTTCCTCTTTAGGAAGAGACTTCTAAAGACACATGACCTGAAGTCAGGCACAAATTCTGCCTCATCTTTGTTTAAAATGGGCAAACCCTCTTTTTTTAAATTAGTGACTCCTAGTTCTAGATTCTTCTGTGAAAGGAAGCATCTTCCCTGTCCACACTCCTCAGAGTCTGACACGTTTCAGTCAAGTTACCTCTTACTTTTGTGGCTCCAGCAAATACAGCCTAGAAATATCCAACCGCTCCTTATTAGACACCCACTCATTCCAAGTATTAGTCTCTCAACTGCTTTCAGCACATCAATAGATAATTCTAGTCAACCTTTTCAGAGATGTTATTTTTCACCTCTGAGATAGGCCTTCTATCTCAGAGATAGCACCACAAGAGCCTTCCAGCACCTTTATAGTCTTCCTTAAACATGGTAACCAATGCAAAACACAGAAATCTAGATGTAGTCCTATCAGTGCCCTGTACAAATGAAGCATAAACTTCCCTTCTGTTAAGGCCAAAGCAGCTGAATGAAAATCCTACCTCATTTCTCTTAGATTTCCATGGATTCTCTAGTCAATTTGCAGTGGTACATTCTTTGTAGATGAGTATGGGCTTTAGGAAAGGATAACAAGCATGGGGCTGGATGAACACAGCAGGTCAAGCAGCATCATAGGAGCAGGAAAGGATACTTGCTTTGTTGGATTTTGCAACCACACCTCACTGTAGGAATCACTGGAATATAGCTACCAAATATTGCAGCATCACAACACCAGGCCAATTGGCTCAGCAAGCAAAGGCTAATATTTTACTCTACATGAAAAGTCTCAACTCATCCGACTGTTTTAGGGGAAATAGAAATCTGGAATTGTCAACCCAAAAGGCTAAAAGTGCTGAGACAGGAGGAGCATTCAGAAATCGTTTGGTGTCTGTAAGCTCAATATCAAGGGATATGGAGCTCAGCAATTAATCGAACTGAGGGAGAGGTCGCTCAGAAACTCAAAGGTCTTGAACAAGCTTAAGAGAGTGATTGGCTTCTATTGGTCTCTCAACTTTTTTTTTGCCAGAGAATCACTGAATTGTTGAGCACAGAAACAGGCCCTTTGGCTAGTTTGAGCCTTACCTTACTATCGTTGGGACAGGGTCCCAACTTCCATCTCTTCAACAGAGGTCTTTGAGTCCAGTTGCCATACGCACAGCTGAGGGAAGGTTAACTAAACATGGCCAAGAAATATCCTGAACCTTCATGTTTTGTGATCATTTTACTTTATGACTTCCAATGTAAGGAAGTCAGTTTATTAGCTATTGAAGCTTTAGGGAAAATTATTGTGGAAAACTACAGAAAATTCTGCAAGTTTTACATCCTGGGATTTGGCAACAGCAGTAGTGAGATCATAATTCTGCCTTTGACTTAACGTTACCATTGTGGTAGCTGGTAAAATCCTTGAAAGTTTGCCATACAAAAACTTTTCAATACATGTAATACATATTCGCAGACGTTCCATCTAGAAGCTAATTGTGTGATCCAGTTTTATGGTCACATATTTCAAATTTAATTGCATATTGTGAGCTCCCTTCGGACAGCAATATAAGATCCCAGTCAGGCACTGGATTATGTAGGCAATCTTCGCATGAGACAGATGTTGGTAGCAGTCAATGGTCTTTTGTGGTGCATGGGCTCTTCCATTTCTTAAAAGAACTGATTATATAAAACAAAATTTAATGGTTTGCGGAGCAGTTCCACCTTAAAGTAAGTGTATTATGGTTCACTACATGACTTATGCACAATATGTAAAATGTTGTACTTTAAATGTCAATAACTAGTATTTATATATGACTTCTAATATACAAAATGTCCCAAGCCATTTTGAAGTCAAAGAAGAATGACAAGCCAAAGAAATGCCTCCCTAATAGCATTGTAGGCCAACCTGAAGCAAATCGTCTGCAGCTCACCATCACCTTCTCAAGGACAACTCAGGATGGGCAATAAATGCTTGTCTAGCCAATGATGCCCACATCCTGTGAATGAATTAGTATAAAAGGAGACAGTAAGGAGGAGTCTAAGGCAGACTTTCCATCACCATTAAGAAGGAAGATCAACTTTGTACCAATGAGCAGAGTAAGGGAGCAAGCCAAGACTAGCACTGAGCATGCCTTTGAATGAGGTATTACCTTGGCAAAGTTATTTCACAAGAAGTTAGAGCATCTACCATCAATATCCTTAGCTCCAGGCTATGACATGCATGTCAAAACGTATGATACCATTACAACTTGGATTCCTTGGGGTCCCAGTTTGCTAAGTTGGCTGGATGGGCTGGTGTGGGTCAGATTGGTACTAGCAACACTCAGTTCAATCCCTCGTTTGACCAGGATGGACTCCCGACCTCTTAGCCTACTCATGATGGAGGTTGTGGCGCTGTGTGTTGGAACTGGTTTCAGACAGAGAACCTGAGAAGAATCTTGTAGAGCAACCTGCTTGGTTAAATGGCAAAGCAGTTGACTGTAGACAAAGATAAATGTTACAACAACCAACAGATCTCCAGCTCTGCAGCATCCTATTAAGAACAATGGTGATATCTGAGAATGGATTGAAAATAATATAGCTGAAGGGTTGGTCTCTGTCTCCAGCCATAGTGCTGAGTAGATAATTTTACTTGGCTGTTACACAAAGACCTTAGCCATGATTAATGCCAACAGTAAGCCAATTTGATCCACGTCAAGCAGTTGAGTGCACTATGTAAGAAGGGAGGAGAAAATGGAATATGAGGGTAAGCTGGCTGGTAATATAAAAGAAGATTGAAAGAGTTTTTTGGATCTATAAGAGGTAAGAAAGAGCAAGAGTGGACCTTGGAGCACTGGAAAATGAGGGTAGAGAAGTAGAAATGGGGAACAAAGAAATGACAAAGGAACTGAATCGGCACTCTGCGGCAGTTTTCACGGTGGAAGACACTAGCAGCATACCAGAATTTCAAGAGAGTCAGGGAGCAGAGGTGACTGTAGTCACCATTGCTAAAGAGAAGGTACTGGGGAAGCTGAAAGGTCTGAAAGTGAATACATCACCTGGACCAGATGGACAACACTTCAAAGTTCTGAAGAAGATAGCTGTGGAAATTGTGAAGGCATTGATGGTGATCTTTCAGGATTCACTCGGGTCAGGAGAATTGAATTGAATCAATTAGCATTATTGTCACATGTACTCAAATAAGTATAGCGAAAAGTTTACTGTTGCCTCATTACAGTGCTATCTTAGGTACAAAGGTACCTACATATAGATATTTAAGATCAAATTCTTAGGGAACAAAAAAAATTAGAAAAGTAAAGAAATGAATAGTCCAGCTTTAAAAGTCATAAGAATAAATTAGAAAAATAAAGAGGTAAAAAGCTCAGAATATCAGTCTTTCTGACCCAGTCCATGCTGGCACTTGGCCTCAAGGGAAACCTCCACAAACTGCCTCATTGCTGCCCGCTCCGGACCCACCAACATAGGAGCCGCCCTACTTTAGGCGCCATCTCTTCGCCACTGGAAACACTTCGCTAACGCCGCTGAACCCACACGTGTCCCAGAACCAAGAGTACCTGGCTCCATTGCCAGGCCAGGCCACCTCTGGGCCACCAGTCCTGCTCCGGTTACAGATACCGCTTTGCCAGAGCTGCCATCCTGAAGGGTCTGCTGCCCATCCCAATTGCTGGAGGAGCTTTGCTGCTCCTGCCGGCTCCAGAAATCTGGAAAATGGCTATTGTAACACTGCTGTTTAACAAGGGAGGGAGGCAGAAGATGGCAACTTATAGAGTTGATAGCCTGACCTCAGTCATTGATAAGGTTTTAGAGTCCATGATTAAGGGTGAGGTTGTGCATGGTAAAATAGACTTGAGCCAGCACAGATTTGTCAAGGGAAGGTCGTGCCTTACAAATCTGTTAGAATTCTTTGAGGAGGTAAAGAGCAAGTTAGACAAAAGTCAGACATGATCTATTTGGATTTCCTGAAGGTCTTTGACAAAGTGCCATAAAGGAGGCTGTTAAATAAGATGAAAGTGCATGCTGTTAGTGGCCAGGTAATGGCATGGATAGAGTGTGGGGTGGGGGGTTGGGGGGATCTGATTGAAACTTATAGAATACTGGGGGACGTGGGGAAGATGTTTCCACCAGCAGGAGATACTACGACCTGAGGACACAATCTCAGAGTGAAGGGACAACCCTTCAGAACTAAGATGAGGAGGAATTTCTTCAGCCGGAGGGTGCTGAATCTGTGGAAATCATTGCCCCAGAAGACTGGCGGTCAAGCCATTGACTGCATTTAAAACAGGCATGGACAAGTTTTTGATTGGTAAGAGAATCAAGGGTTACAGGGAGAAGGCAGGAGAATGGGGTTGAGAAGCAAAACAGCAATGATCAAATGGCAAAGCAGACTTGATTATTCAAATGGCCTAATTCTGCTCCTATAGCTTATGGCCTAAGCAGAGAAAAGAGTATGGGCCTGACAGAGAGGGGTAAGCAACAAATGCTGGCCTTTCCAGTGATACTTACATCCCAGTAAAGAATAAAAAAGCTACAACGTTAGGCAAGACGCTCCAGTATATCAATGACATGAGAATCCACTGTTACACTGTTATATTTGCTTGTAGGAGTTTTCTGTGCAAAACGTTGGGTGTCACATTTCCTACCTTAGAAGTTTGAATATATACACTTCAAAAATATTTCACTGGGCACAAAGCTATTTGAATGTTCTGAGGTTGTGAATGAATATGATAATGGCTACAAAGGTGGAATTGTCCCATTGGCCCCATTTTCAGTGAAAGGTGTTCTGAGTGACATTGGTGGCACCTGGTCTCCCACGAATTAGAATGACTTTTCTCATACAACATCAGTTCTGCACCTCATTCATTATACAGTTGGGCTCTAGGAGCCTTTCTTGGGGAATTGCATGGCAGGAGAAGTGAAAGTGCAGGAGAAGTGAAAGTCCAGCATTCACGTTATTCACCCCAGCTGCACTGTAATTCAGATGCTACAAGCCAGGAACTGAACATCATACTGATGGCGCTTGACCATGTTATCACCAAAGACATGGCCCAGAGGAGCGGAAACTCACTCCCTGCCTTCTGGACAGGATCTTGAGGAGTCGGCGGACAGGCTCATGTTGAGGTGAGCTATCATAGGAAGCCACACTCCTAGACCAAACCAGGTTCCAAACAGCAGTCAGGATCAATGCTGTGCTCTAGCTGAAGTGGGATGCCCAGCAATGCAAGAAAAGGGTCAATGTGCTCTAGTGCTCCTAAAGGAGGCTAAATGCCCAACCTTCTCTCTTCTACCTCACACCCACAGCCCACCACTAACTCTACCATTGCACATGCCTCTCACTAAAGCTCATGAACTACGGCTCACACTATTGCGCGCATCATGTCCACTGAATGGGTCTCAGCCATCTAACGTTTGTGGATGGCACAAAGTTGGAAGAATTGTAAACTGTGAGGAGAGTGTGGAACTCCAGAAGGATGCAGACAAGTCAGTGGACTGGGGAAAATAGGTGCTACATGAGGTTCAATACAGAGCAGTGTGTGATGAAGTACTTTGGTAGGAAAAATATTGAAAGACAAAATCAAGTAGGAAGTACAAATATGAAAGTAATGCAGGCACAGAGGGACCTCAGTAGATATGTGCACAGATCATTGAAATTAGTAAGACAACTGGAGTTAATAAAGCATACAGCGTTCTCACTTTATTAATAGTGGCATACAGTACAAGGAGGTGATATAGAACTTATACGAAACACTTGTTCGACTTCCGCTGGAGTACACACTGGGAGCCACACTGTAGGAAACATGTGAATGCATTGGAGAGAGGTCAGAAGAGGTCCACAAGAATGGGTCTACAAGAATGAGCAGCTTTGGTTATGAGGATAGATTGAAAAGGTTGGGACTGTTCTCCTTGGAGGAAAGAAGGCTAAGAGGAGATCAGATGGAGGTTTTCAAAATCACGAGCAGGCTGGCTAGGGTAGAATGAAAGAAACAGTTCCTGCTCATGGAAGGCACGAGAATGAAAGGGCATAGATTTAAAGTAATCTGCAAAAGGAAAAAGAGTGAAGTGAGGAAAATCTTTCCACGCTGTGATTATTTAGAATATAGAATGAATGGCCTGGTAGTGTGATGGAGGCAGGATTAATTGAGGCCATCAAGAGGGCATCGGATGAGTGTTTGGATAAAAATAACGTGGAAAGTTATGGGGAAAATGCAGGAGTTTGACACTAGGTAATAATGCTCATTTAACAACAGTGATGAGCCACTTGCCTCTCACTCTGCTCTAAACGACAATGCAAGCCACAGAGGCTGGCAGCTTGTAACAGTGAACTGAAAACCCTCGGATTCAATAACGACATGATCACACAGAAGCTGACAACCCACAAGTCAGTGCTGAAGTCAGTGAGTGTGTGCTAAGAAAGCAGTGTGTAGTATACAGAGGCCGGCAGCTTCCAAGTGAGCACAAAGTGAATGAAAGCTAGGAAAGGGACACATCCGTGTGTAAATGCATGATCTGTGTGTCTTTGCCCGCAAAGTAACCTGGCAGAAAACCACGCAAGTCATAGATGGTACTGAGCTCCACAGTAAAACATTGAAGGGGGCAGAAGCAGTGTGTGAATTGGTGTGAGAGCAGGCATGAGGATGTGGAGAGGCTGGTGATTTGCTGATGCTTACTGGCGTGGGTGGTCAAGGTGGGGGAATGGTGCTACAGAGATGCAGGATTGTTGTTGTGAAGACATTGACCACAACCGGAATTGGGTGAGCTGCAGCTGCTTGGCACCCGGTCTGATTTACATGTTGGAGTGTTTTCACTGTCGAGTTCCCCAGGAAGGAGAGGAGAATTAGAAGTGCAATATAAATAACTTGAATTAGGTCTTTAATGAGATGTAAAGGTTGTCACCGTTCAAAGGTGAGACTCTGAAGTCAGCATTTAAGGCTTGATGCGAAAACTAGGAAAATATTTCTTGACAGCAAGGTTTTGATTTTTCACTCTCACTATATTTTCCTCGCTTTCTCAACATTGTTCACATCACACCTGGGATGGTCAAAATTCTGTCCTTAAGACTTCAGCATCATCATCCAAGGTCCATTCAAATGGTGAGATAACAAGGCGTGGGGCTGGATGAACACAGCAGGCCAAGCAGCATCATAGGAGCAGGAAAACTTGACGTTT
>JAHRHZ010000067.1:3411521-3431144 GCA_024137785.1 Ginglymostoma cirratum | reverse complement strand
GGTATCAATGTGGATTTCACAAGCTTCAAAATCTCCCCTCCCCCAACCGCATCCCAAAACCAGCCCAGCTCATCTCCACCTCCCTAACCTGTTTTTCCTCTCACCTATCCCCTCCTCCCACCTCAAGCCCCATCCCCATCTCCTAGCTACTAACATCATCCCGCCCGCTTGACCTGCCCGTCCTCCCTGGACTGACCTATCTCCTTCCTACCCCCCCACCTACACTCACCTTTACTGGCTCCATCCCCGCCTCTTCGACTTGTCTGCCTCCTCTCCACCTATCCTCTCCTCTATCCATCCTCTATCCTCCTCCCCCTCTCTCCCTATTTATTTCAGAACCCTCTTCCCCTCCCCCATTTCTGATGAAGGGTCTAGGCCCGAAACGTCAAGTTTTCCTGCTCCTATGATGCTGCTTGGCCTGCTGTGTTCATCCAGCCCCACGCCTTGTTATCTCGGATTCTCCAGCATCTGCAGTACCTTTTATCTCTCTCCATTCAAATGGTGTAGGTTTTCCAAACTTTCTGATCACAGCAGCAGTGGATGAGCTCATTAGGGATAATCTGGTTCGTTCTGTCTGCACTGTGATCTCATTAATATCTCTGCTGTGGGCCTCTTGCTTTTGTTCTGTGAATCTTTCTGGTTCAGCTCTAATCGTCCTGCACAGATAACACATTTGAAGAACTCCATTTGTCTCTTTTTCGTATTGCTTAAGATATCTCTTGTTTTTCCAGTCTCATTCAACACTTCTCTCCACTCCAACCACCCTCAGAATCCTTCAGAAGCATCACATTTCAAAGCTGTTGATTTTCCTTTCCTGCTCTGTCCCAATCATTCAAGCTGCTGTTGTATATAAATTACCAAAGCCACCTTTAATTTGGCTACTTATTAAGAAATCTCACACACAATCAAATACTGAAACAATTACTTAAACTTTATTGCATGTAGCAACCAAAATAAGATCCTTCAAGAAAGTAAGTTGAACCTCACAACTCAGCTCAGCTCTTGAGATAACAAGGTGTCGAGCTGGAAGAACACAGCAGGCCAGGCAGCATCAGAGGAGCAGGAAAGCTGACGTTTTGGGCCTAGACCCTTCTTCAGAAAAAGGGTCTTCTTTCTGAAGATGGGTCTAGGCCCGAAACATCAGTTTTCCTGCTCTTCTGATGCTGCTTGGCCTGCCGTGTTCTTCCAGTTTTACACCTTGTTATCTCAGATTCTCCAGCATCTGCAGTTCCTACTATCTCTCAACTCAGCTATTACCCAGTTAAGAGTGGGGTGGAATTTACCTAAGATTCCAACCAACATCATCTGTCTCTGGATGTGCAGGGTCCTATCCTTATTCAGTATTGTTCTCCAGAGTTATGCTACTAAAGAAATCTGAAGTTGAAATCTTACAGGACTTTCTGTCCTGTGAAAAGTTTTGAAGTTTACAGGGTCATACGTCGCATTCATAATTCATTACAGCCCAGGCATCGCAGACTCAAGGACTGCAGTGGTTCAAGAGACCTGCTCACAACAACCCTCTCCAGGGAAGTTAAGAACAAGCAATAAGTGTTGGCCTAATCAGTGACATCTACATTCCCTTGAACAAATATAAAAAAAAAGCTCAAGCTGACATTTCTTAGAGTGTGGTTTAATTTTGTATAAGCACTTTTGTCTTGTCCAATCCTGTTTTGGGATTGGCTGTGATTGTACTCCCTGGATAATTGAATTGATTGACATGGTCTGACTTGCTTCCATTTATGTCACGTTGCATCATGAAATGCTTTCCCTTTGTCACACCCTTTCCGTGGAGTTGACTGTAAGCCCATATTCAAAACTTTCAACTGTGTTTAATTTGTATGAACATATCATTCTTAATTTATTATACATAATAATCAACAAAACAGGGTAAATCTAGCGAAAACAATTATCGCTCCCTTGGCCGTCTCCAAGTCCCCAGTAAAGTGATCGAAGCCCTGAAGCTGTATCCACTAGCACACAGTCAGATTTCATGCTTGATCAGAACTGCTTGGCTTCACACTTTGATCCAGACAGGTGTGGAACAATATCAAGATTGCATTTAATGGACTAAGTTGCCACTTGCAAAGATGACATTAGAGGGAGTTAAAGGTGAACCCTTTAGTGGTTAGAGTCATACCTGACACATGGGTACATTTCTGTAGTTATCAGAGACTCACTAATAGTGCTGTAGCACATTATTGGAAGGGTTTTCCAGGAAAATGTTCTCAGGTCCATTACCTTCAGCTGACTTATCAACCACCTCCCCTCCAATGATAAGGACAAGATTGTGGCTGTTCTCTGTTGGTTACATGGTATTCATTTCCATTAAGCACTCCCATTATAAGGTTATCTGTACCAGCCAGCAGCAGTAAATGCATAAAATGCAAATCTCAACTGGGATCAGCTGGCTTTTTGCAAATCATAAGTACCAGGTAATGAAAGTTTGATTATCTTCCCTGACCTTCTGTGACATCACCATCACCATTTGAGCAAATACCACAAAATTAGACCAGCCGTATCAGTGCCATAGCTACAAGTATTCAATGGGAACTCTTCACTTCTCAAGTCTGTCCACCACCAGAAAGATTTAGGTCTTCCTGCAATGGGGACAGCTTCAACAATGTCAAGAAGCTGAACAATATTCGGGTCAAGGCAGCTCAATTGCTTGATATTCATGTCATTGGATTCATAACCATTGGCTCCAGCTCCTGCTTAAGGCAAGTAGGAATGGGCAAGCAATGCTGGCTTTGTCAGCAAAGAGCAAATAAAATGAAGCCAGTTTAATTGCCATTTCTCCTAAGGCTTTTCTTAATAATACTCTGCTTAAAATGCACACATAAAATGCATGAATCATTCATCTATTGCTTAATTCATTGAGCATAAAAGCTAGTAATGTCCATTTCAACAATCATTAATCAACACTTTTGAGATGGACCAGAAATTTCATTTTTGCTATACACCTGAAAGCCAGCAGCAGAGGCTGACTGAAGAGTGTAGTCACACCCCTTAATTAGGACCATGAAGTAGAGATGACTTTAATTCCATTCATGACAGAGAGGTTTCTGCCACTCGTGTGTTGTTTTCCCTTTTATTATTTGCCATCTGCTGCTATCGTTTCTGGTTTAATAAACTGAAAACTGTAAAGTCGTTAATGCATTTCTTGATGGATTTGGTCATTACTCAGCAAGCATTTATCTTAATTAAAACCATTTTGGGATGAAAATGGGAAAGCCGTGGAACAAGCTGCCATCTGGCACTGTAACGTTTGATGAAGTTTCACCAAGACTCAAAGTACAGATTCAGAAAATCTTCAGTAGCTTAGAGTGCTGAGTGATGGGGCCCCTTTTATGTCAAAAGAAACCACACATTTGTGATTCATGATTGTGCCTAATGGTGAAGTTCTGACTTGTATTGGTTTCTGACATGGAAGTATTTCATTTGAAGGATATTGGCTTCTAGAGATAAACTTTTCAGGCTGACATTGTTCCTGAGATCCTGTTCCACGAAGTATGCCTGCCTGCATGCTTTTAACAGAATTTACTTTTTGCGAAGTGTTGAGGGGCAAGAAACAGACTGAGTCAACTATTATCAGAATAGACATTTGACAGGTATAAGGGACTTGGGCATCACTTGTAACATAATGATGTGTCATGGAATTTTCTGCTTTTTTTCAACCACTGACGTGACTCCAATTATCACTGAACAAATTTGGACAATTTGGACTTTGGATATTAATGTTTTACAGAGACCAAATCGATCACCCATCATGCCTCAGATAACATAAGTGAAAGGGTATAACAATCAAGAGGGAGATATAACAAATAAAATTAGATATAAAGGGCAGAAGAAAGTTGGTGTGCAATGCAAAGTCCAGGGCAGACTAATAGGGCTGGATAACCTATCTTTGTGCCAAAAATTCTATGTGAAAGCATGGCTGTCCAATATCATCCATTTCACATGAATACCAAAGTCAAAATTAATCCCCTACCCCTAAGGTTTTGGAGTAGATTTGTAGCTCGGGTTGTGGGTGCTGAGGTTGGTTGGCTCGCCGAGCTGGTTTCTTGTTTCGTGGATGTTTCGTTACCGCGCTGCATAACATCCTCAGTGCAGCCTCCGATGAAGCGTCGGTGTGTTTTCCCGCCTGGTTTTTAAACTCTGGCGTCCGTCGAGATGGATTGCCTCACTTCCGGGTTTTCCTTTGTAGTGGAGTGGATATGGGGTCGAGTTCAATGTGTTTATTAATGGCTTTCTTCGTGGAGTGCCAGGCTTCTAGGAATTCCCATGCCTGTCTCTGCTTAGCCTCCCTACCCCTGCCTTATTCCTGTGATTGCTCCCTTCCAGGATTAAATATCCGCAAGAACAGGAAAAGTGATTCTGCAACTGGAAATGCATTTTAATGAAATGCTGGCTCAATTCTGATTGTTTAATAAGCAACATCTTGCAGGGCCCACAGTCGATACTGTCCTAAGAACATGTTATGTAGAAGCTGGAGTAGGCCACTGGGCCCTCAATCCTACTCCTGTTAAGACATTCAATAAGTTTAGATCCAATCGACTTCAAGTTCACTATCTTGCACTATACCTAAATCACTTAATTCGCTTAGTATATACAAATCCATTGACACAATCAGAATGATTAACAGTAGAGAATTTCACAGATTCACAAGCCTCAGAGTGAATACATTTCTTATCTCATCTCAAACATATTATCTGGCAAAGCACTCAATTCAATAGCCAGTATACATTTAAACTTTCACTCCCTGGAGATAGTACATTCAACAATGGGAACCAATATCTTGCAAGCATTTCTAGAGATCACTTGATGAAACTCATAGATTTATGGAGAAATGTAAACTTTGAGACAGCGTAATTCCAGTGTGAAATTTGTGATTTTGATGCCAGTGTTTTGAAATGGATCACTGTTCCACTTTGTAAATACTTCCAGGACAACTTGGAATAATGATCTCCATTAGTGCCCAAACAGAGTTTATTTCTCTTGAACCTGCATCAGTTAATAGCACAACTCGTGTTGATCTTAGTACAGTCACGAGCAGGCTGTTTTAATGTAAGGGTTTAGTATAAGGCCTTTGTAAATGGAGGGGGCACAGTGGTGCCAGGGTTGTGCCCATTGGAGTCTCTATGTTGGATCAGGGTAACATCCCTTTCCTTACCTATCTCTGATAGATGCCAGGGTGATAAAGTATCTATCTAGGCATCCTTGACAACGGATTAAAATCATGATAATTCCTGTGAATGGGCTATAGGGAACAACGAATATCCTGCCACAAAGAAAGTTCTAGAGCATACAGTCATTAGTTCTTTTCAAAGTACTATCTACATAACAGCACAATCCTTGGTGGGCCAGGATATATCCCAATAAAAAACGAAAGAACTGCAGATGCTGTAAATCAGGATCAAAAACATAGGCTGGAAAAGCTCAGCAGGTCTGGCAGCATCTGTGAAGGGAAAAACAGAGTTAACGTTTTCCTTCACAGATGCTGCCAGACCTGCTAAGGATATATCCCTGTCTAATATGGACCCACGCCTGTACACCTGTCATAGATGGCGCTAATTCTCCGCCGTGTTCCTGAGAGGCGGTGAACATGGAATCTCCTTATGTGGGAATTCCAGTCCCCTAGCCCTAACAGCCCTCCCCTCCCCCTTCTCCCCCACCAACAACCTTGTTAAAGGCAGGCAAATATTCAACATCGCACAGCGACCACTCCAGAAAACCTGACAAAGTTGAAAGCATTGGTGTCTCAAGCTACTTTCCAGCTCTTACTGTGCCACCAGAGTAATGTTTGAAGTTGCTAGGAAGAAGTGAGAACTTCTGGACTCAATCTGTTTGAATGGTTCAGTGAGTCAATACGCTGTGTTACATGAACAGTTAAAACAATGGTCCTAGGCTCTTGAACAGCTGAGTTAATCAGTTGATATCATTCCAAAGGGGTATACCTCAGTAAAATTATACAAAATATTGGCTTAATGCATGGACTGAAAAAGAGAAAGTATATCCAGTAGGATACCCATCCTAAAGCAATCTTTAGCCAGTGTCAGAAATGTTGAGGTAGAATTGATATTCTGCTTTCCACTGTCCTGAGTATAAACATTAACGTTCAAAACAAAAGTCTCTTTGGTATCTATGTGTTGACTAGAATTGAACCAGTTAAATCAGATCACTTTTACTTGAATTTTGCAAAGTCCACAAATCTGAGAGTAAGTACATTATATTGAACCTCACTTCTCTTGGACTGATTATGCAGATGGTCTCTGATGTCTTACTGGCACAAGATTGGATTAGCTTCAGTTTGTGCAGAGCTGAATTGAATCCAATTTACCTGCTGTTTTGGTTACTTATGCCTCAAGCCAAAATTTTGTGGCAGGCAGCTTGAGGTTCTGAGATTTCTGCAATGGATTGTGATGTGATTCCCAATTACAATTCTTCCAGGTCTCCATTCACTGCACAATACCACGAATGGAGTCTTCCAAATGGAAAGCCATGTTATTTAAGGATATGATCACAGCCGACAAGATTGGATGGTTGGGCTTGTGTTCCAATCTTCTCGTGCAAATAATTGCACTTCTTTTGAGAAACCACTCTTCAAGGATGAGGACAAGAATTAAAGAAGGTAATTGAGCTGATTCCCAAGGTTAGTTAAAGTTGGGCCTTTCCAGCAAAGCTCAAGTCCCATGAATGCAAAAGAATATACTTTTTATTTCGCTGTTTTTGAGTGTTTTTGAATTATTGCATGCATAGAGTATAGGTGTCACTGGCTGAGTCAACATCCCTAACTGCCCTTCAGAATGTGGTGGAGAGCAGCCTTCTTGAACTGCTGCAGTCCAAAGTTTTGACTCCAACCTGTAGAGAGAATACCTTGATCTGCATTAACAATTGGTCAAATGCTACCTTGATGTCAAGGGCAGACATTCTCACCTCACCTCTTGCGTTAACTTCGTCTCTCCATGTTTGGACCCATGCTATAATGAAGTAAGGGGCTGAGTGGACCCATCTAGTGAATCTCAAACTGAACATCAGTGACTAGGTTACTGGTAACTAGGTGGTACTTATAGCACTGTTGCTACTACCTTCCATTAGTTTCTTGCTGATCAAGAATAGGCTTGATTAGCTGGTAAATGGCCACATTGGAAATGTCCTGCATTTTGTGGACAGAACAGACTGAGCAATTTTCTGCATGCTCAGTAGATGGCAGTATTGTCATTACACTGAAGCAGCTTGGCTAGGGGCACAACTATTTATGAAGCACAAGTCTTCAAAGCCTAAATGTTGTCAGGGCCCATAGCCTTTGCAATATCCAGCACTTTCAGCCATTTCTTTGTGAAGAAATCATTGTCAAGTGAATTGAACTGGCTGAAGATCTGTGATGCTGGGGATGTCAGGAAGATGCTGAATTAGACCATTCAGTTTGCCCTTCTTGTTGAAGACAGTTGCAAATGCCTTATCTTTTGCACTGAGCTATGCTTCCATCATTGAGGGCAGCTTTATTTGTGGAACCTCCTCTCCCGTTACTTTCCTAATTGTTCACCAACATTTACAACAGGATGTGGCAGGATCACAAAGCTCTAATCTGAAGTGTTGGTTATGGAACTGCTTAGCTCTATCACATGCTGCTTTCACAGTTACACGGGCATGTTGTCCTGAGTTGTAGCTTCACCTCACTTTTAGTAATGACTAAATCTGTTCCTGCTGTATCTTCCTGCACTCCTTATTGAATAAGAATTGATCTCCTGGCTTAATGATTGTGGCAGTTTGGGCATCTTCTTAGGCCATGAGGTCATAGTTAGTAGCTAAGCATAATTTTGCTGCTGCTAATGGTTCACAGCACCTCATGAATGCCTAGTTTTCAGTTGCTAGGTCTGTTTAAAATCTTTCCCACCCAGAACAATGGTAGGGTCACACAACATGACGAAGAGCTTCCTCGATTTGAAGACAAGACTTCATTCCAAAATGGCTGTATGGTGATTACTCCTACCAGTACAGTCATGGATAGATACATCTGTAACAGATACGTTCATCACTGAAGGCTCAAAGCATTGGCAAGGGGTTGCCTAACTCCACAATGGGACTGCAAGTTTTAAAAAAATACTCCTTTCTAGGCTTTTTCTGGCTCCAAATTCCTGCTCAGCTGGCTGATGGGACATTTCCCAGGAGCTTTTCCCACAGGCCTCCAGTTAAAACAAAAATGGGAGTTGGTTAGCCCAGTTGGCTGGATGGCTGGTTTGCAACGGACAGTGATGCCCACAACACTATACAACCGTTTTCATTGTAATTTGTAACAAAATACGTGTGACAATAAATACATCAGTTCAAAGCAAATCAAATCAACAGTGTGGCTTCAATTCCCACACTGACTGAAGTTGCCATGAAGGATTCTCCTTCTCAACCTGTCCCTTCACCATGGTGACCCTCAGGTTAAAGCAGCACCAGCTGTCTCAGTCTAATGATAAAGCAGCCCTCTGGACCAGTAGGACAATGACATGTTTATGGTTACCTTACCAGTTAAAATAGAAATTGGACTTTGGGTTGCATGATCAAGTGTTAATCGATATACTTAAAGAAGGATCACCCCAGTTTCAGGTGGATTTCCATCACACTTGTTCTGAAGAGCCAGTTAAAAGTAGAATTTAGTAAGTACTACAGCGATATTAGCTGCCTATCCACTTGGCCTCTGCTCAGCAAATGCGGTTTACACACCCATTGTTTTGTCAGTTCCTCTCCCATGGAACTTATTTCTTCCTACCTTGACTCAATTTTTTCTCTCCCATTGTCCAGTCTCTTCCCACTTACACCTTTGATTCTTCTAATTCTTTGCATCAGAATTTCCAGTTTGCAGGCTCCAGGTGTCTCCTCTTCACCATGAACATGCCCTTTACATGCCGACCCCCATCAGATTGGTCTCAAGGCTCTCTGCTTCTTCCTAGACAAGAGACCTAAACCGTCTCCATCCGCCACAATCCTCCTCTGCCTGACTGAGCTTGTCCTCACCCTGAACAACTTTTCTTTAAACTCCTCCTGCTTTCTTCAGGTTGGAGAGGTAGCCATGGGTACCTGTATGGGCCCCAGTGCTGCCTGTCTATTTGTGAAGTACGTGGAACATTCCTTATTCCAGGCCTATTCTGGCCCCCATCCACAACTCCTTCTCTGGTGCATCATGACATCATCAGTGCTGCATCCCTCTCTCATCCAGAATTGGAAAAAAATTATCAATTTCTCTTCCAATTTCCATCCCTCTCTCGCCTTCACCTGGTGTGTCTCTGACTCCTCCCTTCCTCGATATCTCTGTTTCCATTACTGGGGATAGACTGGTCACCAATATCCATTACAAAGCAAACAACCCCCACAGTTACCCTGACTACACATCCTCAAACCCGGCTTCCTGTAAAATCTCTATCCCATTCTCCCAGTTCTTTCATCTCCATTGCATCTGTTCTGATGATGCCACCTTCCTTGCGGAGCCTCAGGAACATCCACCCTTTTCTTCAAATGAAAATTCCCCACCACTATGGACAACAGGGCCCTCAGCTATGTCCGACCCATTGCTTACACTTCAGCTGACCCTTCCTCTCTTCCCCCCCCAACAACAATAGTGTCCTCCTCATCTACCACCCCACAAGCATCCTTATCCAAAGGATCATCAGCTGCCATTTCCAGTGGGATGCCAATACCTGACACATATTCACCTCCCCTCCCTTGTTAGCCTTCCACAAGGACTCTTCCCTCTGGGATATCCTGGTCCACTCTTCCTCCAGTCCTAACAATTCCCTACAGACCCAAGGCACCTTCCCATGCAATCACAGAAGGTATCCACCTGCCCATTCACTTCCTCCCTCCTCACCATCCAAGGGCCTAAACATACCTTCGAGGTGAAGCAGCACATTACCTGCATTCCACTCAATGTAGTCTACTGCTTCGCTGCTCACAATGTGGTCTCCTCTACACCAAGGAGACAAAACACAAACTGGGTGTCTGCTTCGCAGAATACATACATTCTATTATAAGAATGACCCTGAGCTTCCAGTTGCCTGCTACTTCAACCCACTCAGCGTGTTCCCAAACCAACATTTCTGTCTCTGGCCTGCTGCAGCACTTCAGCGAAGCTCAGTACAAGCTGGGTGGAAAAAAAACCTCATGTTTTGCTTGGGGACCTTACAGCCTTCAGAAGTCAACATCAAGTTTAACAATTTTAGAACATGACCATCCCCTTCCTTATCTACTGCCCACCTTCACACCTCAGGTCCCATCATGACATAGTTGCTTTCAGTACAATCAACCTTACTCATAGACACCATCATTAACTATCTAGCTTACTTTCTTCCCTTTTTTATTATCAACAATCCCTTTATCTGCCTACCTTTTATCTCTCTCTCTATCTGGACTCTCTTTCCACCTATCCACTCACTCCATATCATCAGCATAAGTGCCACCTTTTCCTAGATGTTATCAGTTCTGAAGGAGGGTCACTGGACTTGAAATGTTAATCCTGTTTTCTCTTCACAGCTGTTGCCAGACCTGCTGAGTTCCTCCAGCAATTTCTGTTTTTGTTTGTTTCAGATGTCCAGCATTTG
The DNA here is from genome assembly GCA_024137785.1 of Ginglymostoma cirratum. Classification (NCBI taxonomy): domain Eukaryota; kingdom Metazoa; phylum Chordata; class Chondrichthyes; order Orectolobiformes; family Ginglymostomatidae; genus Ginglymostoma; species Ginglymostoma cirratum. Next base: position 3,420,561 of record JAHRHZ010000067.1, on the reverse strand, counting down.
CAGTTCTTTGTTTTATATTACTATACTCCCCCAGCTCACAGAGCTGGCATGCCTCTCCCGTTAGAGATATCTGTCAGGTAAACAAGAACATAACTTTATTTCCATTCTGTGGTAATGGCAATCCTTTGACACAGTGCATTGAAGGTCTCATTCATCTCCTCTCAGGCTTGGTATTATAGGCTACATTTTTCTCCCTGTATTTCAATCAGAAAACTGTCCATTTCACTTTCTGAGCCCTTCACTGTGTGGGAGTTTAAATGGACTCAACTTCTGACATCCAGACAACTGAATTTATAGACAATTTGATCATTTATTTTTCAAAGTTTAGTCCAACAAAACTTTCAAGAAGTTAAGTGATAAATCACACGTGGTGCACCTTCTGTTTAGCTAACATTCTGTCAGAGGTTTGATACAAAACCGAAACAATAATAATCCTTTAGGCTTTTCCAGGGACTCCTCCCTGGCAGGAGAGAAACTAGGGTTCAATAAGAAACACATGGTGAATGAAGGTTGAATGGCAAACTAACATCTTCTCAAATTGTCAATTTTGATTTCATTTAATGCATTCACATTCATTTTGAAAACAAAAGGGTTTGGGATTTGATTAAGAGTGGGATTCAGGAACAAATGCAGATCTTGAGATCACTTGAAGACTCTTATTGTGATAGACTTCTAGAGATTTGCAATGAGGAAAATATTGACAAAAGGAATATAAATATGAGCTTATGGTTCTTCTTTTTCAATTTTAGTCATTTATAGTTGAATTTAACTCCCATGGTACCAACAATTGAGTTTGATTTTTTTTAAAAATGAAGTTACAAAATATTGACTACCTTCTTTGTAAATTTAAATTATTATTACATTTGAGGATTGGTTGAAATTGATTCCAGGTTTGACTCCAATCAATTGGGAGGTCATGTTTAACTTAATTGAAAGTCGAAAGCTGGCAGTCTGATTGGCTGCTGGTCACAAGGCCCACCCAATTTAAACTGAATATAACAGACGGTGAAGGGTGTGTAAGCAATTAAATTACAAAGATATACTGACGGAATTGTATAGATTTTATTGCCAAAAAAAAAAAGCAAAAGCTGCTCTAGGCTTCAAAAGAAAGGAGGACATGCATTTGTATAATGGATTATATTAGAATCATCTCCTTCAGAAACAACGCTCATAAAATGGATTACACTGAAATGAAATTGAAATTGAAATTGTAATATAAATCATAGTTGGGCTTGAAGGAAGAACTTTGGTTTAGTTGGTTCTGAGGTTATATTGGTTGCCTTATTTAAACTTGTTTCCAAAACCTTATTCTTCCCTCTTGCCTTGTTTATGCTGGCTTCTTTGGAAGAGTTTGAGATGGCTCTGATTCCATCTGGGTTATTCCAGAAGCAGACTTTATGATTTAAGGATGGCGAATAGGCTTGTTTATTTTTGCCGCTTTTTTTGCTCACATCAGCTGAGTGATGATTGGCCAGGTTGCAACGATCCTGATTTATTCTGTGAAAAATGATGGCTTAGTCAAACACTGAAGACTAAAGTGCAGTGTGGAGATTTTGGTGTTGGACTGGGGTGGACAAAGTCAGATGTCACATGACACCAGGTTGTAGCCCAACGGTTTGATTTGAAGTCACAAGCTTTTGGAGCACTGCTCCTTCGTCACTTGACAAAGGAGCAGCACTCCGAAAGTTTGTGATTTTGAATAAAGCTGTTGGATCATACCGGATTGGAGATAAAGGTTCCCTTCCCTTCTCTGTAAGAACTATTAGGGCCTTTACAACCCCCTGACAGCTTACGTGGTCATTTTGACTGGTGTTTGTCACCAATTAGAGATTGATGGAGTTCAGTTTCACCATTTCTGTCAATATTTTGAAATACATGTGTGATTGTCCCAGAATGTGTCACAAAATGAAACAATAATGTATTGGAGAATGCTGTGTTGCTTTTGGGGTGTATAGTCTGAAACCCAAGCTGATGGGTAGTTGTACTACAAACAAATATCTCCGTGCAAATCAGCTCTGTGCCTTATTCTCATTTGTTTCGGAATAAGCCAACATAATGTTTCACCCAAGTGTTGTACTGCACTTTTAGAAATACAGTTGGAAGAATTCAGAGTCCTTCTAGTGCAGTATAACCACAGGATTGATGTTAGCATTCAGATTTCCATCTCACATTGACAATGAATATGAATGGTGCTGAGGTGAAGATGATCGAGAGTGTCAAGTTCCTGGGAGGGATGATCACCAACAATCTATCCCGGTCCACCCACGGTCAAGAAAACACAATGCCTCTACTTCCTCAGGAGGCTAAGGAAATTCAGCATGTCCGCAAGGACCCTTACCAATTGTTATAGATGCACCATGGAAAGCATCTTATATGGATGCACCACAGCAAGGTATGGCAACTGCTCTTCCCGAGACCACAAGAAACTACAGAGAGTCGTGAACACAGCCTAGCCCATCAGGCAGACCAGCTTCCCATCCATTGACTCCATCTATAGTTCCTGCTGCCAGGAGAAAGCAATCAACATTATTAAAGATTCCTCCTACCCTCGTATTCTCTCCCACCGTCTTCCATAGGCAGAAGATATAAAAGAATAGATTCAAGAACAGCTTCTTCCCTGCCGTTAACGGACTTTTGAGCGGACCTCTCAAAAGTTAATTCTGACCTAACCCTCTCTGCATCTTCTCTATGGCTATAAAGCATTTCTGATGAAGGGTCTAGGCCGGAAACGTCAAGCTTTCCTGCTCCTATGATGCTGCCTGGCCTGCTGTGTTCATCCAGCTCCATACTTTGTTATCTATGCTGTATTCTGTACTCTGTTCTGCTATCCTGAACCACTTTGTATGGTACGATCTGCCTGTATAGCACACAAAACAACACTTTTCACTGTATCTCGGTACATGGGACAGCAATAAATCAATCAAATAATAATGGATACATTTTTTTCAATACAGTCTCTCCCACAGTTTCTGTTTCTCCACTTTTCTGTCTGTCTCTCCCTGACTCTGTCTCTCAATCTCTCTGTCTCCATCACTCTGTGTGCTATCCATTTTACAGCTTTCTGTGCAGACGCTACTCATTTAGATGCAACTCGATAAACTCCAGCTGACAACACTACATTGATTTGAGGCCCTTGGTGATTTTACAGTCATGGGAGTGGGCCAAATTGACCCAGTTATATTGCAAACCTTGCAATACCAGACAAAGAAAATCAGTCAAACTCTGAGCCAAAGCCCTGAAAACCTGCCCAGTTTATATTAAAAAGAAAAAAAAAACTGATTGAAAAATGGACTGTCTAGAAGGTGACTCTATTTTCAGCGCAGAAACCTGAGTACAGAGTGCCTGATGATAATACTCCAATCGTCAGGGATTAGGAAGAAATTACTGCAGCTGAGGATTGGATTTGATTGTAATGTTCCATGTCCATAAGACTGCTGCCCAGCCTATTGGAGAGAGGACTAGTGTGTGTGAGGAGCATGCCTTTAGGAGAGGAAAAAGAAACATTAGTCAAGCTCTAGCAGACAGAATTTGACAGAATTTTTCAAATTGCTCTCTTGTGCACTGGAATAGCATAGCACAATAACATGAATGAGAATCACAAGAATACGTGGTGATGCAGCAGGCATGCGCTTTGTGGAACTACCATGTATGTTTAATTATTCAGTCGCCCACTTTGCTGTAGTCAGCGGGTAAACATCAGTATTTTCTGACATGTACACAATGGTGACATTAATTCAGACATTCAATGCACTGACCATCCCAGTACATGGTCAGCATTTACAGCTACAGCATGGGAGAGGGTACAGTGACATAGTTTTTAAAATCCACTATCAGGAGGCAAACTGGATCATTGCCCTGTATATAACCAGGCCCAATTTGTGCTTTTATCGCAGAAAGTAAATTCCGGCAGCCTGTGTAAAAGTCAGTTTATTGGTCATTATCACATTGCTGCTCATGGGAGCTTACTGTGCACTAATTGCCTGCCACATTTCCTACATGACAACAGCAACTACAGCTCAAAAACACTCCACAGGCTGCAAAGCTCTCTAGGATGCCCTGAGTTTGTGAAAGATGTTACATAATTAGGGCTGTTCTTCTGTTTTAGGGGAGGTGATAGTCTAGTGGAGTTATCGCTGGACTGTCAATCCAGAGACCCAGATAATGTTCTGGGGACCTAGGTTCGAATCCCGCCATGGCAGACAGTGGAAATCAAATTCAATAAGTATCTGGAATTAAAAATCTAATAATGACTGTGAATCCATTGTCAATTGTTGGGAAAAACAGATCTGGTTCACAAATGTTCTTTAGGAAGGGAAACTGCCATCCTTACCTGCTCTGGCCTACATATGACTCCAGGCCCACTGCAACGTAGTTGACTCTTAATGCCCTCTGAGCAATTAGGGATGGGCAATAAATGCTGCCTGTTAGTGACACCCTCATGCCGTGAATGAATACAGAAAAAAAAACAGGGATTGAGCAAGGCTTTAAAGCAATTTTGGGGAAATGTTGATCAGAGATATTCCTGATGCCAAAGAGCCATCACATCTCTGACCTTGTTCACATTGCAACAGCAGAGTACAGAATGGGAGAAGCTTGCTATTGATCAGCAAGGGCAAAAATTATTTATTTGTGACACTCTGAATTGATTTAGATCACACACTGGTTTTGGGTTGTTTGAACTTCAATATCAAAGCCCCAGTCAGAGACCAGCTGGAAGAACTTGCTGAAAACAAAAGTTGCTACTTAGCTGCAGAGTCTATTATGATCATCAAAGATTTTGTGACATTGATTGACTGTTGAAAAATTAATCTCTGCAGCTTTCACTTGCTAATGGGACTCCCTCACTGAGTTGCCACGGATTACCATGGCTGTAGAAAGACAGGTACCAGAGATAATATGCATGGCAATTGGCAGTGATACTAAGAAAGTTTTGCAGACTTGAATTAGTATGCAAAGTCTTTCTCCAGCTTCTTTGGTCAAGGATGAATCCTTATTAGGCCAATAACCCTTGAAACATAGAGAATGCTGGAGAAACTCAGCAGGTCTGGTAGCATCTGTGGAGAGAAATCAATGATGACATTTAAAGTATGGTCTGACTCTTCTTCAGAATTCCTTCTGAGTGTAAGTTAAACGTTTAAAAGAAGCAAGACACTTGACCCTGGCCCTCAGCCATCCTTATCTGATACCTTGCTGCCAACCTCCCGTTATGCTGCCCCTTTGCACACTTTCTGTGCTCTGCTGGATCCATGCCTTGCCCCCTGCAAAATGCTTATGCTGCTCTCCAAGCAAGCAGCAGTCCTTGATCAACAGCTGGCAGCTAAAGTTTCAACCTCTGTTAGCTCTGCTCACATGTATCAAGAAGGATATACCTGCAGATCTGGAAAAATATTAAAATGAAATGACTAAACTAGTGTTTAGAACAACATCAGGACCACTAGTACGAGCACCATCAACAGTGACACTAGCATTGGCATCATCAACACTGGCAGTGGCGCTGGCAACACAGTTCTGGCACCAGCACGAACTGGCAACAGCAACACTGGCACTAGCACTGGCACCAACAGTATGGCAGGCACCAACAGGAGGCAAATGCCCACCCCGACTGTCGTGAAGATTGCTGATCACTTCCTTGAGTAGCGTTAAGCTGTCAGAAACCTTTGTCAGTTCAGGTCAGGATGGATCACCAACTCCAGAGCTGATAATGACCCAACTGTTACTGATGTTCAGCACAATGCTGTAGTCCATGTTATGTGGTCAATCAGGCCACCAATGTCTGATTTCCTCCCTCTCCTCCTTTCATTTTACATGAGGGTCACCGATTTCATTGGCCAGAAGCATCTTCCAGCTCAATACCATTCATTCCTCTGATTTTCCCTGTACCCTTTTCCCGATTTTCCTCTTTTCAATGCCACTAACCTACAGCCTTTCAGGCACTGCACTGCAGAACCAAATACAGCCTCAACAATTTCAACTGACACATCAATTTTATGGTAATTTGTTTCTGAAATATTGATAATTTTCAAAAGCATTAGGTGGCCTAAGCTGATATTTTTGATCTCAATTCCAATTTCAAACATTATTTTGAAGGTACTTTAATTTGATGTTATGCAAAATTAGGATTTTTAATTGTACAGGGGCATTGCTTGGTGGCCCGTGTAATAAATGCATTTATTTTTGGGATAGAAATGCAGATTTTGGTTGTCAGCCAGACGTATTGATGCTGCTGAGAATAGAATTTATGTTCGTAGTGATATTGTCAAAGTGAAATACCTCTGTAGTCAGAAACACTTAACCAGCCACCAATCAGTGTCAAAATGAACAGATTAATTGAGCAAAAGGTCAATCAAAGGAAACATCAAATTTCTTGATTATTTTTGAATCACTGGGGTTTGAAATGATGATCTTTGCTCTTCAACAACTTTATTCTAATTATATAATTCCTCAGTGATTGAAGGTGTGTGGTGTTGTGGTTTCATAACAGCCAGCATTCAGATAATCAAACTGAATATGAGACAAGGAAAGGACTACTCTTCCATTGTTAATGCATAATGACTATTGGTGGCTCCTACCAAATCAAAATATAACCTTTATTTCACAGCTATCGATAGCTAGTGGATAACATCCTGAAGCTGTGAAACCTGTTACTGGTCTGGATGCTGCATCAGCATCTCTCTGTCAGCTGTTGGTAGTATTCAGGCCCGTTAATCACAAAGGTTGTGGGTTCAAGTCAAACTCCCGAACTTGAGCAGATAATTTAACGTTGATACTCCAGTGTGGTGCTGAGGGACTTCTACAGTCAGAAATGCCTCATTGCAGATGAGACATTAAACCCCATCTTCCTAATCTGGTGCCTGCAAAAGATTCCTTCCCTGTCTATCACAGGGAAGCTATCACCAGTGTTCCGGCTAATATTATCCCTAAATTAACATCTACAACAGAAGTAGATTACCTGCCCATGACTGTATTGCAGTTTGCTGTGTCCAGATTAACAGCTATGTTTCCCACATTACAACAGTGCCCACACTTCAAAACTAGTTCACTGGATGTAAAGCACTTTGACACAACTAGTGTTCATGAAAAGCACCATATAACTGAAGCCCTTCTTTATTTCTGAGGGTGATGGTAGACAGGCACCTGCAGGTGGAGGCATTCCCTATTGGTACACGATTCGCAGGATGGACCAAACTCCTTACGTCTACTAAATAAAAACCAAAAGAACTGCAGATGCCATAAATCAGAGATAAAAATAGAAATTGCTGAAAAAGCTCAGCAGGTCCGGCAGCACTTGCGGAGAAATGCCAGAGTTAACATTTTGGGTCAAGTGACGCTGCAGAAGAGTTACTCAACCTGAAACATTAACTCTGATTTTTCTCCACAGATGCGCCAGACCTGCTGAACTTTTCCAGAAACTTCTATTTTTGTCTCTAATGTCTACTGTTCCTTTTCTTTTCTCACACTGTCAGGACCTCTCTCTGATTTACCACATTTTCTATGTAATCCTCCTTCTTCCACCATTCCTGAGTACGTCTCAGATACATTTTAATTTCTCAGCAATGTCTGCTTTTGTCACACCATTAGAAATTCTGTCATTTCATCATTTGTCTTCCATTCAACCACAGACTATTTTATTTTTGTTATCCTTGTTCCCTTTTGCCTAATGTAAGAACACTACTACCTTCCTCCTGAATTTTTCCAAATATTTTCTGCTTTGATTTCAGAGTGACAGTTTTTGCAATTATTTGTCTTTTGATATCTCCGTGTCTAGATTAGTGAGAAACTGAGACATGAGCAGGGATAGTAACCATCTGTGTGTGATGGGAATAGTAGTGAGGACATACGAACATAAGAAATAGGAGCAAGAGTAGAAGACATAGCGTCATGTGCCTGTACTGCCATTCAATACAATCAAGGCTCTTGCCCTATTATTGCACTGTGCTGATGCAAAGATCAAAGAACAGAGAAAATTACAGCACGGGAACAGGCCCTTCAGCACCGACATGCTGCCCAACACAACTAAAACCTCCTACTCTTCCAGGGACCATATCCCTCCATTCCCATCCTATTCATGTATTTATCAAGACGCCCTTCAAAAGTTACGATCATCGTAGTAGTCTTGAGGTCACGCACTCACATAGCAAGCTGTGAGTTTAAGAGATTTTCAGTATTGGTGGGAAGATGAAACAGATGTTATTGGATCAGTCAGCCATTTCATATTCCAGAATTGAATATCCACACAATAAGCAATTGGTGCCATTGGTTTGAGATGGTGGAGTCTGATAAATTTGAATAAGAACCTTCCGAGTTCCTGAATGCCCTTCAGGAGATCGAATCTGTCACACACACTGCAGTGCAATGACAGAGATAATAGGTACTGCAGATGCTGGAGAATCCGAGATAACAAGGTGTGGGGCTGGATGAACACAGCAGGACAAGCAGCATCATAGGAGCAGGAAAGCTTGACATTTCGGGCCTAGACACTTCATCAGAAATGGGGGAGGGGAAGAGGATTCTGAAATAAATAGGGAGAGAGGGGGAGGCGGATAGAAGATGGATAGAGGAGAGGATAGGTGGAGAGGAGGCAGACAAGTCAAAGAGGCGGGGATGGAGCCAGTAAAGGTGAGTGTAGGTGGGGGGGTAGGAAGGAGATAGGTCAGTCCAGGGAGGACGGACAGGTCAAGGGGGTGGGATGATGTTAGTAGATAGGAGATGGGGGTGTGGCTTGAGGTGGGAGGAGGGGATAGGTGAGAGGAAAAACAGGTTAGGGAGGTGGAGATGAGCTGGGCTGGTTTTGGGATGCGGTTGGGGGAGGGGAGATTTTGAAGCTTGTGAAATCCACATTGATGCCATTGGGCTGCAGGGTTCCCAGGCTGAATATGATTTGCTGTTCCTGCAGCCTTCGGGTGGCATCACTGTGGCATTGCAGGAGGCCCAGGATGGACATGTCGTCTGAGGAATGGGAGGGGGAGTTGAAATGGTTCGCGACTGGGAGGTGGAGTTGTTTGTTGCGAACTGAGCGCAGGTGTTCTGCAAAGCGGTCCCC
>JAHRHZ010000067.1:3337973-3411121 GCA_024137785.1 Ginglymostoma cirratum | reverse complement strand
TGTGGCATTGCAGGAGGCCCAGGATGGACATGTCGTCTGAGGAATGGGAGGGGGAGTTGAAATGGTTCGCGACTGGGAGGTGGAGTTGTTTGTTGCGAACTGAGCGCAGGTGTTCTGCAAAGCGGTCCCCAAGCCTCCGCTTGGTTTCCCCGATGTAGAGGAAGCCACAACGGGTACAGCGGATGCAGTATACCACATTGGCAGATGTGCAGGTGAACCTCTGCCTGATGTGGAAAGTCTTCTTGGGGCCTGGGATTGTGGTGAGGGAGGAGGTGTGGGGGCAGGTGTAGCACTTCCTGCAGTTGCAGGGAAAAGTGCCGTGTGTGGTGGGGTTGGAGGGGAGTGTGGAGCGGACAAGGGAGTCACGGAGAGAGTGGTCCCTCCGGAAAGCAGACAAGGGTGGGGAGGGAAAAATGTCTTTGGTGGTGGGGTTGGATTGCAGATGGAAGTGTCGGAGGATGATGCGTTGGATCGGGAGGTTGGTGGGGTGGTACGTGAGGACGAGGGGGATTCTTTTTTGGTTGTTATTGCGGGGACGGGGTGTGAGGGATGAGTTGCGGGAAATGCGGGAGACACGGTCGAGGGTGTTCTCGACCACTGTGTGGGGGAAGTTGCGGTCCTTGAAGAATGAGGACATCTGAGATGTATGGGAGTGGAATGCCTCATCCTGGGAGCAGATGCGGCGGAGGCGAAGGAATTGTGAATAGGGGATGGCATTTTTGCAGGAAGGTGGGTGAGAGGAGGTGTATTCCAGGTAGCTCTGGCAGTCGGTGGGCTTGAAATGGATATCGGTTTCTAGGTGGTTACCCGAGATGGAGACAGAGAGGTCCAGGAAGGAGAGAGAGGTGTTGGAGATGGTCCAGGTGAACTTCAGGTTGGGGTGGAAGGTGTTGGTGAAGTGGATGAACTGTTCGAGCTCCTCGTGGGAGCACGAGGCGGCGCCGATGCAGTCATCAATGTAACGGAGGAAGAGGTGGGGTTTAGGGCCAGTGTAGGTACAGAAGAGGGATTGTTCCACGTAACCTATAAAGATGCAGGCATAGCTTGGGCCCATGCGGGTACCCATGGCCACCCTCTTTGTCTGTAGGAAGTGGGAGGAATTGAAAGAGAAGTTGTTGAGGGTGAGGATGAGTTCGGCTAGGCGGATGAGGGTGTCAGTGGAGGGGGATTGGTCAGTTCTGCGGGACAGGAAGAAGTGGAGGGCCTTTAGGCCATCAGCATGGGGAATACAGGTGTATAGGAGCAGTCTTTACTGTCTCCAAGGTGCACTGCAACAACTCACCAAGTACCTTCAACAGCACTTTCTAAACTCTTCAACAAACTCTATGACCTCGAAAGACGAAGGCAACAGATACATGGAGCCTAATCCCCTACAAGTTCCCTGGCAATGTACACATAATCCTGACTTGGAAATACATCACCGTTCCTTCAGTGTCATTGGTTCAAAATTCTGTATCTCATTCCCTAACAACATTGTGGGTTTGCCTCCAGCCCAAGGATTGCAGTTGTATGAGAATCCAACTCATCACTACTTTCTCAAGCGCAGTTAAAATGGGAAATAAATGCTGGTTTAGCCAGTGACACCCACGTCCCATGAATGAATTAGAAGAAAATGTGCCTGGTCTAACCTCCAGTAGGCACACATACAGATATCCACATTTACATGGTACTGCCAGGGTGTGAATTAATGCCCTTCAGACAGCCAAAGATGGGCAGTAAATATAACCTTCCTCAGTCTGGCCTGTGCACCTCGAACAAACTCAGAAAAGCAGGAGACTCTGCTACTGCTATGCAAAGAACAACTGATGCTCCTGAGAGTGTTTTGGTATTTTCCTTTTGTCATGCCATTTCCACGTCATGTTCAATTGGTACAATTTTCCCTGAATAGCTGACCCCTCTTGATTTCATGTTTCATTTCTTGCGCCCTATCCCTTACACAGCTGACATTATCTTTGGCAAAAGCTGCTAAGGTTAAAAATTTCAGTAAAGAGATAAGCTGGTGAAGTAGTGAACCTCTAGCAACTCAAACATTTTGTAGATCTCCAATCTACAGTAAACACTAAATCTTTTTTATTCCCCTTTTCAATTTATCTGACGTGTACATGTGGTGTAGATATAGAAGATAAAGTAAAACTTGTAGATTTACTTTTGGACTCCACACATATCAAACAGTAGTCACAAACAAGGCTGTAACAAGATCCTGCCATTGCACTATCCCCTCTGTCAGTACCCACAGCCATCTGTCCATTATCGCTTTTCCATTCAAGTATCCCCATGTATAATCCCACATGGCAGGTTTGTCCTTTTCCCAGCTGGGACCCATCTCAGGGCCATTGACCCTCAGCCTTATGGCTTGCCTGGCCATTGCAATCTTCTCACTATAACACAATCTGTTATCGTATCTGTGCCATTCATTACTTCCAGATTAGTCAGTCTGCATTTAGCCTCCATTTCATCTTTGGGCAGCACCATCATTTATAGGTTACGTTTCATGTGATATATTGCACACTTACAATTGCTTCCACATGATAAATAATTCACAATTGGTTAATCTAGGTGATACCTTGCTTTCTAATATCAGAGATGAAACAACCAGCTTGGTTACATGCTTAGAAATCCCGAACGGAAAACATCTGCAGGGATTCTATGACTGGAAGATAGTGCAGATCAATGTTCAGCTGCTTGTTTTAAAATTGCAACTGATCTAAGCTAGAAATATTTCCACAGTAGCTCAACCTGTCCAGCAACAATCCCTTCATACATTTGGGAACTCTTCCACTAGGATTATCCAGGAGCCTATTGAATTCCTTACTTTTTTTTTGTCTCCATCAGCAGTGGCTCAGTTAGCGGTACTCTTACTGTTGAGTCACCACATTCTCCAAGTTTGAATCTCACTGCAGGACTTGAGCCAAAAAACACAGGGCTGATGCTTTGATGCAGTATCCATAATCAACTGTAGGAGGAGCTGTTTTAAGATGAGGCAATAAGCCAAGGCTCCATCTGCCTGTTCAGCTGAATGTTAAAGCCCCCTGGCAATATTTTGAAGAAGAGCGGGAAGTTAAATTTTGTGACATTTAAAGATAAATGCCACAATGAGCATGAATAGCTCAGATCTCAACAAAAATGGTCACAGTTTACCCAACTCAGTAAAACTATTGAGCTTAAAGTCCAATTGTTAGCACTAAAACGGTGCGACCAAGTCTTGCCAACTGAAAATGAGTAAATTGCTGAAGATTTACAGAAATCTCATGCTCAGGAAACTAATATTCTCATTCAAGTCCCACAGACCAATTTTCTGATGGAAGAAAGAGCCTCTTTATTACAAAAAAAATTCAGATCTTCAGGATCAAAGAGAACAATTTGCTGAAGAATACTCTTTGCTACACTTAGTGAGCAATGACCTAGACTTTCAAAAGAAACACAGGGGAGACAGAATAAAAATCTTCATTTCCTTCTTCATGACAGAGAACGCCTGTGAGAGGAGGTTGTACTTTCAAATAATTTAGCAACTCAGAATACTGCACAGGAGTTTCCTGTTGGTCTTACTTTGACAGCACATTCTGTTGTCTGTGATTGCGCAGTCTGACATCCTCATGGTGACCTCTAGATGTCCTTGCCTATAGCTCAGCAGCCTCACACTTCAGCAAATGTTGATGTGATAGAGGAAGAGGAATTCCTGTCCTATATATAATGAAGAAGTCTTTATCTCCGCACCTTCAGCATAATCTTCAGAATGTCCTTAGTCCCTCTTCCCCTTCAGCGTACTGGTACCTAGTTCAGAGAACAAAGCTCAGAGTGAGAAATTCATTTCCTGTCTTCCTTTCCTAGAGACTGTAACTATGTGAAGCCTGCAGTCTTTTCCCTCAAATCAGATTTTCCTTAATTGATCTTCACTGCTGCTGTATCAGAGTCTTCATGAGCATCACAACTCAAAGATCAGTCATTCTCAGAAGTTATTAATCCATTTCATCCACGTGTCCGCCATCCAAAGAAAGGTTAAGACAGCACTTATGTTCCCTAAGGGATCTGAGAATGCAGTTGGAGTTGAGTCTCTCAAGCAAAAGAGACTTGTGGGGAGCAAGCTGTTGAAATAAAGTGTTTAATAAATATTACTGAATTGCTAGTTATGTTGCAGCTGAGAACAGTGATTGTTTCCTGTAAGATAAGGAAACCCAATGTAAAACAGCCGCGGCAGCTACATGGAGAACTGGTACAGCACTCAGGAGCTCTTCCCAGATACGGTCCTTCATATCCTGATGGGCAGAACTAATATCATGATGTCGGTTAATCTTTTCAGGAGTGAACTCCCTTATGAAAAATAGGAACTACAGCCGCAGTAAGACAAGATCTACACTCTGATGAATACATGTCAACAGATTTTATTGAACCCAACTACATCAGGGTTGGGAAGCGACGTCTTACTTGGAACCTTACAGACTCAGGCTCCAGTTCCTTATTGGGACAAGGGATTTTAACACAATTAATGGACCATTGGAATTGTGACAGCTAGGATCAGGTTTTGTCTTTACCATTTGAACAGTAAGGTTGTTGAGTGGATCTCCTACCTATTGCAAATCCCATGATTGGGAAAGAAAATCGGTGTCTTAATTTACGATAGGTTGGAAATCTGCTTCACCTAAGTATTATCTTTGCATTGAAGATGAAAATCTACCTATTAGTGCCTCTATCGATGGTTCCTTAGTGTTGAAATGTCTGTGTTGCTCCCTTTCTTTAGGGATTGGCATTAGGAAAGTCAAACCTCATTAGGCAATGAGCATTCCACCCACTGGTGAACTCACCAGGCTAATTTTTTAGGTATTTTAAAACCTAAAACATGGTGTTAGGCTCCTTGCCTTATTAACAAAATATTGTTAACTATCCTTCATTGACTCTGAGCGCTTTGGTACATGCTGAAACTATTAAAAGGATTGTAACATAAATAAGTTCCTTCTTTCTTTTCATTGTTGAGCGCAGACATGTTGACATTGAGGTTCTTCATTATTTGGATGAAAGCAAACAAAGATAATGAATATGTACCAAGAAATAGCTATTGATCACTTACTCTCTTCAGTGTGTTGTTTATTAAAATTACTCAGTTAATTTGTACTAAATAATGCATAGAGGGCTCTGTTCCTTGAACAGCAGACATGTGAAGCTGTTAACTAAATTCCTTGAATGTTTGTTTTCTTGTAAGAATGAAACTGGTTTTCAGCAGACAAGCTAATTTCTTTTGATTAAAAAATGCTTTAAGGTGAATTAACACTGAACAATATTTGCATATAAACAAGTTAACATGTTAAATGTAAATTCCTCTGTTATTTTAGAAAAGGTGTTAGCTTTTTTTTAAAAGTGTGCTAACACTTCAGATGCAAACAAACATTATTTAATGCCAAAATCATTCTTTTCTTTACACAATATAGAGGAGGGGTAGGTTATCAGGCACTAACCCATATTTGCAGTTTAAGTAATTGACTGCAAGAGAAGAAATTTATCGAAACTTGAAAAGTTGAATTATTGTTTAAAATTTGCGATCATCGTCCGGTTTTTTTTAACCTCTTCTGCTTCTTTTCTCCTATAATAATAAATAGCTATTCAATTAAGCTGATAAAATATATATAAAGTAAAAGTGTTGCAAAATGCGACTGAATAAAACAAAGAGTAAAGTAGTGACTTCTACTAATAATGCTGGAGGACTGATGACCTTTCAGAGATGCTGAAAATGACACCAATATTTTTTTCATGCTAAATCATTGTCCCTGGGCAATTTGTGTTATTTTGTTTTATCCTCTCATCTGTCCTTTGTCTGCTTGTTTATTTGTAGACTTGCATAAATTGAGCCAATGGCTGAGTATCCCTGTTTATAAAGGGAACAAATTGCCATCATCCATCTAACTGAAGTAACCTGATACAGTTTTAAACTTCATAAGGAAAACTTTTATCGATTCCCTAAAACCAAATTGAAAAAGAAATCAGAAATACTATTTGAAATAATATGTTCGACTTGTCATTTGAAATCGTTGCAGTCTCAGCTCTGGGTTCCAACTGAACAATCGAACTACTCTCAAAAAACTTGATGAAAGAGCTGACATACCTAGAATTGGATGAATGTGCCTCTTACCTCCAACACTATTGTCTGAATAAAAATCCTGATTTACCCAAAGTTTTGCCCATTGTCAACTTGGTTCAGTTGGTAGCAACATTGCCACCTTTAAGTGGTATTTTGTTTGAGCAGCTTCAATGGTCACAACCCTATGTTCTGTCTTCGAGAATAGGTCTGCGCTTTGGGTGCTGTTGTAAAATGCGTCCTCACCGCTGCTCTTCAAGTCGTATGAGTATCTGGTGGATTTGCTGCCATCATCCTGTTTTCTGTTAGGGACCTATAGGGTCTGCTTGGACTTGAGCTGGTCATCTTACAAGAGAAGACTCTTGTATTAGCCAAGATGTAGTTTTCTGTATGTTATTGCATGCAAGTACGGGATGGAAGGGGGGTTGCAGAGATCGGGGGGGAGGGGAGGACAGATGGAGGTGGGTGGTCTTAACCATGATGGTGGGTAATGAAAATTCAACTGAGGTGAAATTGGGCTCAGAGGGAACTGTACACGTTTGCTGGTACCAGTATTATGTGGAGACTCTCAAACCAGGAAAATCAATACATTCACAGCTGGGCGTGGAATCATTACTTTGAAGGTTTTGTTGTTAAAACCTGTGGTTTCCTAGAGAAAGGTAATTGAAGTTTGATATTAATTTGAACGAAAAGAGATTTCAAACTATTCACGAATTTTATGGATGTGTGTGAGCCTGTCTGATGTTTGTTACGCTCCATGTTGATCTCCGCAAGGATTTCTAATAAATTAAGAAAAATGATTTTCCAGGTACTCCTTACACAACTTTGTGAAATCACAGTGACAATTATGAGCACTCCTTAAGATTAAACACAGAAATTTACTTTGCCTCCTCATATTTTTATGGCTTTTTGCATATTTCCGGCACTACAATCATACAAATAGTCATTAAATCAGCTCTTGTGCAAAATATGCAAATAAATTTATGAAATTTTCAGAAGTAACATGTTATAATTCAGTGGTAACTTTAAACGCATTTCCATAAATATTATCGGTCCATTAAGAGTAAAAGGATATATGTTTTGAAAGCTAACATTTGATGACCAATTAACATATAAATACCTCAGATGATGCCTCTGCCTGAATAGGTAGGCCCAAGAGTGCTCTATGTTGTATCTTGGACCTGAGTTAAGTGAGACTGGTGGGTTGAGGGCACTAGCTGGGCATCTATAAGAAGCGTACTGGGGAAAAAGCTATGATTTAATGACCACTGCATTACCAACAACAGCCCTCAGGTAAATTGCTATCATAACAGCTGACATTGAGGAAAGATGGTGCAAAAGGGAGTGCATTCTGATGGAGGGACTGGGAAGGATGTAGGCTTTGAGGCCTAGCACACTGTAACAACAACTTATATTGATATATCACCTTCAGCACAATGAAACATCTCATGGCACTTTGCAGAAACTTTATTAAACAACATGCCAAGCCATACAAGGAGATATTAATTAAGACAATCAAAAGCTTAGACAAAGAAGACAGTTTTAAAGGAGGAAAGCGAAGGAAGCAGGGAATTGCAGGGTTTGGGTCCTGGGTAACTGGTCACGGATGGTAGAACAATTCAAATCAGGGAAGGTCAAGGTGGTCAATTAGAGGAGAGCAGAAGGGCTACAGGTTAAAGGACACAGGAAAGGTTGGGTGGGGGTTTGGGGCATGTTGTAGGGGCTGGGGAGCAGTGGTTGATAGGGGGAGCTGGGGTGGTGGTCTTGAGGCTGTGGAGGATGTTGTAACCGATGATGAGAATTTTAAAGACAAGAGCCAAAGTAGGTTATTGAGGACAGGTGAGGATAGGGGTTGCTGTGAATTAAGTTGCAGGCAGCAATGTTTGGATGATTTCAAGTTCATGAAGGAGAGAGGTTGGGAGACCAGCCAGGAGTGCATTGAAGTTGTCGAGCCTATAGGTAAGAAAAGCATGAAAGGGTTTCAGCAGGACATTCGTTGAGATGGCTATGAAGTCAGACATTATTATGGATGTGGGATAGGCAATCTTAGCTTTCTCACAAAGCTGACTTTCCATGTTTTTCCCATCTCCTGGACAGCTCATTTAAAATTATACAAGGATGGGTTGGCTTGAGTCTGTGAATATAAAAATAATCACATCCCATCTGTTTTTGGAGATTAAAATTACCCCCACTTATTCCTGCACAATGCTTTAACTGTAATGCAATGGGACTGAGTTTCAACTGGTCTCCCCGTTGTAAAAGTGATATTGCAGATTGATTGCACTTTACAGAACCTGACTGAATATTCTGTCTAGTTTTACACCCAGTTTTACGTTCAAAATCTATCCATGTGTTTTAAGGCTGATTCAAAATGTTTTGGTTACGTAATTATAGTCTGTGGCTCACTTTGTAGTCTAACAACTATTCAACTGTGCCCAGTGATCTCCCGCTGCCTGCCTTATCTATTTCTCATATCAATGCTGTTGTAAATACGAAATATGACAATGCCTGTAGGCCTGGAGTAAGGCTGCCAATTGTATTCCTGGAGGTTTTCTTACATAGTATCATGTCTCCAATCAGTCTGCCCTCGCATGCCCATCATCAACCATCTAGAATGTCCTTTCTCATAGTTTATATATAACACAATGTGGAAATCCCCATTTCTGAGGAAGGGTCCCGACTTGAAATGTCAGCTTTCCTGCTCCTCTGATGCTGCCTGGCCTGCTGTGTTCATCCAGCTCTACACTGTGTTATCTCTGACTCCAGCATTAGCCATTCTTACTATCTCTTTCTCACAGTTTGCCATCTTCCCCCACCAACTGAAAGTCAAGTAGATTCTCCATTTGCTGATTAGATGATTCTGGACTGTGTCAAATCGTTCAATATTTAATAACTAGCAACTAAAAGTGGGCAAAAATGTTTTTGCAGTTTATGAGATTAGTTATTTAATTCCTTTTGTAGTCCAGAACTTGGGTCTTGCTGCAAATGTGTACATTTCATCAGTGTTTTTCATCTTGTTCTGATTGGACGATTGGCAAGTAATACAAATATAAAGGGGAAGCTAATTGTATTGCTGTAGAAGAGGAGAATGCTGATGGGTTGACAAGTGGTCTCTGCTTGTTTAAAATCTAAGCAAAACCTGGCAGTTAACTGTCAGTCTTCATCTAACTGGTAAATTCTCTATGGCAATGCCACAAACAATCAGGGAAAAAGTTTGACAAAATGAGTCTGTCTTCAGCAATATTTCATTCCTGTTAACTCCAGGGCAATCATGGAGAGTTACAACAGTAATATTGCTCTACATAATTTCAAAGGTGATTTCCTATTTTAAACCACCTCCTATTTATCTTAGTACAATTATTGAAGGAAGGAATTACATCCCTGATATTTCTAGCCCTTTAGTGCCCCTTTATTTATCAGGATTCTGGCCAGGAGAACAAAAAAAACAGTGATAGTAGGGTTCCGAGATTATTGAGCCAGTTGCACCAGGGGATGGGTTGATGTCTTTCATAAATGGATATAGATATGAATACTTTCAGCTCACTCATGCAGCCCAACAGTGCAGTTTTCTTCTTCAAGCTAGATCCAGAATTTTTGAACAACGTTATCAGGCTTAATTGCAGATTTGTTCATTGAGGCCATGCTGCGCTGTAGAGAGAGGACAATACTTCATAACCTAATGGAAATTTGGAAGGAAAGTGCATGCTTTCCAGTGTTTGCATCATAAATGTCAAATAATGCTGGCCCTGCATGACCAAGCATTGATTTAGTTATAAGTTTAATGGTAATTGCATTAAAGTTTGAATTGCATGGGAAAATGTGTTCTCCCCCAGGAAATAACTTGCCCACTGAATAAAAAATGTAAATTGGTCAAATTTGTGCAATTGGTGAAATTGGAATGCAATGCAATTGGACAATAATGAACATAGAGCTATAATTTTGAATACTCTAAGGACTATTAAGGGCTAAAGCAAGCTCAGTAAATGGACACATTCGAGTTAATTATCACCATTATTCATGGATATATGCATTCTTGAGTGTCAATGTTCTCATTGCATTCAAGGCTTTTACATTACCCCTAAAGTCCTAATATTCAACATCCATTTTAGTCTGGTTATGCCTTTGTGAAGAAACTTGATCTTCTAAAGGGAGTAGATAAATGGAAGTTGGTCATCTGTATTATTTCATTGTTGGAAAAAAGATGCAGACACCTCACCCTGAACAGATAATGTTTAACTGGCTCAGCCTCTTTCAATTTTTACCTATCTATTCATATCCAAAGAGTTAGTTGCGACGGTCTCTTTTCCTGTTCCCGAAGACTTATCTTTGGTGTCCCCAAGGATCTATTCTTGTCCCCACCCTCTGGACATCATGAATACTTCTTATCCACATCTGGCAACATTATCATAATCACAGCGTCAGTGTCTTTGACAACATCCAGCTCCACATCATCACCAGCCTGATCGACCCCTCCGTTATTATACTTCATTTCCAATCCAGTACTGGGTGAGCAGGATTTCTTCAAATTATTTATTGGGAAGACAAAGGCATTGTCTTCCCATTACAAATTGCATTTCCTCTGACAATCATCTGAGGCTGAACCAGATTATTTGGTTCCTTGGTGTCATTGTTGACTGCAAGATGGACCCTACTAAAATACCATCAACACTTTTGTTGTCTTTAGATGTCGCTATTTCGATGCTCTCCTGTCTGACCTCCCACTTACTACTGTCCAAAAAATTGTTATCCAAATCTCTGTTGCCCATGTACTAATTTGTGCAAGACCTCACATTCAGCAACATGGCTGACATTGATTTCCAGTTAAATAATATCTCAATTTTAACATTCACATCCTTGTTTACTAAATCCCTTAATAGCTTCAACCCTCACTGTCTCTGTATTCTTTAGCACCCCTTTTTATATCTGTGCTTCTCTAATTCTGAGCTCTTCAACAGCCTGAATTTTAAGCACTCTAACATTGACCCCGGAATCTGTACTGAAAACAAAAAAATACTGGAAATCACAGCGGGTCAGGCAGCACCTCTGGAGAGAGTGCAAGCTAATGTTTTGAGTCTAGATGACTCTTCATCGGAGCTGATCTCACCACAGATGCTGCCTGACCGGCTGTGATTTCCAGCATATTTTTGTTTCCAACATAGATGCCCATGCCTTCAACTACAAAGACCTAATCTTTGGAATCTCCTGCTTAAAAATCCACCTCTCTTCACTCTTTTTACCTTTAAAACATTACTTTAAATTTATTTCGTTTACCTATTTAGATCCATGTAGAGGCAATTAACTTGTAAAAACATATTTGAATTGCAGTGACTGACTAAAAAGGTCGCACAACAATATTTGAAATTTTAAGACTTTTATGGTAACGTGCAAACTAAAATTAGCATTGACTAACATTAGTTTATGTCAGAAACTTGTACTTTAAATGACAGAAAAGCTCCTTCATATGAAGTTTAACATGACCTACATATCTACACTGCAATTTTCCTTTACCCTATTCTTCATCCTATCCATCTACATCAAGGCACAAGGCAGGCATATGTGGAATCTGTCCATTTCCCTAGATAAGCACAGTTCCAGTGACATTTAGAAAGCTTGACACAAGATACTCTTAAGCAACCCACTCAGGCTCCTTCAACAGCATCTTTCAAATCTACAAGCCCTACCACATAGAACGACAAGTGCAGTAAATGCATCAATCCCCACCAACTGCAAGTTATCTCCAAGTTACATACAATCCTGACTTTATTATGATTAAATAAACCAAAGGACTGTGGATGCTGGAAATCTGGAAGACAAAACAGAAATTGCTGGGGAATCTCAGCAGGTCTGGCAGCGTATATGGAGAGAAAGCAGAGTTAATGTTTCGAGTCACCATTCTGTCGCTATTACTGAGACAATATCCTCAGACTCCCTTCCTAACAGCACTGCAGATGTACCTACACTACATCAATGAGGTTATTCACCATCATCTTCTAAAGGGGAATTAGGGATTGGCAATAAATACTGGACAATCCAGCGATGCTCACATCTTGTGAAAGAATTTTTTAAGAACGGCTTTGCCAGTTTTGCTCACAAGAATACTTATTTTTTGTGCTTCTATATTTTTGATTCAAGGTGTATCTGATCGTTCTAATGAAAACGTGCAGTTAAATAAATAGGTATTGTCGATGTGTTTGTTGGTGAGCAGAGACTATCATTTAAGATCTCAATGGAAGCCTTTCAGGAGGATTTCGGTTTGAGAGAGGAGCTAGGACCTATAAAAGTCTTTGTCGGTGAGTAAATTAGCCTGCTAAAGTCTTTGAAGGTGCAGGATTTAGATTCATAACAATGATAGGGTGAAAGTGACATATTTTATTTTCCAGACTGTTGCTGTTTGATCTGCATCATTTTAATTCCAAAATATATTTGCCACGTACTCAAACAATCTGTCTTTCAACACTACTGTTATCACTATAAGATGCAGTGAACGGCTTTGTGAACTTCACCCCAGAGTTAAGATTAGATCATCTACATTGTCTGTCCTACCAAATGAGAATTGCAGTGATGCTACAGCTATTTTTTAACTGTGGAGTAGAACATCTGACAATCGTATTACAGCCACCACATAGTTTAGGCAGGAAAAAACAGTAAATGCTGTATTGTGTTATATGTATCTTCTAGACTATCTATCCACTTGTATCTGGTGAAACCTGAACTGACTGGATCTGTCAAGAGCTAACTGTACGATGACAGGTTAGAAAGGAATGAAGGTCAGTATAAAATAAAAAGGAAAGTGAACGCAAAAGTTAAGTCAAAGAAATTAATAGGGAACAGTGCTGTCAACAAATGAGATGAACTCAATTAAAATAGAAAGTCAGGGTCAGCTTGTTCTTAATAATTAGCTCATCAGCAAAATGATTCAGAAAATGTATTTTCTTAAAGTTTCAATTAAATAAAATTGATTCTTAATTTAAGCATGTATCAGAGATGGGGTAATTTCTACAATTACATTTATAATCAAGAATTAGTGTGCTACACATGCAAGCTTTAAGGAAATAGTCATTTAAAAACGCAATAATTAAACTAGTTGATAGTGCTTATGACCAGCACAGTCTTCAATGAAATTAGGACTCCAACGTGTAGAGGCAAGATTTTTAATTGGACATGGACAGCGGAGAAGAAGAGGTGCCAGAGCAGCCATCTTTTGCTGCAATAGCTTGGGGTGGGGGTGAGCGGCATTTAAGACACAAAGGTGCCATCACTTGCATGGCAGTGCAATTATAGTTCAAAATCCTTTTTTTAAAAAATCAGGACCAGATTTCTGTGCAGAAATCAGGAAGATTGTGTTTGGAAACTTCCTGATGGGGCAGAGGCCTCACCTTTAAAAAAGCTCCCTCATCCTTTTGACCTCTCTATTCCCCCTGAAGTATCTATCATAGTTGGTCACTCAGTATCTCAGGATATGTTTGAAATGAGTGCTAAAAATGAATTCCAAGAATCTAAAGATCAGTCATGTGGAAAAACGCTTCAGGCTGAAAAAAATTCTCATGATAAAGCCCTTTTAAAAAATGTGAATCCCTTCAAGTGGCCTATCTGTTATAAAAACAAACACTTATTCACTTACAGCATCAAAATCAGATCCTCATTTAATAACATTCTAAGACCGTCAGTTAAATTTGGACAATTGTCTCTGCCCTCCCCTACTGAAAGAAGTGATCTTGGACCTTTCGTAACTCGGCCAAGCATTCATGATGGCCACATCTAACAAAACAAGGCAAATTTCAACAATGGAATCCTTGAAGCCAAAAACAGTGAGATGGTCTTTTTAATGAAGTACAGGTGCTACTTAATTTTTACTTTCTGACCATTAGCGTTATTTTTTGCTTGTAATAGGGATAAAACATGAAATGTTCCGAAGTCTGCTCTGTTGATGTTCCGGTAGGTATAGTCACACCAATAATGATGCAATTTCTTCTGAAGACCTGTCAGACACAACCTAATGAGCAACTCCTCTTCTTCCTCAGGAGGCTAAGGAAATTCAGCATGTCCATAAGGACCCTCACCAACTTTTACAGGTGCACCACAGAAATCATACTATCTGGATGCATCACAGCTTGGTATGGCAACTGCTCCGTCCAGGCCAGTAAGAAATTATAGAATGTTATGAATGCAGCCCAGACTATCGCGCAAACTGACCTTCCGTCCATTGACTCCATCTACACTTCTTGTTGCCATGGGAAAGCAGCCATCATTATCAAAGACCCCTCCCACCCCGGTCATAATCTCTTCCAACCCCTTCCATCAGGCAGAAAGTACAACAGTTTAAATACACATTGTAGTAGGTTCAAGAACAGCTTTTCCCTACCGTTATTAGACTTCTGAATGGATGTCACAAATTTCCAATCTAATTTGATCTTGCTTTTAGTACACCTTCTTTGCAGCTGTAACTTTGTATTCCTCACTCTGTTCAGTTATTCTATGCCCTTTATGTCTTTGTATGTTGTGTGTACTGCATGTGAAACAAAACTTTTCACTGTACTTGGGTACATGTGATAAGAACAAATCAAATCAAATATTGGGAAGTTTCTGCAATCACTCTTTCAGATAACAAATAGTTTTCGCCCTGACCTTAACAAGAGGGTCCTTGTGTGAAATAGTCTGGCAGCCCTTCTTCACTGGCTTCTTGATTCCCAACTAATTCCAGATACCAAAGCAGTCTCCACTCAGCCTCTGTTCAAATAGCCTAGCAGGAGTTTATAGCAGAACAAGCAGTTATTACTATTCATGTGAAATCTCGGAAGTCTTGTTACAACAAATCTCCGTTGTCCACAGTGACCTTTCAACAACATTTTTTTAAAAGAAACCACAGCAGGTATTTTTGCAGCATTTAAAAATAAATCAATTCTTCTACAATCCTTCTTGAACTAAGGTAATCCAAGAAATATTGAATATGAAGAAGCTTATGACACCTCCACCATTGGAGATGTGAAACATTATTTTTAAATGCATTTCATTGTTAAGTGTGAACCAAACAAAATATTTTTAAAAATTAGAACATTTTCACACCTTCATTCTCATTCACTCTTTACATGTTACCTACACAATTAACACTAACAGCTTATTAATACTTGTTCATTCAAAAAAGTTGCATTCGTGGTAACATCGGAAATTACTTTGTTTTTACCTGTAATGTGAATAATGTGTAAAGCACTGCTTCCTAGTCTTTTCCTGTTGCGACCCATTTCAAGGCATGAAATCATTGACAATACAGGCTTGGAGAGCCGCAGCCTATTAGAGTGGGAGCACCTTTGTTATACCTCAGTCAAGAGTACCTTGGTGGCCTTGCTGCCTCAGACCTCACAACCCAAAATTTTCAGCTTGTGACCACACTTGTGGTCTTAGCTCCCACTTTGGAAAGTCCAGGTTTAAGGCTGGAATAACACACTCCGTCAAAATAGTCTCACAGTTTGGCTGCTGAATTTTTCTGCAATGGCTCTCTTGACATTACTTCACAAATGAAGATTTTAGAATGATTGTGCTCATTGGTTTATGGTCTCACCGGTTTATGGTCTCACCGGGAGTTAGTCAGGCCTATCTGTGATCGATAGGTCTCCCACAGTGGATGCAAATGAAGGTGTGATCACTGCTGGAGACAATTGTGTCAAACCTTCTCCTTTTGCTTCATTATTCTATCTCCTTGGTCAGGCATGAGGTGATCTCTGACACTCCTGGTGTAGCATCTTGAAGAATCATGTTAATGCCCCACACTCCCCATCGGTGAGGACTGCTTATGGCACATGGAGGAGGACTTCTTCAGGGAATGCTTGAAGCATTTGTGTGGGACACCTCTGCCCATACAACACAACCTTGCACAGGCAACTATCTTCCATCTGGGCAATGTGACCCAACTCATGCAGTTTCACAAAGATTAGGGGGTTATCATCAGTATGCACCAGTATATCTCAGAACACAGTGTTTAGGAGAAGGCAATGGCCTAGTGGTATTATCACTAGACTATTAATCCAGAGACTCAGACAACATTCTGGGGACATGGGTTCAAATGCTATCTTGGCAAACAATGGAGTTTGAATTCAATTTAAAAAACCCTGGAATTAAAAGCCCCATGATGATCATGAAACTTTTGCCAATGGTTAGGAAAATCCCATCCTGCTGACTAATGTCCTTTAGGAAAGGAAACTGTTGTCCTTACCTGCTCTGGCCTATTTGTGACTCCAGACCCACAGCAATGTGGTTGACTCTTAACTACCATTTTGGCAATTGGGGATTGGCAATAAATGTTGGTCTTGCCAGCAACACCCACATTCTGTGAATGAATATAAAACAAATCAATGTCTCCCCTTAGCTTTGATTGACGTATATTTCAAAATGTTTTAGGGCCAGTAGCAGTGCTAGGATTTCTTCCACTGTAGAGTATCTCTTTTCATGGTAGTTTAGCTTTGATAGAAAAAATACTATACTGGTATTTTTATATCGTCTTCTTAAAACAGAACTGCAGGCAATCCCAGATTACAATCATTGACTGCTACCTTGAAAGTTTTAGTGAAATTTGGTGCTGCCAACACTGGTTCATTGGTTAACATGGCTTTCAACTTCTCAAAATATGTCTGACACTCTCCTGACCACACAAGCTGGCATTAACATTGAGCAAGTGGAGCAGCTATAGTGATGAAATTGATACAAAATCTAACCACTCATTTAGTTTCAGTGGTAGGGGACTCTGCTTTTGTTTTTATATATTTCTGTTCTTACCATCATTGAACTTACACTGCTGTGTACCATGGGTAGGTTCCTTCGCAAATTTATTTTCGCCATGTTTATCACCGAATCAACCCAACTGTAATTTCCTGAACAAAGCTTGCGGGTGTTGGAGTGGTCATAGAGTCACACAGCGCAGAAACGGACCCTTCAATCCAACTCGTCCACCCCACCAGGTTTTCCAAACTGAACTAGTCCCATTTGCCTGTGTTTGGTCCATATCCCTCCAAACCTTTCCTATTCACGTACCTGTCAAAATATTTTTTAAACGTTGTAACTGTACCTGCATCTACCACTTCCTCTGGCAGCTCATTCCACATGTGAGCCACCCTCTATGTGAAAAATTTGCTCCTCAGATCCCTTTTTAAATCTTACACTTCACATATTAAAATTATGCCTTCTAGTTTTAAACTGCCTTACCCTAGGGAAAAGACCTTTGCTATTCACCTTCTCTATGCCCCTTATGATTTTATAAACCTCATAAGGTCACCCCTCAACATCCTAAGCCCCAGTGAAAAAAGTCCCAATCTATCCAGCCTCTCCTTCTCGCTCAAACTCTACAGCCCCGGTAACATCCTTGTAAATCTTTTCTGCATCCTTTCCAAATAAATAATAATATCCTTCCAGTAGCAGGGAGACCAAAACTGTCCAGAGTACTCCAAAAAACGGCCTCACCAATGTTCTGTGCAGCCACGACATAATGTCCCAACTTGTACACTCAATCCTGTGACCGATGGAGACAACTGTGCCAAATGCCTTCTTCACTGCACTATGCATCTCTGACTCCACTTCCAAGGAACTATGTACCCGAACCCCTAGGTCTCCCAATTCAACAACACTCCCCAGGACACTGCCACTAACTGTATAAGTCCTGGCCTTGTTTGCCTTACCAAAATGCAACGCCTCACATCTATCTAAATTAGATTCTATCTGCCACTCCTCAGCTCACCAGCCCAGTTGATCAAGATCTTAGGCAACCTTCTTCACTGTCCACTATTCCACCAATTTTGCTATCATCCACAAAGTCACTAACCAAGCTTCCTTCATTCTCATTGAAATCATTATATATGGTCAGAAACTAATTCAAAAGGACTAAAACTAGTGGACTCATTAGATGAATCGCTAATGAAAGAAATTCGAGTTCTTTTTCCCAGTCATGAGGATATTTATGATTGTATGCCCTGGCCATTGTTTTGAGGGTTGAATGGTACCTTTCCAAAGTCCCTTGCGTCTTATTCTCAAGGGAATGGCCTCTGCGAATCAAGCAACCATATACATGACAATAAGAACATACTGTAAACTGAGATATAAAGGAAAGCTCTCTTCCAGAAGGTAGTGAATATCTGGAATTCCCCACTCCAGAGAATGTGGAGGCTAGATCACTGAAAGTATTTAAAGAGGAGGACATTGAAAGCTGTGTTCAGCTGGCATGAAAAAGGCCTAACATAGATCAGTCACAATCTTGTTGAAGGGTAGGGATGACTTGAGGGGCCGAATAGTTTACTCCTACTCCTATTTGTTAAGTTCTTATAGTGTCACCCTTTCGTTTTTGCTAAGGGTCCCACGCAGTCTACTAACACACAGCTAAGTGGTTCTCTAAAAATTTATAAGATGATGAAAAGTGCTGGTTTGATTGCACATCATGATTTTCCAAAAACCTAGCGCTAATGGCACACTTTGCAAAACTGTGCCAGATCCATGAGAAGAGCTATCAGTAAAATATTTTGACTTATACCTCCTTCAGTCTTCCAGACTCCTACATGTCCGGCCATAGGAATTTCATGGTCTTTTCTTAATATTTCTTGATGGGTGGTATCCCACGACTACAAAAATTCCATACAATGGGAATCTGCCATTTTTAAAGACCCCTGATCTGCCTCCAGCCTGCCCGGGTCATCCAGACCAGAGTTTCTGATACAAATGTGGATGTGAGAACTATAATGGAGAAAATCTAACAAAGAAGTGTAAGAAAATTAAGAATAAAAGGAAACATGCTTTCTAGTTACGAGGAAGTGCATACAAATGTAAGGTTTTCCAATATATTTTGCAGAATTGCAAATGGCCATGAGCCTGAGTCTGTCAATGAATGAAGACAGTAAAAGGGGGCATAGGGAAATCAATTTTTAAATTTAGTAAGTGAAGCAACAGGACCTCAATAGTCCCAGAAAAGTTAAAGGAAAACGTTGTCCAAAATATTTACATCCTCCCTAAACAATCTTATATCTTTATATACAGTCACATCACATTGACAAATTACAGATATCTGCTGCTTACTCTATTTGACAAACTGTTAATGGTTCCCACCGTGAATGATTTCAGATTATTCTGTTCCATCTCAGGCACTGCTATGTGTTGGCTAACATGTTGTTCTCTGTCTTTCCAAAGGGCACTCTACCGAATGTAAGCGTAACACCCTTAAATGTCTGATGCACATTACACTGGTTAATTGAAGGTATATGCTTGTAAAAACTGGTTGACCATAAAACAGCATTAAGTGTGCACTTTGCAAGCAGGATAAACACTGGGCAGCTACTTGCAATCTCTGTTTATTTGCGTCTGTTAAATGAAGATGTATTGATAAAGAAACTGCCAAGAGTTTGCAAGCTGTGATAGTTTGATCTTTCCCGCTCTATTTGTTGTTGGCATACAAAATTCATTGGTGCTGCTCTCATGTTGCAGGCCCAAAGTGGGCACCCAAATGTCCAGTTAGGGAGGTGACGGTCTAGTGGTATCATTGCTGGGCTGTAAATCCACAGCCCAGGTAATGTTCTGGGGACATGGGTTTGAATCCCACCACAGCAGATGGTGGAATTTGAACTCAATAAAAATCTGGACTTAAGAATCTAACAATGCCCATGAATCTATTGCCAATTGTCAGTGAATTATCCATCTGGTTCACTAATGTTCTTTAGGGAAGGAAACTGCCACGCTACTTGGTCTGGCCTACATGTGACTCCAGACCATCAGCAATGTGTTTGACTCTTACCTGCCCTCTGGGCAATTGGGCAATAAATCCTGGCCTAACCAGCGACGCCCTCATCCTGCGAATGAGTATTAAAATAAGACATGTAGCAGATGAATGCTTCTCTGATGCCAGATGCACATTACCATCATCAACCTTCAGAATAATTCAGGAGGCCAATTATTATAAGTAAGCAAGGATCCTATGCGTATTGCAGGAAACTTTGTTAGAGTGGGTGTCCCTACTGTTTTACATCGCAGCTAGGTATCAGCTGTGCCTCCATTAGTAGCACGATCATTTTTCTGTCAGCAACTTGTGGGCTCAAGTACAGTATTGACAGAGTGCTGCATTGTTGAAATAGCTTTACTTTTTGATAAGATGTTAAGGCAAAGAAAGTATTGCCCAATGAGATAGATGTAAAAGATCCCATGGTGCCAGTCAAAGAAAAGCAAGGGAGGTCCCTTGGTGTCCAGGCCAATATTAATAATGCAACCAATATGACAGTCTGAGATAACAAGGTGTAGAGCTGGATGAACACAGCAGGCCAAGCAGCATCAGAGGAGCAGAAAAGCTGACATTTCAGGCCTAGAAGAAGGGTCTAGGCCTGAAACGTCAGCCTTCCTGGTCCTCTGATGCTGCTTGGCCTGCTGTGTTCATCCAGCTCTACACCTTGTTATCTCTGATTCTCCAGCATCTGCAGTTCCTACTATCTCTGAAACAATATGACAGTTTACTTTTTTATTCTTACATGGGATGTAGGCATCGCTGTCTGGGTCAGCAGTTAGTACCCATCTCTGATTGGTCTGGAAAAGGTGGTGGTGAGCTGCCTTATTGACCTAATGTCTTCAACCATTTCTTGATATTGTGAGGACTGAATCAAATTGGCTGAAGACGGGCACCTATGACACTGGGGCCTCCTCTGGAGGCCAAGTTAGGTCATTACCCGGCACCTCAGCTGAAGTTGTTTGCAGATATTTCAGCCTGGTCTTTTTCACTGATGTGCTGGGCCCCACCATCATTGAAGATGGGGATATTTGAAGTGCCTCCTACAGTGAGTTGTTTAATTGGCCATTGCCACTCACAACTGGATGGGGTGGGACTGCAGAGCTTAGATCTGATCTATTGGTTCAGGGATTGCTTATCTCTTTCTATTGCATGTTGCTTTCACTGTTTAGCGTGCAAGCAGTCCTGTGTTTAGTCTCACCAGGTTTCCACATTATTTTTATATAGGAATGCACTTTGCTTGCCCTTGTCATGCCCTCCTGCACTGTTCGAGTGGTAGAGTTGGAGATATACCAGGCCATGAAATTACACATTGAGTTAGAATACAATTCTGATGCTGATGTCCCACAATGTCTCGTGGACGCCCAGTTTTGAGTTGCAAGATCAGGTGAAAGTCTGGCTCCTTTAGCACAGTGGTGAAATGATCATGTGATACAATGTGGCCTCAATGTGAGGACAGGACTTTGCCTCCAGAACAACGGTGCAATGATTACTGTTTTCTTTCGTCAATGTTTGCCTTGGTGCCTGACCAGGTCAGGAATGAATGGCAGATTTTGCTGTGCCAGATTTTTTCCATTCAACTAAGTTTTACAATTCCATATTTTTATTGAATTCCAATTTCGCCATCTGCCATGGTGGGATTTAAACCCTTGGCCCCAGACCATTCGGCTGAATGGCTGCTCCGATGACTAAACCACAATTTCTCTTGATCTGATCAGTATCTCATTACCATTTGTGGATTCTTCCTGTGCTCACTTTGGCTCCTTGGTTTTCTATGTCATGTCATTAACTACACATCTAGATGGTTTCATTGTTAATAAAGTACTTTGGATGTCTTGTAGTCATAAAAGGTCATAAATGCAAAAATATGTCTATTTTTCTTTCTCTCTTCTAATACAAATGGGTGGCACTTTAATGTAAAGCCTAATTAAAGCTGGTTTTTGGATTCTCTGCTTTATTGGCTTCATATTAAATTGACATACTTTGTCCCTTTTAAATTCATGTTTCTTTTCCCTTTGAATTCAGTCATTGTACGCATACAGATTAAATGAAAGTGATTGCAATTCCAATCCCTGAGTTTACTTCATAGTTGGAAGTCGGTCAGCCTGTCTGGCAGAGTATAGACTTGTAGGAAGGAAACAAGTCAGGCCTGAACAAATACGGACAGTGTGATTTGTTCAGTTAAATGGATGACAGCTGACGATTACATAAAATCCAAACAAACCACAGCAGTCAGTGAAAGGTTCATTGAGTGATTATCAGAAAGTACTTAGCTCTTTGGAAACCTCACAAGAAAGATAAAATAAACTTGATAAGTCCCATAGTCAGAAAAGATAAAGAAAGGACATTCATAAGAAAAAGTTATCTTAAAAAAACTTATTAGACATTATTTTGTCTGCTTGGGCACTCAGATAAAGCTAAAAAGGTATAGTTGGAATATATCACAGCTAGGTTTTCAATTGTTCATTGTTTCATAAATGTATTTGAGCTGGCCTGACGTAATGCTGTACAAACCCAAAACTGAAACGCAGTCCTGTGGAAGCCAGTGTTGAATAAACTATTCATAAACTAAACTATTCATTTTCCTGAAAAATCACAAAGAAAATGTACTTGGATCTGACCAGCAATGTTGGATACACTGAAAGGATTAGGAACTTGGGATTCACTCGTAATTTGATTTAAGGCATGGTAATCCATGTTAAAAAAAACCTTCAAAAGAAGCAAAGAAAGCTAAGTCATTTTTGTTTGAAGGTGTTGATCGAATTGTGTTCGGTTTTAAGGCTGGCATCTGTGCTTCTCCACAGCATGCAGTAAAACATGAAATTCAAACCATGTGGTGCGATGTCTGTTATAGTGATTCAGGTATGGCAGTCTGCCTAGGTCTACCAATAGGAGCTGTAACTCGCAAAAGGAAGCTCACAGAACAGAGAAGAGAATAATCCCATGCAACAAATTTTCAGGTCAGGATGACCCCTGTCAATCCATTCTGGGTTCACTTAGTTGATTTCAGCTAGGATCATGATTGCTATTTTTGACTTCTGCACACCTATTCAGGGAGGATAATAGTGGTTCCAACAACAGGCTACTATCCTGGACCTCCTACCAGAAGTGCACATCTGTGTGTGTCAGCAGAGGTAGGAAGGCAAACCCATCCCTCTCCTGAAACTCACAATCACGGATGAAGCATGGCCTTTTGGGGAAGAGGATGACCTTGCAGAGGCAAGTTTTACCTCAATGTAGATTTGCTGCTTTCAGAGAAGGAGAGTCAGGCAGGGAGAAAGAACAAAGGGCACATTTGCCAGGTCTGAGAGAACTTGATACAGTCGGGTGACAACGTCCGAGGACCCAACCTCCACCAGAATTAAGTTCTGGGTAGTAAAGCATGAGGTTCTCTCCATTAATTGCTTCCACTTTCAATGGGAAGCTACTGTCCATTCCCAAGGCCAAGGACCAGTTCCACCTCCTGGAAACGCCTACCGAAGGTACCGTCAGAATGCTGTTAGTGAATGACTGCTCCTGGACAATCCTCCTGAGAGTCAATAGAGGCAACGATTAATTCCAATTAAGTAATGTTTTTATCATAATAGAGGACAGTTTTAGTGACATTGCTCAGAGTTGATTCGTTCCATGTTTTTAACATGATGTCAACTCCTCAATATGTTACTGCCTTGGAAAGTAGCATTGTGGTCTTCAACAAGAATCCTGTACATTATCTTACCAAATATACATTTCACTCTTATTCGAAATGTACCTTCTGTCTTAGTATGCTACAAATCACAGTGTATGATACTCCCTGTGTATGATATTTCGGGCTTCAAAATGTTGGAACAGAAGGGAAACATTATATTTGGAGATTTAATTTATATAGAAGGCGGCTTACCACTACCTTCCTGAGCGATATTAAGGATTGGCAATAAATGCTGACATTGCTCAACTTCCATGAGTGAATAAAAAAAGGCAATTCCTTTTTCTATCCAATAAGCCACAATATGCTGTTTTAATATTATCTTTATTATATTTTTTCTAGAAATAGGGACAGAAAACAAATGACACAAAATAAAGTCTAGATTGTTTCATACAACTCTGCCATTTCCCCAACTGATGCATGTGTAGCCTTGTGACAGATGGCTGGATATTAACACAGAAATCCCTCAACATTGGACTTGCAAAACTCAAACCAATGCGAAACATCCATCATCCAGATAATCAGGAGAAGCCTGGATACAGAGCATCTTTATGTCTGTGCTTTGAAATCTAAGTTCACTTGGCAATCATTGAGTGCACTCAGTGTATTTGCATGGAAGAGACTGCAGCAGATTTCTCTCTTGTGATATCCAGGGTTCTTGTTGAGCCTTATGCAGTGACTAACATGTATGCACACAGAATCCTATTGCAATTGGTTTTATTGATAAAGAGAAGAGTACCTGCATGTTAGGTTTATGATAAATTGATCTAAATGATTCCATGCCTCAGCGTGCACAGAATTCACAGCTTCTGCTGTGTGAAAGACTTCTACAGAGCACAGTTATTATGAAGTCCTGAATACAGCTGGCTTGCGATAAATCTCGTATTATTTTCGTCCTTTATTATACTTGATTATTGTTCTGATACTCAGTTTTTTCTTAATATTTGGTTGATAGCATCTGTTTGCCTCATTTTATGCTTCCTTTGGCCTGTGACAGTTCATTGAGAAGTGTTTTGTGGGGAAAATGTGTGACAGCTTTCTCACATCGTAGAGGAAATCACAAGAAAGTGAGGAGGAGAAAGCATTCATTAGAAATGAAAATGTTTCACTGTTAGGTGCACAGCATTATGGGCTTGGTAAGGCTAAATCCTCACACGTCTCCACTGTGGCTTCATCTCTCCCTAGCTTTGTAGTCACCTCCTGCTGCACAAACCTCTAAATTCACTGCGCACCTTCAATCCTTAACTTCCATCACTTTCTAACTGCATAGGCCCTAAGCTCTTGAATTCTCTCTGTAAGTTTCTCTATTTTGTTGTTTAACTTTAATTGAAACAGGGCTTTATCTTTCTCTTGATGGGGTTGCATGTCACTGGGAAGGCCAGTATGTAATGGCTGTCCCTAATTACCATTGAGAAGGTGTTGGTGAGCTGCATTGCTGAACCACGACAACACCCTTCCAAGGTTTGGGCTCGAAAATGGTGAACGAACGACGATAACTTTCTAAGTCAGGCAGTATGTGACTCAGGGTGAATGTGATGTTTTTGTAAGTAAGCAATGTGCTGTGTCAAGAGGTAACCGATGGTGGTGGTGTGCATACTTCTTGACTCACTTCACCTCAGGGATGCCAGCTTAGAGTTGCTGGATCCACTCACACGTACAACAATGCGGTTAACTCTTACCTGCCCTATGGGCAATTACGGATGGGCAATAAATGATGGTTTAGCTGGCAATGCCCACATCCCATGAATGAATTTTAAAAAGTTGCCGTTTTAGTTAGCAATAATGAATACTGCAGAAAGTCTGCAAGAGAAAATAATGAGAAATTCTCCCAGTACTGTTTGCTAAAGAATCTGATTGTTTCTAACAATCTTCCACTCTGTCCATCAACTAATCTCATTGGATGGGGGATCCTCCAGGCCAGCTTCCTGAACAGCCCGAATAATTTAAATCGAGAACCTCCGATCCCTGTGGAAAATAGTGATGTTTTCAGTGCAGGAAAGTGGAAGCAGGAATCAAATTCTGAGATGGCTGACTTTACCTCCAGAGGCCACAAGGTGGGAAGGGCATCAGTCAAAGATGACAATCTCAAGTAGGAAATGGGATCCTCAAGGGTAAAGCAGATTTTAACTCCGAGGAGCTCAGTTGAATGCTGCAGCAGTTGGTCAATTCCAGCAGTACAGTTATATCAAAGAACTGAAATTAGGTGGGTCAAAGACACAAAGACTGTATTATCATGGCCTTGGAGCGAAGGAGGGCAGAAAGAAGGATGATAGACTGCTGATGCTAGAGTCAGAGATAACACCGTGTGGAGCTGGAGGAACACAGCAGGCCAGGCAGCATCAGAGGAGCTCCTCTGATGCTGCCTGGCCTGCAGTGTTCCTCCAGAAAGAAGGGTGATGTCTGGTTTAGAACAGGGCAGGACTTTTCTTTGTTCATTGGATGTGTTGATCAGCGGCCTACCCATTACCAAAACCAATTGTTTTCAAGTCACAGATTGGAGCAGGAAATGGAGCAGCTCCACCATTTCCAGCTTATATCTTGCCAATGTACCATTGCTAACATTGACCAGATTATCTGTTTTAGACAATGTTGTTTGAGCAAGCCCAGTGGGAAAGTTCAATCCCCTAAATCTGAAATCGCAAGTTCTAAATGATGGAGTTATTGTTTCTAATATTGGCCCCTACTTTGCCATGTTAATAGTGGTGGTGTAGTCAACATTTGCCATCATTAAGGCCGTGAAACAAACAATGGCCTGTGGCATCTGCAGACATTCAGTTAACCATGGAATTCCAGATATTGCTGTCAATGTTTCCCTGTTCCTTCACAGTATGTATCGTTGAAATCCCTAAAATGAAAATATTTAGATATTGTTTCATTTGCCATGAACCTCCTATTTTCATGCTATTTATTTTGCTGGAAAAGTGCTGAGAAAATTAACACTTTGGATTTTTAGTGGCATGCTGCTGAACAAGAACCTGGAACACTAGGTGTTCCACAAGGATCAGCTCTGGAACCTCTGTTGTATGTAATGTATATATAAATGATTTGGATGAAAGTGTAAATGGTCTGATCAGTAAGTTTGCAGATGACACAAAATTTGGTGGAGTTGTGAGTAATGCGGAAGGTTGTCAAAGGATACAGCAGGAAATAGATCAGTTGGAAGGTTGGGCAAAGAAATGACAGATGGAGTTTAATCTGCACAAGTGTGAGGTGATGCATTTTGGAAGGTCAAATAGAAGAAGAAAGTATACAGTAAACGACATGACCCTTAGGAGCATCCATGTACAGAGGGGTCTTGGGGTCCAATTCCACAGCTCCCTGAAAGTGGCAACACAAGTGGATAAGGTGGTAAAGAAGGCATAGGGCATGCTTACCTTCAGCAGTCGGGGCATTGAGTATAAAATATGGCGAGTCATAATGTAGCTGTATGAGACTTCAGCTAAGCTGCCTTCGGAGTACTGTGTGCAGTTCTGTTTGCCAGACTATAGGCAGAAAGTGGAGGCTTTGGAAAGTGGGAAAAAGAGGTTTACCAGGATGTTGCCTGCATTGGAGTGTATTAGCTAATAGAAGAGGTTGCACAAACTTGGATTGTTTTCGCTAGAGCATCAGAGGCTGAGAGGTGACCTGATAAGACTATAAGTAATTATCAGTGGCATGGATAGGGTGGATAGTTGGAGTCTTTTTCCCAGGGTGGAACTGTTAAGTTCGAGGATGTGAGAGGGGGAAAGTTTAAAGGAGATGTGCAAAGAAAACCTTTTACACAGACATTGATCAGTGCCTGCGATGTGCTGCTAGGGGTGGTGGTAGAAGCAGATACGATAGCAACATTTAAGAGTCATTTGGACAGACACATGAACAAGCAGGGAATAAAGAGAGACAGACCATGTGCAGGCAGATGGGATTGGGTTAGAATAACGTCACAGTCAGCACAAACACGGTGGGCAGAAAGACCTGCTCCTATGTTGTACTGTTCTATGTTCTATATTTGGGGACTGTCAAATTTCTTGATTTTGAAAATGAATCCATCACATTTTTCTAAAAATAAGGAAAATAATTTCTCTTTAAAGTTTCCCTTGCATTTCAACATTCAACTCTATTAGCTTAGGTCTATTTGTATGTCCCAATTTTTAATTTGCAGAATGGTTAAAAAGTGAAAGAAAACAAAACACTGGTTTTTACTTCCTGGATTGGTGCCTGTGAGAATTGTTCAATGGGATCGGATGTTCACAGCTCAAAAATTGCTAGAACTTTGTGGGCAGTTTTGTTTGAGGTATCACTGCTGCACTGAACACAAAGACCAGGTTTTATAACAACAGCTAACAAATAGGTTCAATTAAAGGTACAAACATCAAATCAAATGCAGTTCAGTATAAATCAATAACATCATGAGCTGATTATTTAATGTGTTGCTCATTATAATCAATAAGAATGTTAGTTTAATTATTTATACTAAAGTGTAGGTTTCCTGATTCCTGCAGAGGTTTGAAACAGACTGTTAGTCCCTTATGACTAATGTATTAGATCCATCACTTAAAAGACTTTGCCCACAATTACTGTGCAATTCCTAAGTTTGAAGGTTCTGTTGAAAAGGATGTAATTTAGAGAAGGAACAATATGTTGAGATAGCACACAGAATTAGTGCCTGAGAAAGTATCCCTAAAGTAAAATAGGTGAAGCAAGCAATTATGGTGAGAGAGGCTCATTATTAAGGTTAATAGTGTAGGTGCGCAATGAGTGAATAAAATTTAAATGTTATTATTGAGTTTACTACTGATGAAACTGATTAACAGAAGCCAGTTGAGATCTGACTATGATTAATTTTGGAAGAAGGGCATGTGTTTGCAATCCTAAGGGAAAAGATGAGCTGCCTCTCGCACTGTCTTAAAGTACAGCAAAGAAAATACATCTTCTCGAAATTCACCCTGGTATCTGGGCCAATCTGCTGCTTGTGAAAGTTTGCTTTAGCTACTGTGTGAATTATTATGAGAAACAGGGTAGAGATCAATACTGAGAATTGGAATAGGTTTAGAGCAGTAAATTGTCTTTTTTTCCCAAAGAGATGAATTATACCTAAAGGAAGATGTGTGCATGTAAATAAGTTCACCGAAATTAAAGATGCAGAAGAAGGAAATAAGCAAATGAAAAAATACAGTAATTACTAAAATGGTTTGAGCAGTTGATAGGCATTGCCCCGAACTCATTGCCTCAGATAATGGTCAAAGCGAAGGCAACAGATGATTTCAAAAGAAATTGGATGGGCTCTTGAGTAATACAAACTTGAAGGGCTGCAGGGATAGAGTAAGGGAAAGGGACTCACTGGATTTCAGTACAAATAACCAGCATGGACTCAAAGGGTCAAATAACTTCCTTCTGTGCTATAACGACTCTTTCACTCTGTGATTCTATGGTGGTCAAATGAGAATGCATTGATACTTGTAAGAACAGGACTCAAAAGGTTTACTCTTAGAATTTCTACAGTGTGGAAGCAGGCTATTTGGCCCATTGAAGAACATCTCACCCAGACCCAGACCAACTCCTTACCCTATCCCTGTATTTGCCATGGCTAATCCACCTAGCCTACACATCCCCAGGCATTATGGGCAATTTAACATGGCCAATCCACCTAACCTGCACATCTTTGGACCGTAGGAGGAAACACACACAGACACATGGAGGATGTGTAAATTCCATGCAGAAAGTCACCCAAGGGTGGAATTGAACGCAGGTCCCTGGCACTGTGGGGCAGTAGTGCTAACCAGTGAGCCACCATGCCAGTAAGATATTATTAACTTAAAATTTGTGTATTCGGCAAATGAAATGGCTATGGGAAAGGACCTTATCCTCTGCATCAAGCTCTTGGGTAGAAAACTGGAAGGACACAGGAAAATCTGATTTTAATATTAATGGAGTTTGTGACATGCTACAAGGGGAGTAAGCTGTGTGTTGGTAAAGGTCATAATGATGAGATAGTTCCACCAACTATGATATAACCAACAGTTATGCATTTATGGTAGTGCAGCGATTTGTCTGCCCATGTGCATATAAATAAAATAAACCATTGTTAACTTAATTTGTGGGCTGTTGTTGGAAGTGTGGACACTGAAGTACAAGAGGCTAACTAAGTTAGAAAGATAATAACACTGGGTCTAGCAGCTCCATCATTATAATCACAACTCCGATAGTAGTTCCAACAACAAAAGCTTTATCATATCGCATTACAATGGTTGCCAAGGTAACTGGAAGATACATTTATAGATCCCAATGGATTTTCAAGTCAATTGTATTGCTTACTGGCTGAGCTATTCTGGCAATGCTGTAATGGTTGTTATGGTAACAGAATATAATCACTAAGGCCTTGAAAACCAGAATAATTTTGGGTCACACTTCATTACATTATGTAATGAAGTTAGAAGAGATTTGTCTAGTCCAACCTCTCCTAATTATTATTTTCCCAATTGGAACAGTGGTTGCAACCGTGCAACTGGAAAAGAAGGTGGATGTAGAAAGGCAATGTTTGCAAAAGCAGATGTCATGGTTATAAGCTAAGAAAGCAAAGTGCCAAATATAATTTAGTTTGAATTGTATTTTGGACAAAAAGGACTGACTTGAATGAAGTACCCAAACAGGGCCTGGTTCACAATGAAGGCTTGCATGGCCTTGGAGTCAAACTAAAAGGGAAATGAAAATAATTCTTTGTGACTATTGAACAAGATGTAAACATTGGGCGGATAGTTTGAGATCTGTTATCAGGTACAGATCAGGAGCAAATTCAAGTTAATATCAATAAATAAGCAATGGTTTCCACTGATTGAAAGCTTGAGTAACATGTTATGCATTGAAGGGACGGGAAAAATTTCGGTGTCAGGAAACTTGTCATTTTCTATGTTTAGGCACTCTTGCACTTTTAAAACTCCTCTCATGTCCCTGGGAAGTGTTTCACAGCCAACGATGAACAGCAGTTCCTCTTGTAGGAAAAACATCAGCCGAAGGCTGTATGGTAAGGCTCTACAAATAATAAATGATTAAATAATACAGTTTGATTGTGTTAATCAAAGGATTGATGCTGAAACTCCCATCCATCTCTTTGAACAATGAAAAGGGGCCAGCTAGTAACTGTGTAGCCCTCCGCTAGTGCTGCCTAGTGACTACCTGGGACTGTGCAAGCAAGCCTCAGAAGTGAGATTTAAACCTGGGTCACCTCATTACTGGAAAAATAGAGGTACAGCAACAGGACATTCCCTCATGGTACACAAATACCTCTTTTGTGTTCCTGTTTTGGTGGTGAAACTTCAAATTGTAATTAATTGTTGACAAGTGCATTAATTTTGAGGGAAGGTTAGTGATACTTTCCGTGTGTAGAGAGAAAATTAAGCTTTTGTTTTCTTCTTTATTTATTCATGGGATATGGGAATCATAGGTGAGGTCAGCATTTGTTGACCCTCCTAAATGCCCTTGAGGATAATTAAGATTCAACCACATTGCTGTGGGTCTGGAGTCGTGTGTGGGCCAATCCCAGTAAGGACAGCAATATCCTTCTTAGTGAGCCAGATAGTTTTTCTTTTACAACAAACCTTGATAGTTGTCATGGGCACCATTACTAAGGCAAGCTCTTACATTCCACCTTTTATTAATTCTATTTAAATTCTACCTACTGTTTTGATGGTTGGGATTTGAACCTACGTCCCCCAGGGATTTACCCTGCTGTCTGGATCCCTAATCCAGTGCCATTACCATTATGCCAGGGACAGGGATAGAAATCACATGCTCCTGACCCAGACCCCAACTCCTACCTCTGGCCACAAACCCAAGGACAAAACCCCTGCCTCAATACTAACACAGCGAGCCCCATGGAGCTTTTGTTATTGGGCTCTACTGTACCCTCCTGATCTGGACCATGCCACCATCTTCCCCAGCTCATTGGCATCTATATGTCTTGAAAGTGGCCCAAACAAGGCTAAACCTATGATACTGCTTGAAGAGGGCTCAATCTAGAAAAACAAGACATCGAGCTTATTGTCTTTAGAATGATTTGTCTGGCAAGGATGAGGATGCTGGAGTTCTTGGCATAATTGGTTGCTAGGCTGGTTGAGTTGAGGTAACCTGGGATGGAACTGAATTGACCAAATGCCTTTACTTGTCCCTTATCTTTTCAAGGTGAATCCTGCGTCCACTCACTGTTCAGATTTGTGTAAATCATAGTTACTTGAGTGAAGTTCTGTATTGTTGGCTTTCCCAGTTGAGCTGTTTTCCAGCCTAAGTTACTGCCTCAAGGAGTGAGAAAATAGGGAGTAATATTCTCAGCTGTATATTTAAATAAGTCAACTATTGGTTATTTGCACCGGAAGGAAGAGCAATTAAGAACTTGGGAGACAGCCACATAAGGATCCCAAGGCATAACTTTGATATAAGCGTTGTGGTAGGGAAAAGTTTAGCCTTTTTAATATGAGAAATTGCAAATTGGGTGAAAGTGCTGTAACAATGCACTATACATCAATATGTGGCAGTCTGCTAATTACTGAACAAACATTATAGCCTTCAAGCACACTCTTGTTTAAAATCACATCATGCTAATAGTTTTAAAATGGGTTTGTTCAACAGTATGTAATCTCATAACCATTGAGTGCCATGTCTCGAATTAGTTGCCCACAATTCGCTGATTGATTTGGATGGAAGGTTGCAGTCTACAATAATGTGGTAATGTCTTGCTCAGTTTTGAAATCTGACAGGTCAGATTCTTTCTTGGTTTGACCATGGAAATTTTATGTTCCCACGTATTCAGCAATTGAAGGCAACTTAGTCCCCTTTCATATTGTTTATTTGATGCTCCTGAACTAAATTTAATTGCAGCTTCCCTCGGAAGGCATCAATCTTCTGCAACTTGATGGTGAGTTTCTTTTTTCCCCTTCAATCTTCTTACTTTTCTCCTTCACTCACCTAAAGACACTGCCTCATGATTCAATCTGATTTGATGGGTTCTGTCTGTACTTTTGTAGCTGTCTTGTAACTAAAATGAGTTTTGAATTGGACAAGTAGAACTTTGCATCCCTTTTGACTGTTCTTGCTCTTTCTGGGGGTAAGCATCTTGTCATAATTGCAAAACAGATCTCATGGCTTTATGTATTCCATGTGTCCCATTTTCTCATATTTTCCTAGAGTCTTCCAAAGGCACATCCATTCACATTCCCATTGTCCCTTTCAAAGTTTTTACTTATATTAATGTTTCTGATCACCACCTCATCTTCCTTTGGTACTCTTCTGTGTTTTTATCTTTTATATACCTTTTCTTTCCTGTCCACTTTTTTAAACACGTGTATTTGTCTCTTATGTCATGGTTCTGATTGCTGGACACAGTCTGGAAGTTCTGGCTAATTGTTTTCTGCACAGATATTGAATAACTGCTTCATCTGTTTTGTTTTCTTGTTTAGGATTGCCAACATTTGCAATACTGTATTTTATTTTTGACATGTAGCCACCGAAGTAATATAGAAATTGCTGCAGCACTGTCAGAGGCATCTTCTTTCCCAACGAGAGGATAAACTGAGGTACCATCTGTTCCCTAGATGTAAAAGATCCCAAGGCACTTATTTCAAACAAAGGTTGGAAAGTTCTGCCTTGTGTTCTGACCAATATTTCTCTCTCAGTTAACATTACCAACACCATTAATCTGTTAATCACCAATTACAAAATGGCTGCTACACTTCCCACATTAAACAATGACTACACCTTAAAAGTTCGCTTCATTGACTGTAAAAGGTTTTGGGACATCATGAAGTTATGAAAGGTTGCAATAAAATGTAAGACTTTCTTTTTAAACGACACTAGAAGTCAAGCCAGGCTACATACTAACTATTTTGCTTAATGTCTCCAATTGGAAAGTTAATACTTTTTTTTTGTTGACACACAATGTAATCCCCTCAGATTGAAGAGTATATTATTTTTGCAACAAAATTAGATATAAAAGAAGCAGTTTAGGTTTTAACGATTCCAGATCTCCGGTCAAGCTGCAGATTGGATGGAAGGTTACAACATAAATTTTAAAAATGGAAACTGAATGGATCCCACTTCTGTTGTGACATTGGGCCATTTGAAGACTGGTTCTCCTTTGACTGGACCCCTCAATAATGTTTCTCCATGACATGCTGATGGACCTTCTCTTTCACACTTCAGAAATGTGATGTAGTTTCCAGTCTGCGATTCAGTGCAGTTCCCAAATCTCTTGCCCAGCAGCTAGAAAGAAAGTGAAGGATGGTCGCCTGAGTCAGAGCTGTTTCAACTTTAACGCAGGGAATAAAAGCATCCAATTAAAATAGAACTATTGAGCAAAATTATTGATCTCTATTCTCTTCCCACTCTCCTGCTGCAGGGAAATGCAAGACATTAATTTGGCAACAGTTGTTTGTTTTTGAACCATTGTGTTCAGGGAGATCCAAATGCATGTTTCCTCGGAGCAGCAATCTGCAACCCACAGGCACAGTCTCAGGCAAGATGCCTACCGGAACTTTGCCGCTGGTCTGTTTGAAAGCACTGGTCTACAACAGTAAGCTGTCAATTTGTGAAAGCATGGAACCTTGCAGGTAGCAAACAAAGGTTGTGTAGAAATAGACAACTTTCGAAACTTGTACTTCAGAGGCAACAGTTCCCACGGAGCACGTTTCACCTCACAGTTTTACCCCGAGGGTTGTTTTAACATAGTTGAGTATCACTCATTTTGAATGGAATCTTTTTAGAAGCCTTGAAACTATTGCAAGCTTCTCTCTCTACCTCACTCGATTTCTCACATGATTCTCTCAGATTTCTCACCACATTGTTCAAGATCCTGAAGACCCCTATCCCTTGTAATTTGAATCATCCATTTTGATCTAGTTAATTACAATTTAATTGAAGTGTGATATCTGCGTGCCTAAGAAAGAAATAAAAATAATGTTGGCGACGATTCAAGAGGGAATGAATCCACAGGGAGCCGATTCCCTCTCCTTTCCTGCGTCAATACAACATGCCAAAGGAATCACAGTCAGACAGTATATTCTGTGCCAGCCAAATGCCACACCTTCCCACAAGTGTGACTAGTTGGCATTTGATGGCAGGCCGCATACATTGTTGATCTTCCTTCTTTGACTCGGGGGATAGAGGTAGTTGCGCCTCTATCCTACTGAGAAAGTCATTTGTTCAGTGCATAGAGGTTGAATTGTGCTGGTGAAAGAGATCCATGCTTTCAGCAACTGGAGACAGCCACCTCATTATTCATTTGCCTTATGCTTAAATCTGTTGCAGTGGAGTAGTTAATTTACTCTCCAGCAGAATGGATACAGCAGGACACTGCTCATAGCAAGTACAATATGACTGATTACCAATATCGTAC
This sequence comes from Ginglymostoma cirratum, assembly GCA_024137785.1. Classification (NCBI taxonomy): domain Eukaryota; kingdom Metazoa; phylum Chordata; class Chondrichthyes; order Orectolobiformes; family Ginglymostomatidae; genus Ginglymostoma; species Ginglymostoma cirratum. The sequence goes on along the minus strand of JAHRHZ010000067.1, from coordinate 3,376,275 downwards.
TGCACAGATCACTGGGGAGACGTATAGATTCACAAAGCATAATGCTGCTTATTCAAGGTATTTTCAAAAAATAGTACTTATGATTAAAATTAATTTCAAAACTCAGTTCTGCCTTGAATAGATGGCTGGGTTTTTGTTTATTCACTCGTGGAAAGAGGAGTTGGTGGCTAGGCCAACATTTATTGCACCTTGAACCAAGTGACCTGCTCAGCCATTTCAGAGGGCAGTTAAGAGTCAATCTCATTGGTATGGGTCTGGATGTAGGCCAGACCAGGTAAGGATGGCAGATTTCCTTCCCTAAACATTACCAGTGAACCAGATCAGTGTTTATGACAATGGTAACATGCTAGATTTCAATTGCAGATTTTTGTTTAAAATCACTGAATTCAAATTTCACTTTCTGTCATAGTAGGACTTGGACTCACACGCCCGAATATTAGCGGAATGCAAATCCAGTGACTTTGTCTCTATTCTATCCCATTATCATGCTACTCATAGAGCATTACCACTGCTGTAGCAAACTCCTGATGTTCTCACCTGAGCAGATAACCAATTCAAAACAGTGATGATTAAAATCTCCAGGAGGCAGAGTGCAGCAGACTGACGTCAAATCACATGGACACACAGCACCGCTCAGCTTTCTTCATTGATAACACTGTGATGGGAAGGATTTTCTCCCCCTACAGGGCACTGGCCAATGTGAAACACTTCTATCTATAGAGCAGATTTAATTGGTCGGATTGAATTTACCTGGGTGGGAAGAAGCAGTGTTTGTGCACCCGTTTCCACTTTGGCCTTTGCAGCCTAGGAGATGGTGGTCTGTGCAATGGTAGGTCACCTCATCGAGCAGGAACTCCACACCAATTTGGCAGCTTCGGCCGTGCTGGCTGCAGCTGAGGGCCATGGGTGAAGAAGCTGCAAGATTTACAGGCCTCTCTTTCCTCTCGGTCCGCTTTGGCAGCCGAGCTATCCCCTTCCCCCTCACCGCTTCCAACACCTTCCAAACAAATCGCCAACCTCCCGAGGTCAGGGCTATCGGCAATGAAGGTGGACGTGGTACTTGGAGGTCAGTCATGATTGTACATTGTGCAGCACCGTCTTCACAAACTGAAGCAAACCATGTTCAAAAGAACCAAGACCCAGACAATATCCAGGTTTGAATTGAATTAGCTTTAGTGTCAGATGCACTCACATGAGCACAGTGCAAAGTTTGCAAGTCGCCACTTATGACTCCATCTTAGGCACAAATGTACCCAGGGTACAGAGCCTTAGGAGCAAGCAGAATAATAAAGAAACGAAGTTAAAACGTTAAGCATTACAGTGCTTCTTACAAAAAGGTAGAAAAACAAATGAGCACAGTTAAAAGTTCAATACCATAAGGGGCCTGGCCATGCTGGGGTTCACTCTCCTCACAAGAGATCTACCTCCCTGGCTTTGGGCTTGACCCCATCCCCTCTGGCTGCCTCGGCCTGCAGGTTCCTGATCTCACCATCGCTCCGGACGACTGCCATCGACACTAAGACCTTTCTCACCGCCACGCTGCTACTCTGCTGCTGTCTCCCAGGGTGGCAGAATGTAAGGGCAACACCAGATCCATATTAAAAAGCGAAACCTACATTCACTGTTGGGAGAACAGAAAACATTTCTCTCATCTTGTTTCCTTTCTCATCCCAGGGCTGAGTGTTTCGAACTCTCATTGCAATTTTGTATTCGCTGTTCTTGACCTGGCAGCTGTTCCATTGGATCATCTTGCCCATGAAAAATGGAATGGCATTCACCAGGAACTCAAGCAGAAGGAGATGGGAGCAGTGGTTTGAGTTGAGATGTGGCTACTACCATTAACACCACAGTACTGCCAGGCAATGATCATCAGCAACAAGAGAGAATCTAACCATTGACCCTTGACATTCAATGGTATTGCCATCACTGAATCCCCCATTATTAACATCCTGGGGGTTACCATTTACCAGAAATCGAACTGGAAAAGTCATGTAAATACTATGGGGTACAACAGTAGGTCAGAGGCTAGGAATCCTGCAGTTGGCAACTCACTTCCTGACTCCCCAAACCCCCACCCACTGTCCACAAGGCACAAGTCAGGAGTATGATGGAATACTCCCCACCTGCCTGGATAGATGCAGCTCCAGCAACACTCCAGAAGCTCGACACTATCCAGGACAAAGCAACCTATTTAATTAGCACCACATCCAGAAACATTTGGTCCCTCCACCACTGACAGTCAGTAGCAGCAGTATGTGCCATCTAAAAGATACACTGCAGAAATTCACCAAGGTTCATACACAGCACCTTCCAAACTCGCGACAATTTCCATCGGGAATGACAAGGGCTGCAGATACATGAGAACACCACCACCTGCAACTTCCCCTCCAAGCCACTGACCATCTTGACTTGGAAATATATCATGGTAGCTTCGGCGTCCCTAGATAAACATCCCGGAACTCCTTCCCTTAATAGGATTGTGGGCCCACCTACAGCATAAGCATGTGGACTGAAGCGATTCAAGAAGGCAGCTCAACGATCGGGATAAGCAATAAATGTTGGCCCAGCCAATGACACCCACATTCTGTGAATAAATAGAAGAATTGATTCCCAGTTGTCAGCGCCAATATCCACCATATTCATTTCTCTCTTGTGCATGTCCTTTGTCACAGTCCAATGTTAATTCAGCACAGCAGGACTTTAGGTATAGAGCTGTCATCCATCTGATGAACATGGCTAAGCCAGTGCAGATGTTATTGAGGTAGCAATGAGTGCATGTTGATAGATGTGTATATGTTGGTGGAATTAGGATGCTCCAGGACCTCTGAGCCAGTAACCTAACCCTGTCAAGAGAGGCTGAGTATATATCTGAGGTTACACAGGTGGAAGCTGTTCAGTTTTTTTTTTCCTGCCCAGCATACACTGTCTCATTCTCACCCTTGTAGGGGCGTGTACTGTAGATGTAGGCTTGAATGATATGCAGTTTCTTATTCAGTTTGCTGCTGTTTCACAGTCGCTCACTGAGCTTGTATCAAGAGGTAGATTACTAGTGACCGTAGAGGCTATCACTCTGAAACTATCAATGATTCCAGTATCATGTCATCAAAGTTGATTGATAACATGTGTCTTCCTGATGCTGATGGTCAAATCCATTCGAGTCAGTCTATCTGCACCTGATTACTCTAAGCTAACCCTTCTGGAAAATGCAATTGTGGCAACGTAGGATCTGCCTCTCCCATCGCAGTCAAGTAACCCAATGCCACTACTTTCTGATATAGTTCTAGACTGCCATATAATATCTAACAAGGCTTGACGCACCAATTAAAGTGTGTATCATTGGCTTATACCAACATGAACTTTATCACATACGCTACAAAAATGAAGATACATGTAAAGATTCTGTCAGAATTACAGTTTGGAAATCAATGTGCTCCTTGACAAAAATAACATATGTAACAGGTACGTGAAAAGTTCCCTCAGAGGTTGCTTTTAGCATAAGACTGCTGCAACTTCATGCTTCATCTATTTTCATTACAGCAGGAAGAGGATTGGAGTCCTTTCCACCTGAATTGAGTTGCCCTTTTGCTGAAACTCAAACCAAACAACTGGCACCTCGCATTCCTTAAAGTGTGATCAGGATTCGTGGATAAAGCTAATTGCTTCGGAGATAAGCGTACGATAAGGAGCAATATTAATCTGTCGGAGTGAGCAACATCCCGTGTTCATCATTAGGCTGGATCAATGTAGCTGCTCTCTCAGCGAGTATAGGCTGAAAGGAGGAGGAATGCTCACCCTGATTGCCATCAAGCGAAAATACATGTGAGCTCAGCTGTGATCCCATCAAAGTCAAATCATCGGCACTCTCGATATAGTTCAAGATTGATTACCAGGGAGACACTCCGGAGGGCTGGAATTCCCAGACAGCCCAGCCTATTCAGCCTCTCCTTATGGCTCAAGCCCTCCAACTGTGTTTCAAATGAACATATCGTGGGGCCACAGGATTGTGTATATATTTTATAAATTCACATTCCCATTATCTCAAGCCAACAGATCTTTGTGTGTTGGTTTAGGCCCAAAGAGATAATGATTATTTTAAAAAGCCCTTTCACAGCCTCACACCCACAAACCTCAAGCAGGACGATGTAGCAAATAAGACTGAATGGCCTCAGCTTCACAATCCGATAGCCCTGCTTCTGAAGTGACATGATAACTTCACAGTGAACAGCAATATACATCAAGAGGCCACTCCGACTGACTGCATATGCTTGAAAATAATGATAATGTGAACGTGAGACTGATGTGCTCTTGTGGCCTACATAATCTGAGCCTCCCGAGTAAATTATTCTCAGCAAGCCATCCATAAATCTGTACAGTACGTCAATAGAACTACCAATCTATGTACAGCGCAAGGTTTATGAATGTCTACAATTACTAACATGTGTACCTCATTATATACCCAGCATCAGTCTTAGCTGCCAAGATGCTAAAATTTCTCAGCCTATGCACTGTATAGGATTGCAGGAAGGTCTAATATCCTCAATGGGGAAGAGGTAAAAAAGCATGCCTCATAAAATGATATGGCTGCCATGATTCATTACAGTGAACCATATGGAAACATGGGCAAGTGCCATTTGGTCATATTGAATTTTTTTGATGTATTATAATCACATCACCATTCATGAAGCACAAATGAGACCATTGTTACCTTGAGCTGCACATGAGTGCAGCTTAGTGATGGTTTTATGGAGTTTTACAGTTAATCCCAAATAATGTACATTTAAAGGATGCCTGAGGGCAGTACATTAAGTTCTTACAAGATGCGCAGTGTGGAAACATCGAAACAGCTGACAACGGACATGCAACAAGCTTCTAAAGCAGCTGACACATTGCTTTGGGGATATTGCATTGTTAAGCAGTCAGTGGACGGTGGAAGGTTTCTTGTTGCAGAGGGACTCTTCTTTGGCCATTCACTACACTGCGAATTGTAAAGATCTTACATATTGGCAAAAGCTGGTTGCAGCCAGAAACAAGGTACTTATGGTCATACCTCCAAAGTGCTTGTTATTTCACATTGATCAACATTCACATTCACTGTGACCAAACAGCAACTTTGATACTTTGAACCCAAGCCGACAGCTCCATTGTGAAATTGGGATCTTGATCTCATTGAAGGATTAAGCTTGTCCATGTGCTAGCTCCATGTGAACGAGCTGGCATGACCATTGTGCCACTGGGGTGAGATAGCTGGGGTCTAAGAGCAAGAAGAAGCTCTACAATCCCAGAATCCAAATGGAACCAGTGCCTTTATACAAAAGTGGTAAATTTTCCAGAGAAACAGGAATCCTGTGGTAGATACTGATCACCATAATAGCAGAAGTAGGCCATTCGGCCCATTAAATCTGCTCTGCCATTCAAAGAGATCATGGCTGATTTGATAATCCTCAACTCCACTTTCCTGACTTTTTTCCTCAAGCCTTGATTCCCTTTCTGATTAAAAATCTATCTATCTCAGTCTTGAATATATTTAATGATCCCAGCCTCTGCAGTAAAGAAATTGACAGATACACCTCAGAGAAGAAATTCCTCCTTGTCTCTGTATTAAATGTGCAACCACTTTATTTCTGAGATGATGCCCTCTGATCCTAGACTCTCCCATAAGGGGAAACAACCTTTCCACATTACCCTGTCAAGTCCCAAAGAACCTTGTATATTTCAATAATTCCAACAAATTCCAACAGTCTACTCTACTCAAGGCCCAATCTACTCAACATTTCCTCATTGGACAGGCCCTCCATACCTGGTACCAGCCTAGTTAACTTTCTCTGGGCTGCCTCTAATGCCAGGATTTATTTCCTTAGCTAAGGGAACCAAAAGTGTTCACAGTATTCCAGCTGTGGTCTGACTTGTGTCTTGTATAGTTTTAGCAAAGCCTCCCAACGTTTATACTTCTTTCCCGTTGAAATAAAGATTAAAATTCCACTGGCCTTCTCTATTACCCACTGAATGTGGCTGCCAGTTTTTTGTGCTTCATAGACAAAATAATGATGCAAGCTCAAACTTGTAACTCTAACACCAGCTTTGGGTTATCTGGAAAGGAATAGCAAGGTCGCATAATGTAACTGCTGCCCCAACATTAACATTGCAGTGAATTCAGACATGGACAGGGTTGTAAAACAGGTGGAATCAGAATTCATGATTATTGTGTGACATTTTGAGTATTCAGTTCTGTTGAATAGAATCAAAGTCAATATTAGGTGGAGTTATAATAGGCATTCAATGTAATGATACTTGCATCTCCCTGCCATGCCCAATGACCAACTTTAATCTCCTCAATTTTTGTGCCTTCTTAAAAGCAATGGAAGAATAAATTCTGTGTGCAGAACTATTGTTTAGATGCCCCAAGTACTAGCTGAGAAGATGGTTTTCATTAATGTCTCTGGGGACAGAGATGCCAGCAACAATTTATAAGTTCATTGCTTACAGGTTTTCTTAGTGAAGGTATATAGTTAACAGTCCCAGACAAGAAACAGGCAACATTGAATAACAGAAACAAAAACTGGAGATGGATTTTCCCATTTTGGAAACATGTGCCCTGGTACACTACCAGCAGCGGAAACCTCAGTAAGTATGGGTGCCAATTAAGAGGCATGGGTGCCAATGCCTAATTATGAGCCTATTATTGGCAACTTACTGGTATCAGGAGATACTGCTATACCACACAGTGTAGAAGGTGCACCCACCCCCATTCCAGTCACCAGGCCTGCCTGACCCTGGCACAAGAAGATAAGATGTTTTCTGAAGAAGAGTCTAGACCCGAAACATCAGCTTTCCTGCTCCTCTGATGCTGCTTGGCCTGCTGTGTTCATCCAGCTCTACACCTTGTTATCAAAGATAAGATGTTTCTTGTCTTTGAGGGCTCCTTTGGTTCTGCTTATGGATGATGAAGCAGGATTACTCGCCTTTTCATAAAATTCTTTAAATTTAAACAACACCTTGGGGTTCTAAAATGATATTTTTTTTGTGAGCACAGCATATCTTCAAGGGGTTTACCATCAATGCAGTACATTTGACATTTAGCTGCTGCAGTAACATAGTGAATCAATCAGCACAGCAAGATCCCAGAAAAAGCCATATGATAATGTCTGGATAATCTTTTTAAGGAAGCTTTTTGAGAGATAAATTTTGTCCAGGACACATTACAATGTCTGGGGGGCTGTACCAACTTGTGGTTCTATCACTAGTCTAGATGTCAAGCCTCATCATAAAACTTTAAGTATAAAGTGGATTGGTAGTTTAGTGCCATCGTTCCAATGAGGCAGTAAGTACTATCCACCTGTTCAGGTGCTCATGGGCAGCTGGGGAAAGATGCTAAAGTCAAGAGGTAGACCAGATCAAAAATAAGCTTCTTCATCTCAATTCACCCTTCAACTAATTTGCCCCAATTACACTAATGCATCTGATCAGACAAATGACTTGGAATTCACCCATTCCTTATCTGACAGTTGGATCTTTTTGAATAGATAGGGAAGCTTCATAACGGTAAGTTTTGTTGTTGTGGGCTTCTCACTCAACACACAAGTGGCACCAATAGCTCCATGCCCTTGCTTCTTAAACAGCACTGCCCAATGCCCCAAAGGCCCTGGGCAAATGATGTTCAGGAAATTAGCAGTGCCATCTTATTGACAGGCCACCATCAATAACTGCCCTATAGTTCGTCAAGGAAAGGGACCGTCAAAAGAGAGATTGCTTTCAGCTACTCAACTTTGGTTTTATATGGGAAACTCAAGCATCAAGATATTTACATCCTTAAAATGTCTTTCTACCACGTCTCCTTGTCTCAAGGGCCAATGCTTACGGTTTTAAAAAAAAGTCTTTCTGTCAGCAGATTCACACTAACGTACAGTCTGGTTAGACTTTAATTGAAGGGATGCCTTCATTGCAGTATTTACTCTTGTTATTCAGTAGCAAAGTTTCCTTTGAAAAGCAACTTTAAGTGGCTTGTGTGTTTGTTTTCTATTTATATAAAACATAAAATATGGATGATTGCAGTGCACAAACAAACTCACGGTTTTGTTTTTGATTCAGTGCGAGAGTGGTGAAATAAAAGCTGTTCACACTGGCTCTGTGTTGGAAGCATGATTCCCCAACAACATGACAGCCTGACTACTCTTAAGGAATAAACCGCCATATTTCAAAGAGGTGGTTTTTACTCAGGGTAGTTTATACTCAACATCACTAAACCCTAAACCAATGAATTGCAACACACAGCACACAGTTCACTGAGAAGTTAGCAGGTTTGTAATTTTTCTTATTGTTCAGGAAAACAATCTCTGATCTGAAGAAGTCAACAAATGAGTGTCAAGGCTGAGGGAAAAAGGAAGAAAGCTACTGTTTAAGTTCCATGTGGTGCATGGGAACATGTGAGGGTTCAGTTGAGGTGGGCTGTTCAGGAAAAACAAGATAGAGAGCAGCATGGAGGTTGCAAGGGACGGCACCGCTGCCTTTCTGAGTCCACCAGGGTTTCAGATGGGGTCAGTCCTGAGAGATCTGTTCACCCAAGGAGCTTTATCGGGGACCTCCGCTGGTGTGGGCAAGTTGGGGAAATCATTTTTGGACGTTGGATGCAGTATGCTGGGTGGGGGGGGGGCGATGACAGTAATTGTGAAGGGAGGCAAATAAACTGATAGGCCATTGGAGGACAAGGCTTACCGTGGAATGGGTGTGAATCAGTGATTTCCACTGCCCTGAGTTCAGCAAAGGGACAGTGCAGCAAGACAGCTGGCATGACTAAGCTGTAGACCCAGGCTGGGGGGCTAATGTGGGGCAGTGAAGATTTGGATGAAAGAATGATTGGGAATGTGGAGAAGCTGGGGTTGATGAGGACAGTAGGAAGAACAGAATATGAGACTTTGGGACAGTCACCTAGGCTGACACTGAGACTCAATCTGTGACACACAAACTGTGTTGCCTTCCATCTTCTTCTAAATCCCCATTGATCAATGGAAATGTAAAATGGCTGTTCCTACACCTGTGCCAAGTGTTTTTATTTCCCTGTGTGGGCACTCAGGTTTTACTTCTGAGTGTTGTGAGGCCCTTCAAAGAGCCATTATGTTAATTTTGCATGTGAACTCATGCAGTGACCAACCACATTGAAAACAGACCCTGGACACGAGCAATCCTCACCATATTACAAATGAATTACAGTCATCTCTGTGAAACAGAACTAATCACAAGTGACATTAAAGGTGGCATCTGTGAGCGGGCCACAGTTCACAAAGATAATTCAAGGTCTCATAGTCTGCTTAAGGGCACGGAGCTGATTTACGCTCTCTAAGTATTTTACAACATTTTATTTGTAATGCTGCTTTTCTTGGTATTGTGAGAGGTGTGGGTTGGGGGAATGAGGTTTTATTGATTCTACCACAGTTACAATCTCCTACTGTACTTGCACATTATGGCATTTGGTGCAGAGATTAGAATAAGCTCCATTATGTCAAAGATTCATGTACAGGAATTCCATGACTTTGGTTATCAGAATGCTCCATCTCCCACTGTATTGACAGTTATTTGTGTGTGATGCTCTAATGTTGACTGATCACATTGCTAAGGTTAGTGCTGCAGCCCAGTAACTGTGTCAAAATCACTGGCTTGTCCCCAGGTGCATTGTGCAATGCACTGGGCATACATTGCACTGAGAGCCCAACATCATGGTGTAGCTGGCCTCATCAATAGAAAAGAGTTCCATTTGGTCATCTGTGATCATCGGTACCTTGACTGTTTGCATGGAGTTTCCTGGAAGCTGCCACAAAGCCTGATGAACCTTTACATCCTTGATCGTTCTCAGATCCTGCTTGTGCGGGTGCCTTACGTAGAAAGCTGCTGGGAGGCAACAGCTACCTTCTGCAACCACGGCTGATGGCTCCATTATGTGGCAATAAATAAATAAATATGAAGCAGCTCACTTTCCCACCAAGGTCATCATGGAGCAGACAACAGGGCTCCTGAAGGTGAAACTCTGATGCTTGGATTGGTCTGGAGGAAGACCTTGCAATCCAGTCGAGACAGACTGTGTCACATAATCCGGACATGCTGTGTTCGGCATGGCTGGAGCAGACAAAGAAGGGATGTACTGAAGGCTGTAGAGCTGGGAGAGTGGCAGCAATCTTCCAGAAAAGGAGAAGACAACATTGAGCAGGGGTAACATCACCCTCAGCACGGTAGTGGGTCAGTAGCACTGGGTGCATCAAGCAGACAGGACTTCAATGGCACCCACTGCCAATAGGCGTGATTTGGGTGAATTACACAGGAACATGCGAATTAGGAGCAGGAGTAGGCAATTCAGCCATTTGAGCATGCTCTGTCATTTAATATAATCATGGTCTATTTTAGCCTGGCTCAACTCCACTTTCCTGCCTGCTCCCTATTACCCTTTATCCCACTTTTCATCAGAAATATATCTGTTTGTTTCTTGAATCTGTTGACTGATTCTGCCTCCACTGCACTCTGGACGTTTCGGGTCTAGACCCTTCTTCAGAAAATTTGCAAGGTGATAATGGAACACGCAGTCTTCATAAATGCTGGCCCTGATCTGGGAGAGAGAGGGAGAGACAGAGCGATCCCCACAGCTACCAAGAGAAGAGGGATCCCAGACAGCTACTCTCCCTGAGAACTATCTGCACAGCTATTTTCCTGACACCTACCAACATAGGCCTTTCCCATAAAGGGGAACCAATGGTAACCGACCAGCAGACTTGACAACAAACGACATCTGAAAACCACCAATTTGACTGACAAGGCCTCAGACACATCCTGAGGTGAAAACTGGCTCATAAAACCACCATTAAGTAAGAAAACCCGAGCTCTCAAAACAGACTTAACACCGTCTGAAGTCTTCGGTGAAGCAACGGCTACAGCAAGTGGGAATGGCCAGCTGTATTTCAAAATTGTGTCTATCCGCAGTGGTGAGCCTATTTTCTCAACACCCAAGGTATCCAACCTAGCTAGAAGGGAGGGGAAGGTGACAGTGCAAGGCACCCCAAGGTCAGGAGATCAGATTAAAGGGTCTGTGTTTGAAACAACTGTTTAGTTTCTAATAGTAATTAGCCTGTGTTAAGTTCGTAATGAATTGTGTCACTTTCACTGTTTTGAATTCGCCTTTTTAACGCTTGTATTTTTATTCACCTTTGTTTTATTTCCCTGTTTATTACTTCTGCTTTTTTAAAATTTCTTGTGATATTCTCACCTTTGCATTTAGTAAACACAGAGATTCTTTGCCCTGAAACACCTGTCTACTGCCTTCTCCACTTCACATTCCTAAATTAAATCCAGTGTCAGAACCAGGGATCTGGGAGTGACTGCAACCACCTAAAAATCAGCAGATTACTGATCACAAACCAGAATCCCTACTGCATTCCCAGTGTTATTTCTTATTATAGATTAACAACAAAACCCATCGGGACCAGACATCCAGCTTATTTGCGCAAGTATTTCTGAAAACTCTACAAAAACAGAGATAGCAAAGGATGAGATTAACTCACTGACACTGGATTTAATTTAGGAATGCGAAGTGCAGAAGGCAGTAGACAGGTGTTTCAGGGCAAAGAATCTTGTTTATTAAAAGTAAACGTGAGTATATCACAAGAAATTTTTAAAAAGTGCCTTTATCATATGATTTTTTTTTCCGAAGAAGGGTCCAGACCCAAAACATCAGCTTTCCTGCTCCTCTGATGCTGCTTGGCCTGCTGTGTTCATCCAGCTCTATACCTTGTTATCTCAGATGCTCCAGCATCGGCAGTTCCTACTATCTCGCACTCAGCTGGGCTTCATTTGAAAGGAAGAAATTGTACTTTCCATCCTACAGCTTTCTCCCCACCATCTCCTGCCTTTTGTAGTTTCTTTTTCTGCTTTATTCCCTGTGCTGCAACCTGTTGCCCAGACAATTTGGGAATGACTTCAGAATCTTCTCTGTGCAGTCTTTAGATGGGCAGAGGTCACTGGACAGTGTATGTCTATGCCCATCGGAGGAAGCTTCTCAAACAGCTCAGTGAGGTGTCTGGATCTCACTGAACCAGAGAAAGTATCTACAGTAAATCTGAATTGGTAATGTGTATTATTTGCATCTATCATGGATTTGACTTGGCCACAAGGGTCAATGTTGGTAACAATCAAATAAGCCTATGGGATGAGGAAATTTCTCCTTCTTCATGATTGAAAGGTGTTTTCGGAATCATCTAGACAAGCTAATGAATCGTTTCTTGTTTATCCCACGGGAAAGACTATTGTTTCACATATTAACCACCTAAGTCTTGACGTCCTTCTTTCTAGAAAGTAAAGCTAAACATACTTTGTTGATAAAAGCCAATATTGGAAGCAACCTTTACTCCCAATTCCCAAATCCTGTCTGATTCTTTTGTGGAAATAGGATCAGATTCCCAAAACATGGCAGAACTTCATTTGATTTTGTTTTTCCGCCTATAAGGGAGAATTGTTCATTTTTGATGAATTGACGAGTAACTTTGAGAAACTGCACCATTTATGACATTTACATCAGGTATCCCAGAGTTACAATGGATATGATTTATGGCAGTGCAATCACTGAGGTGACATGGTGCTGAGGAATTTTGTCCATTTGAGCTTTTCTGAAACTGATTCTTTCAATTTTGTTTTTATTTTTGTATGTATTTTCAGGAAAATTCATTCCTTTCACGCCAACTTTCAGTTTTCCCTGTTTTATTTCAGCAATACATTTGGTGATTCTACAGGGAGGGTATCAATGTCAGAACTGTGCAATCCTCTAGAGATCAGAATACAAGAAACAGAAGGAATGTAGACCAAACAGACAATTGAGCCCGTTTTGTCATGGCTGAGGTATTCAAGAGGCCATTGGATGTTGTTTTGAACAGTGAGGGTGTATGGATATGGGGAAAAGGCAGGAGATTAGCACAAGATAACAAAGCCACACTACCTAACAGAGCCAGTGTAAGCATGATGGGCTGAATGGCCTCCTTCTACTCCCTAATGATTCTGCAATTTGAGCTTCAACTCCATGTTTCCACACATTAGAAACATAGAAATAGAAAAATAGGAACGGGAGTCGCCCATTCAACCCTTCAAGCTTGTTCCACCATTCAAAATGATCTTGGCTGATCATTCAACTCAGTCTTCTGTTCCCACTTTCTCCCCATACATTTTGATCCCTTTAACTTAAAAGTTACATCTAACTCCTTCTTGAAAACATTCAATGTTTTGGCCTCAGCCACTTTCTATGGCAGAGAACTCCACAGGCTCACCACTCTCATTCATCATATTCCTGTATTCCCTGAGAGAACAAATATTTGAGGTTTAAACATATGTGATGGCAGAACATCCACAATCTTCTGGGGTAGAAAATTCACAACCTTTGAGTAAAGTCACTTCCACCTCAGTCCTAAATGTTTGGTCCCTTATTCAGGACTGTGTCCTATGTTTTCATAGAATCCCTACAGTGTAGAAACAGGCCCTTGGGCCGAACTAGTCCACACTGAACTTCAGAGCATCCCACCCAGGCCCATCCCCCTATAACCACCTAATCCACATACCCCTGAACACTATGAGTGATTTAACATGACTAAACCACCTCGCCTGCACATCTTTAGACTGTGGGAAGAAGCTAGAACACCCAGAGGAAACCCCCGCAGACACAGGGAAAATGTGCAAAATCCACACAGATAGTCGCCTGAGGGTGGAATCAAACCTGAGTCCCTGGCACTGTGAGGCAGCAGTGCTAACCACTGAGCCACCATGCTGCCCCAGTTAGGTTCCCCGATTTGTGGAAGCCAATTTCCCAGCATCTTTCCTCCCAAGCGTCCAAGTCTTGAAGGTTTCCAAGATGCCTCTTACTAGACTGGAGAGTATCAATCCATTTGGTGGAAACTAAGCAATGCCGGAGTTAAACTGGAGTGGGGCAAATTTGATGCTCCAATCCAAACATCTTGATGACTCCAGTGTCATACAGTCATAGTCATACAGCATGGAAACAGACACTTTCCTCCATGAAACCAGTCCATGTCGATTATAATCCCGAACTAAACTAGTCCCACCTGCCTGCGCTAGGCCCATAACTCTCCAAACATTTCCTATTCACGTGCTTATCTAAATATCTTTTAAATGTTGTAACTATACCTGCATCCACCACTTCCTCCGGAATTTCAATCCACACACGAATCACTCTCTTCATAAAAACATTACCCCTCATGTCTTTTTTAAATCTTTCTCCTCTCACCTTAAAAATATGCCGCCTAGCCTTGAAATCCCTCATCCTAGGGAAAAGATTCCCACCATTGACCTTATTGTACCCTTCATTATTTTATAAACCTCTATAAGGTCACCCCTCAAGCTCATGTTTTTCTTAGGCAGCAATGTACCCGCCTGATTGAATGGGTGGCTCAGAGACATGTTCAATTCACAGTCCTCTGAAAAATGGATCCATTTTAACCATTGACAATGTGAGCCACCCCAATCAATGAAAGCTGGTCTGCAGGAGAAGGAAGGCCTGTGCAGCCATAGGAAGCATAAGTGACCCCCACTCCCCAACAGACTCCAGACCCGACAAAGGCAAAGTATCAATTTCTCCAATCCTGGACCACACCCCCCCACCCCCCACCCATCATTGTTTCCTGTTGTATTTCCAACTTTGACCACCAATAGATATATATGTGAAAAAGAATCTAAAATTAATGGGACCAAGAATATGTTCTGAAAGCATTACCAATCCCAATGATTGAGCAGAGATCACACTGCGTGCTGTAAGAATCGGGTAGTTTTCTTCTGTTAAATATAAATCACATACACGGGCAAAATATTTGCTTCATCATCAGGGCAAATTTGATAGCTACTCACAATGTTTTCATTATGTAAATATGTGTCAAATATGCACCAGGTCAGGTTGATCGCAGTTTGGCACTGAGCTGGATAATCTGCGACAACTAAACAGCTAAGATATAAAAAGGCCTTTGCATCCGAGAGTAGAATACTTGATTAACTGGTCTAACTAAATTTTCCTACTTTTACTTTCCTTTTAAGCATTTCTTAACAAATTAACTGAAAACAGGCCTTCAGCGAGCAAGGCCACATTAATTTATCTTGAGGCAGGAGAAATAATAAGGAGTAAATATCTTGTGAAGCTCGGTAGTTCTGTCCGGAAACACCGCTGCAGTTAAATGGTGACTGTGAAACTAGAATCAATTGTCGTAAAATCCCATCTGGTTCACTAAAGTACTTCTGGTAAGGAAACCTACCATCTTTACCTGGTATGGCCTACCTGTGACTCCAGATCCAAAGCAACAGGGCTGATTCTCCATTACCTTATGAAATGGCCTTAGCAAACTAGTCGATTCAAGGGAAAAAAAGTGATGGGCAATAAATACTGGTAAATACTAAATAGATAATAAATACTGGACACCACCGACAAGATATATGGATAGAGGGAGAGAGAGAGAGAGAGGCGGGGGACAGCAGGCTAATGAAATGATACTTTGTTGCTCTTACAAGGAGCTGGCACAGGGATGATGGGCAGAATAACCTTCCTTTCACACATTTATAGTTCTATGAAAGAAAGGCATGAGAGTTGGATTCCATATTATCAATCTTAGATGTTTGTTTTCCAAAACAAACAAAGATCCTTCAATTTCATGAGTTAGTTTTTGCTCTAGTTTTCATAAAGCTGCCAGATACTGTGGCCACTTATAACAATCACAGTGAAGATTAAGTTCAATGAGTTTGATTTGTACAGATTTAATTTTTACTGTGAGCTGGCCAGATGAGAGTAATTCTGTTTCCTTGGTACTGTACCTGTAAAAATATTTATTAAATTTATATGTGCTAAATAGGGATTTGATTGAAACATGGTTTGAATTTCATACTTAGAAGTAGACCTAGACCATTTCTGATATTACATTAGTCAATACACTTAAGAAAAGCTTCATTTACGTTGATTTTCTGAAGAAGGGTCCCAACCCAAAACGTCAGCTTTCCGGCTCCTCTGATGCTGCCTGGCCTGCTGTGTTTCTCCAGCTCCACGCTGTGTTAACTTAGACTCCAGCATCGGCAGTTCTTACTCATTAATGTTGAAATGCTTTAAGACCGTCAGGAACAGGAATAGGAGTAAGACATTTGGCTCCTTGAGCCTACTCAACAGGATCATAGGTGATCTGACATTCCTCAGATCCACTTTCCTCTATTTTCCCCAGAATCTTTGATTCCCCTACTGATCAAGAATCTATCTAGCTCAGTCTTAAACATGCACAAGGACAGTGCCCCCACAGATTTCTATGGCAAGGGGTTCCAAAGACTCACAACACTCTGAGAAAAGAATTTCCTCCTCATTTCAGCCTTAAACTGGCACCCCTTTATTCTGAATCTATGTCCTCTCCTGTGAGGGGAAACATCTTCTCAGCATTTACCATATCAAGCTCCTTAAGAATCCTATTTGTTTCAATGAGATCATCTCTCATTCTTCTAAACTCCAGTGAATAGAATCCCAACCTGTTTAGCCTTTGCTCATAAGACAATCCCTCCATACCGGGGGCCATCTCAATGAACCTTCTCTGAGCTGCCTCAAATAAAGTAATATCTTTCCTTAAATGAGGGACTAGTACTCCAGATATGGTCTCATCAACACCTTGTATAGTTGCAGTAAGACTTCCCTGCTCTTCTACTTCAACCAACCTTCCATTGACCTTCCTGAATACCTGCTGCACTTGTGTGCTAGCTTTCTGTGTTTTGTGCACAAGTACACTGAAGTGCCTTGATAAAAGAGGATATATGAAAACAAATTTATTTTCAGTACTCAGTTAAATGTACTTTTCTCCTCTTTCCCAAAAGTGTAGATTTTTTTTTAATACTGTTCTACAGGCATCAGATGTTCCTTAGTACCTTTTCCAAGTTCGGCCCAGAAAGTGAAGCATCAGGAAGCATTGAGCAAAATTAGAGCTGAACTCGATGCTGCTCTCTCCTGATGTCCCCACATTGCACATTGTTTCATAGAGGAGCCATGATACCGTGAGTAGCAGTTGGAGCTGTGACAACTTTGTTCCCTCCCCTGAGCCTCGTGGTGCTGAGCATAATTGTCACTTGGTATTACCACCCCAGCTGGGACCCACTAACTCAATATAAATAGGACAGTCAAACTTTAGCACTTTCCCAGTCATTTCTATCTATCAGAGATTTGCCAGGAACATTGTGAAGTCTGTTTGATTTGCTTTCTCATAATTCTTCAGTTGACAAATGCCAAATTAGAATCATTCCTCTGAAAGGGTATGGCGTGTCCAGATGGATAATGAAGAGTTTTGCTGATTATGAGGCATTGCATTCCAAATGCCTTGCAAATGTGTTCTGGAAAAGCTAATGGTTTGTACAAAGAGTATTTGAAACTATTACATTTCCAAATGTTAAATCTTGTCAATCTTGAAATGCCTGGCCTAATATAGCTCAGGCCTTTGGGCATAATTTTCTGTGACAGTCTCTAATGTCAAAGTTTATAAAGTCTGGGCTAATTGGCGGCTGGTTGAAGATGAACAGACAGGTGTCCTGCTTGTACCCCACAGAGTTCTGACAGTTGTGTTGATCTGCATAATGTAGCCCCAAGCGATGGTTGACCTGACTTCATCTGCCGGCCTGTATGTCAGTCAAGCAGAAACAAGGAACCTCTGCCAGCCTAGCATGTGGTGTCCACCTGCTGCCATTCAAACACAAGCTAAAATGAAAGAGTGTGAAACAGTCAGTGGAAACCTGATAAGTGCCTAAAGATATGCTTGTATTGAATTTTATTTTACATCTTCCTATTTGATTGACTCCTTTCATTAATGAATCAATAAAATCTGTTGTTCAGCTTTCACGGACTATATTACCATTAGAGATGTCATGAAGGCTGGCCATTATCTTTCTGCATTTGCATTAAAAAATAAAATGGAGGGGGGAGGGGGAGTTTTTAAAGGCTCATTTCTCTCCAGTTCCTCCCCCAATCTTGAATCTTTCGTCAGTGCTTTCCAAGAAATCATTTACAGCCATTGGTACAATTAAAGCAAGCCCATTTTAGCCTTACGCTCTAGATACAATTGAAGATGCCTTAGTGTACACACATACAAATACAGGTACATGTAATTTGCACATGTACATTTACCTCCTTCATCCATAGTGTTTACTGAACCACTGGGTTCATCTCTTCACTGGCACAAGCTTAACACAACCTGCCGTCAGTCATCAGAGCCATACAAGATGAGATTTTAAAATCTGCTTCATTATTAAAGTTATTCCTCTTTGCTTCAAGACCGCGCTGGGAGGTCTACTTTTTAAAAACAAAATTAAACAGTAATTATCTAAAACAATATTAAGATCTGGAGGCTCACTATTGATCAGAACTGACCAGCCAATACCAAATGGACCACTAACCTGGCTACAAGAGCAGATCAGAGGCTGGGAATCCTGCAATGAGTAACTCATCTTGCCGCTCCCCAAAAGCGCGTCCCACCAGTAAGTTGTGTTTGAATACTTCCCATTTGCTTGCATGACCACTACTTAAACAACACTCCAGAAGCTCAACACCAACACGGTAGTTTGCTTATTGACCATCCATTAAGTTAAAAATTCACAACCTCTACTACTGACACACAGTGACAGCAGTGTGTAGCATCTACAGCATGAACTGTAGCAACTTGCCAAGCTCCTCCAATAGTACTTTCTGAATCTTCAAGTTGCACTGGTTAGAAGATAAGGACAGCTTAGAAATAGGAACAGCAAGTTCCCCACAAAGCCACACACCATCCTGACTTGGAAATACATTGTCACGTCTTCACTGGCACTGGGTCGAAATCCTGGGGCTCTCTCCCTAACAGCACTGCAGGTATACTGCACTGTAAGGACTGTGCAAGAAGGCAGCTGCTACCAACTTCCCAAGGGCTACAAATATTGTCCACCAGTGCTCCCAGGAAAGATTCTTCCAAATATACACTGAATTTAGGTGTCACCTGCCCTGCTAACAATTTTTGCCAATCCAGAGTTGTGCTGTCGAGTTGTTCGTGAAGACTTGCTGCATTGTAGATATGAGGGGCAGAATTTGACTAGCTATTTAGGGATTAGCAGGGGAGCCTTGTAAGACAGGCTGGGAGAAAGTAAGGTGGTGTGCCTGTCATCTTCTCAATACTAGGCCATTTCATAGCAGCGAGAAAAGTGTCAGACAGGGAAAAGCCCATGGTATTAGGAATAAGGTACTGGCATGGATAGATGGTTAGCTGACTGGCTGAAGCCAGAAAATAGGGATAGAGGGGTCTTTTCAGGGTGGAAACTGGTGACTAGTAGAGTTCTGCAGGGGTCAGTGTTGGGACCACAACTATTGACGTTATACATTAACGATGTAGACGAAGGAATTTAGGGCATTGTTGCTAAGTCTGCAAGTGACACAAAGACAGCTGGAGGGACGGGTAGTGTTGAAGAGGTGGGAGGCTGATGGAGACTTGGACAGGCTAGAAGAGTGGGCAATGCAGTGGTAGATGGCACCCAATCTGGGAAATTGTGAGGTTATGCACTTTGGTAAAGAGAATAGGATCATAGACTATTTTCTAAATGTGGAGATGCTTCAGCAATCTGAAGCACAAAGGGACTTGGGAGTCCTAGTTCAGGATTCTCTTAAGGCTAACATACAAGTTCAGTTGGCAGTTAAAAAGGCAAATGTAATGTTAGCATTAATTTTGACAGGGCTAGAATACGAGATCAGGATATACTGCTGAGGTTGTGTAAGACTCTGGTCAGACTCCACTTGGAATATTGTGAGCAGTTTTGGCTCCATATCCGAGGAAGGATGGTATGGCCTTGAAGGGATCCAGAGGATGTTTATAAGAATGATCCCAGGGGTGAAGGGCTTGTCAATTGAGGAGCATTTGAGGACTCTGTACTCGTTGGAGTTTAGAAGAACGAGGGGGGATCTTAATGAAACTTACAGAGTTTTGTGAGGCCTGGATAGAATAGACTTGAAGAAGATGTTTCAACTAATAGGAGAGACTAGGACCTGAGGGCACAGCCATAGAATGAAGGCATGACCCTTTAGAACTGGGATGAGGAAGAATTTCTTCAGCCAGAGGATGGTGATTCCATGGAACTCATTGCCACAGGCGTTGGCGGCCAAGCCATTGAGTGTATTTAACACAGAGATATATAGACAGATTCTTGATTAGTAAGAGGATCAGTGGTTATGGAGAGAAGACAGGAGAACGTGGTTGAGAAACATATCAGTCATGATCGAATCAATGGCGTGAGTGGCCTAATTCTGTTCCTATATCTAACGAAGTCTAATGGTCTTTGAAACTGCTCATTACCCTCATTTTCATTTGTTGAGCCTTGCAGTTCACATATTATTTGCTAGATTTCCTAAAAGTTTAAAAGATCCTTGCCTGTAAAGCAGTTTAGTGTGTCTTGATGTTATGGAAGGTGCTATATAAATGTGAGTTCATCTACTTTTTCCCCTTTCACAGCATCTTTGTTGCTTGAAACTTGGAAGTGATGTAGATGCCATCGAGTTCTGTACAGATGCTACAGTTTTTCAAGCTGAGATATGCGTATTGGCAGGGAGCGACTGCTCTAATTCAACAGGCAGCTCCCAAAGTCAATGAAATTTCCATTAAATGGGCAATAAAATTTGTAATTATTATTCAAGGAGCTATAGTAACTCCTTACTGAATTTATTTCCAATGAAATCATCTTCAAGCATCAGCAAAGATTCTGCACTGAAGTCTGAGGAATAAATATTAGCTGTATTTAGTAAGACCCTTATTACTGGCTCCAGCATTGAGATGATAGAGTATTTTACTCATCAATCACACATCCAGATTGCACTGCTGCAAGTGACTAAGGCTGATTTTGCATTCATAATTTGTTTACGGCGATCCTCCACTTATTGCATTTGAAAACTGTCTTGCTTTCATATGAAGACTTTGCAGTAGTCTCTGTCATGAGCTCTGTCTGCAGTAACTCGTACATACTATTTTGAAATAGACTCTGTAGACAGCAGGAAGCCTGAGAGGTAGAAGTTTTGGAAAGGGATGTTACTGATGCAGTAATAGAGGTTACACCTACAGGATGTTGCCGGGAATGGACAGTTTGAGTTCTAAGGATAGGCTGAATGGACTGGGACTTTTATCACGAGAGCATATGATGTTGAGGTGTGAACATAGAACATAGAATAGTACAGTGCAGTACAGGCCCTATAATCCTACAAAGATCAAACTGCCCTGCGTAGCCTACATTATACTATCATCCACATGCCTCTCCAAGAGTCGCTTAAATGTCTCTAATGTATCTGACTCCACTACCACTGCCAGCAGTGCATTCCACACGCCCACCACTCTCTGTGTAAAGAACCTTCCTCTGACATCTCCCCTATACCTTCCTCCAATCACCTTAAAACTATGCCTCTCGTAATAGTCATTTCCGCCCTGGGACAAAGTCTCTGGCTATGCCTCTCATCATCTTGTACACCTGTGGGACTTTACAAAGGTTTGTAAAATCATGAGGTATTAGGCAGGGTGAATAGTAAAGATCTTTTCCCTAAGATGGGGGAGTTCAAAACTAGGGGGTATATGTTTAAGGTGAGAGGAGAAAGATTTAAAAAGGACATGAGGGGCAAAGTTTTTTGGGGGTTAGTGTTTGAATGAACTGCCGGAGGAAGTGGTGGATGCAGGTACAGTTACAAGAACTAAAAGAGATTCGGATAAGTACTTGAGTAGGAAAGGTTCAGAGGGCTATGGACCAAGAGCAGACCAGGTGGGATTAGTTTAGTTTAGGAACTCAGGCTGGCGTAGACTAGTTGAACTAAAGGGTCTGTTTGAAGCTGTATGACTCTGACTCTGACTCTCTGACTGTTTGCTGTTATGCGTTGAATAAAGTGTCTCTGATTGCCAAGAAAACAAACTTTATAGAATAGTGGTTGCTGTGTGTCCTGCCTAAATCCTGCCCTCATTGGCTGACACAATGGAGTCAAGTTGGCATTCTTTGAAATATTGACTCTCCTGCCGATCACATTGATATCATGAAATGAATTTAAAAGCAACTGAATGCATTCTCTTTGATTTCTATACCTTTATACAAATGTTTTATGTTCTCTCTTTAAAAGCAGCGAGGTGAATGGTCACTCCCAGGGAACAGCTTTGTCTACATGAATGGGGGGGGGGAGGGGGGATGATGGCCAAGTGATATTATCACTGGACTATTAATGCCAAGACCGAGGGTGACATTCAGGGAATCTGGGTTGAGATCCCACCATGGTGGAATTTGAATTCAGTAAAAATCTGGAATTGAAACTCTAATGATGACCATGAAACCATTGTTGGGAAAGATCCATCTGGTTCACTAGTGTTCTTTAAGGAAGGAAGTCTGCCATCCTTACCTGTCCTGGCCTATATGTGACTCCAGACACTCAGCAATGCGATTAACTCTTAACAGCCCCTGGGCAATTAGGGATGGACAATAAATGCTGCCTAGCCAGCAATACACTTATTATCACATGTCAAGAATTCAGATGTGGATGTCGGACTATCCAGTCTGTAACATGCATCATTTTCCCCGTGCTCCATTTGATTTGTGGATTGAGCATGCCAATCTCTGTAGCCAACTTCCGACACTGCAATTTCATTCCAACAAAGTGAAGAACCACAAGAGCTCAGATAGAAAAATACCACTATACATCTAGCCAGGTTCATGCCAACAAACCTCACTAAAGAAGGAACAAAAACAGAAATTGCTGGAAAAGCTTAGCACCTGTGAAGAAAAAAATCAGAGTTCTGAGGAAAGGTCACTGGACCCAAAACGTTAACTCCAATTTTTTTCTTCACAGATGCTGCCAGACCTGCTGAGCTTTTCCACCAAATTCTGTTTTTGTCCCTGATTTGCAGCATCTGCAGTTCTTTCGGTTTTTACTCACTAATGAAGGCCCTGTCCATCAAATGCCTGCAGTTTTAGTGCTTTGCAGCATCACCGCAAGGGGGCAGCAGCTACAGTCAGGGGAGTAACTTCAGAATCTCAGGACAAAGGTAAATGATGTTGGGGATTGGGTGTGTTTCTTGGGTTGAGGAGCATTAGAGGAACGGGGAAGGGGTTGCCAAAGAGGGGGGCCGACTGCAAGTACCTTTCTCCCCAACAATGCTTAGTCCCCTCAGTCAGGCCCCTCCCCCACCAATCAAGCGAACAGGGTAGCAGCTACTGGGAATGCCACATGGCAACAAGCCCCCACTATTTGAAGCCGGGTTGATTAATCCCCTTGGCAACGAGCTGAAGCCCCTTCAGTCAGTGCTTCCCAACTATTTTCCCACCATGACCCCAGTCACAAGCCCCTCCGTGAGAACTGAAGCAGGTGTGACATGGTTGGAGCCCCAGGCACCCTCAAATCTCGTGACCCTGAAATGTTAATTCACGCCTCCACTTGGGATCCCAACCCCACTTTGGGAAGCTCTGCCTTAAACAGGACTTAACCAGCCACATAAGGGTCACAATTTGCAGTGGGTTTGGAGCGGTCAACTGTGAGGCCTTCACGTCGAGGTGTTAAATCTGGTGGAGATGAGAAGGTGGCTAGGGTCTGGGTAGGCCACTGTTCCACCTAATTGTGTGTCCCTCCAATCTCTGAGCTCACCACCACCGCAAACTGTCTCTGGTATCAGCACTAGTGCAATTCCAACCCACTGACACCTCTACTATGCTGAAGGTAGAACCTTGGATGTACCTGAAATTGTTACTTAATGCCTCGTGTGGCAGTGGATTGAGATGTTTTTGATTGATTTCAAATGAAACCCTTAATCTCAGAGCAAGCAGCATCGCTGTGAATTTTGTAACAATCAAAGACTGGCAAGAGCTAAAGCATCATTGCTTGTGAACAAGGAAGTAATATTGAGCAATGTCTTTTGAGCGCCGATTCACTGAGCTAACTAAGCTCATTGAAAGAGGGAAGTGCTCCTGCCAGAATGAACATTATATACAAGGGGAATAATAAAGCAGCACCATGTAATGTTCTGCGACATCCTCATACAGGTTCAAAACCTCCCTCCTTAATAATGCAGCCCAGACACATGAACTCCACCAGGGTCGGGAAGTAGCGATCTCCTTCTCAACAGGTTATAATTTGTGTTTCAATTGCTGCAAATTCTGACTAGCCGTGTGTGACAGCATCTCTTCTTTCAGCAATATGCAATATAATTAGGGGATGATGAATTGCTCGTTTGTGAATGTTCCAAGGGGATGATCAGGTCTAATGTGTGCATTCTGATGCTGTCTATATTCCCGCTGATATTAAATTCTAGCTCAAACTTTTGACCTCCAAGGAGGGCAGGGTAATCAGAATCTTGATGTGAAATGGAAAAAGCACATTAGCTATAGCATATACTTTCTCAAGTGTGATGCTTCAATCTATTAGTAGGCCTGTAACCCTGTGGGCCTGTGCTGGGAAAACTGTGCAAATCATAATGGAGAAAATCAACAGCTTGAGATTCTTACTAGAACAGTGTACTAGTGTGGGTCAGAAATTTCAGGTAACTATTGAAATTATATTTTCTTTGATACTCCAATCCATAGCTTCTACATCTCCAAGATAAATGATCGTTTTAGATTCACAGCTGTTGAGACACTGTAAGGATCTTCCTTCTCAAGTTTCTTCATTTATGACTTTGATTTTGTCCATTATTTCTCAATTTCAGTTTTTCTCAGTTTCTTCAATTTCTCAGTTTCACTACATTGGGCCTGATGTTAATTCAGTCAAAACTCATTCACATAGTTAAAATCAGGCCCTTTTTATTTGAGATCAATTGCATGCTCCAGAGTAATGAAGGGAGATAACATTTCTAATCATTTTTAGAGTTATTCTTATCATTTTTCTATCCTGACAGCATAAGAGTGGCATTAAATCTATTTGGAATATTTAAGTGTCCTTTTCAGTGATGCTGGTTGAGGGATAAATTTCAACGTGGATGCTGGGTGGAACTTGCCCCAGTCATCTTTGAACTAGTACCATGGGATCTTTTACATTCGCTTGAGGAGGGAAGTTGGGGCTTCAGTTTGAAGTCTCACCTCAACAGTGTGGCACTCCCTCAGTGCTGCACTGCAGCATCAGCCTGCTGTTTGAACTCAAATCTGTGGCATGCAGCTTGAACCCAGAACCTTCAGACTCAGAGGCAAGCACATGTCTAACTCAACCATGGTAATGCTAGCCGTAGTAGAGTTACCCACTTATAATGTTGTTTGCCAACATATTACAGATAGACTCACTACTGCCAGTCCTTCTTATTGGTATTAACTACTGATACCAAGTGGGGAAGGATGTCTGTGCAATATGTTTGGCAGAATGTAAGCTAGGTCTTGATTTAGCAGAATATGGTTAGCATATATTACTTAGTAGCTAGTTACATTACGTCTAAAATATAGGATTGTCTCATAAAAAACGTCACAACTTAAGATAAGTACATGTGATTACTTTACCTACATGTTGTTGAAAGTAACAGCAATCACTGAAGAACTGGTTAGGACCTTCCAGAAACAGTCATTTATATGTATTTTCCTTATCAACCTGCTCCAGGGATGTTATTCTCTACCTCTGGAACAGGTCAGGCTTGAAACTGAGCTTCCTAGCTCAGAGGGAGGGACACTATCACTGTCTCACAAGAGTCCCAACAGTCTTTGGTATCCTGATGGACAGAGCTTATCTTATTGATCCCAGTATGGGGGAAACATGGGAACAGGCCATTGAGCCAGATGATCAGCCATGATCATATTGAATGGTGGAGCAGGCTCAAAGGACCGAATAGCCTTTTATAGCTCCTACATTTTATATTTCTATGTTTCTATGTAACCCTTTCACGTTCTAACTGCCTAATATAATAGATCCTACCCAATTATACAGTTCTCAACAACCCTGACTAGAATATTGTGAAACAATAATACAGACATGCACAATTACATGCGCACTGAATCTGTGGAACACTGTATGCACATGTCCTTTTGCTGTGCCTCATTTTAATTTTAGAGCTCTAGTCAGTCAATTGCTCTATAGGAAAATGATGTGTAGAGAGCAAAGCAATAAACGGTAATGAATGCGTGCAATTTTTGAGGATGGGAGAAAAGAGTACATTAATTTATAGATTATCAACAGAACAGAGCATGACAGCAGGAGTAACAGCTTTGAATGCTGAAGTTTGTCTCCACAATAGGCTGTTAATGTCCATATGTGCTGTTGGAAATTGTGTGTCAGCTAATTTTCACCTTTTCCTAAATGGATTATTAACACCTTCTGGATCTTTTGTTGCCTGACCCCTGCTCGATGATTAACACTTCAGGCAACAGAACAAGAACTCTCAGCAACCTTAATTTCATCAATTGACCTGAGTCCAAAAGGAGCAAACCACTGTCAATGCTGTGAAGCTTCTGCCATTGGGAGACTCATAAACTCACAGAAGCCAGGGTGTAAGGCTTTGTTACTGGAATAAAGGAGTGGGATTTACCAATATAATCACTGTGAGCTGAGTGAAAAATCTGGGGTCCAAGTGACAGTTCCCTTTCCCTTTTTACAGTTGCTACCTACCTGACTTAGAGCTAGCCAATCTAACTTCTGATGATATAACAAGGTGTAGAGCTGGATGAACACAGCAGGCCAAGCAGCATCAGAGGAGCAGGAAGGCTGACGTTTCGGGTCTGGGCCCTTCCTCAGAATTTCAGGAAGGGTCTAGACCCAAAACATCAGCTTTCCTGCTCCTCTGATGCTGCTTGACCTGCTGTGTTCATTATGCGCTACACCTTGTTATATCAGATTCTCCAGCATCGGCAGTTCCTACTATCTCTGTAACTTCTGCTGATGTTGTCTGTAAATTGGAAATGGCGATCTTTGCCACAACTTTGGTTATTAGAATGGAAGTCTATTTTATCACACATCCTTCCCCATCTTGACTGCTTCACAATCATTTTTATCCCTGGCTGAGCGTCTGACACGCAGAAATCCACGAACAAGCCTAACAGTCTTCAATCCGAACCAGTGAAAAACCTATGTAAATACTGTCCATTTGGCTGATATTGCATTGACTCTCTCACACAGCAGTAACACAGCTCATTGGTCTAAATCTAGAGAATTTTGATACCAAAGCTGATATTCTGGTACTCCCAAGCATGTTGTTACATCCTAACAAGGGTCAAGATTATTTGGACAATCGTCAATTGTGCCTTGGAATATTTTGAACCTTTCTGTTTTAGGTTTTTTAGGTTTTAGTTGCCAACATCTAATAGGTAGACTGGCTGCTGCCAGTCATAATTATTAATATTAACATATCTGTAAATGTAAAAACACCAGTTACTAGGATTTACAATGAATCAAAACTCAAGACATTGATCCCACCCATTGCCCTTCGTCGATGGTGGCCAGCAAAAATCATATTTGATGCAAATCAGGATTTGACACAAGAATGTGAAGAACTCAGCATTACAAACTTGTGCTCATCACAGTTGGGTCATTGTCAACAGGAGTGTTACAGGAAAAGTTGGCAGACACTAAGCCACCAGCATTCAATTGGATTCCTTTATTTGAAACTCAGAAAGCAGGTCGTATTTATTCCTGTCAGTGAACGTCAGTTGTACTCAATAATTTGTAAAGTATGAAACTGGGCTCTCACTCTCCTGCCCGACCATCAAAGGCCAAGCACACTAAAAGACCATTTCGATGTTGGTCACAGAGAAATGATCAGACTAAACTGCCTTGCAGTGATGATCGGAAAATATATCATTTTATTTCCTGGCTAATGATATTGCAGAGGTTTTGCCAATGTTGTTTAGAAGGATCTATAGATGATATGCATTCCTGCTGTTAACATGCAAATTGAAACGGTATGAAAAAATTATGTGAAGGGGCAATGATATTGTCCCAGTTTGTTGTCAATGTGAGGCATTCTGTCACTATGGCTGGAGCCTTTGCTTGCATTCAACACCAAACCTGAAAAAGAAAATGATGGAAACATTCAGCATGTCCAGCAGAAGACAGAAACAGAGTTTAAGTTTTGAACTGAATACAACTCTAAAGAGTTATATCTCGCGCAATGCATGAACTCTGTTTCTCTCTTCATAGATGCTGCACAAGGTGCTGAATTTCTCCAGCAATTTGTTCTTTAATATCAAAGTGAGCAAGGTGGCATTATCCGCAATTTGATCTATTAAAAACCTCATCCCTTATCAAACTTCCTGAGTACCTGGCAAAGGTGCTGCTGACAAAGTTCTCTGGATCAGCCTTTCCTGGGATTTTCATCTCCTTCCAGCTTTTTGCCATGCTAACTGATCATTATGATGTTAAACATCAAGTTAGGGATAAAAAGGTTGTTTTACCGCTGGATAGTCTTCCTGCCACTGACTTTCCCCATTTAACCAGGACTGAGAACTATGGTATAGTTAACCAGGAATCTCTTCTGACCTTACCACCTGCAAGAGCATTAATGAATGGGCAATGTTTTGAACAGGCATTCCTTGTCCATCAAATCCTACATTAGGACTTGACCCAAAGTTTCTGACTCAGATTTGGGAGGCTACCCACTGCACCACAAGAACTCCTGAGCTTTTCCTATTCCTGTTGTCAATTCAATTCAGAAGGCAGGCTTCATAACAGAAAATTCAATTCATAGAATCCCTACAGTGTGGAAACAGGCCACTCTGCCCATACCAACCCTCTGAAGAGCATCCCACATCCCACCATGGCTAATCTGTCTAACAATATGGCCAATCCACACAACCTGCACATCTTTGGATTGTGGGAGGAAACTGGAGCAACCCCACTCAGACATTGGGAGAACATGCAGAATCCACACAGTCACCCAAGGCTGGAATCGAAGCCGGGTCCTTAGCACTGTGAGGCAGCAGTGATAAACACTGAGCCACCGTGCCTAACCCAGTTGTGAGGTGGCAGCTCAGCAGTGCTGCATTGTTGGAGGTGCCATCTTTGGGATGTACCATTAAACAAATTCCCTGTCCCCTCCTTTCAGAGAGACGCCATATGTCATGTGCTCTGGTACGTCCTGTGGTTGCATAAAGCAGTACACAAATGTGAGTGTTTTCTCTTTAAAAGTTATAAAATCATCCTCACTCCCCTCCTTCCTGGACACACAAACGCACAGTCTCACACACAGACACACACACACACATGCATGTGCACACACACAAACACGCACCTAAATACATCACATACACACACACAACCCCGCATACAATACACACACACCCACATACAACACACACACACACATGCAACACTCACAAACACACACACCCACATATAACACACACAGACACATACACAACACATACAAACACACACACATATAACACACACACATACAAACACACACACCCACATATAACACACACACCCACAACACATACAAACACACACACATACAACACACACACACACCCACATACAACACACACACACACAAACACACACACACATGCAACACTCACGAACACACACACCCACATATGACACACACAGACACACACACAACACATACAAACACACACACATATAACACACACAGACACACAAACACACACACACATACAAACACACACACATACAAACACACACCCACATATAACACACACACACACAAACACACACACACATACAAACACACACACATACACACCCACACACACACCCACACACACACCCACACACACCCACACACACAAACACACACACACATACAAACACACACACACCCACACACACACACACACACACATACTTCTCGCTACTTCTACTCTGGGGCTGAGCAGAAGCCTAATTGCTGCTAATGTTTCTGTGTGATTGGAATTGGTTGATCGATTGCAGCAGGCTCTACCCATTAAATGGGTGGTATGAGAACATTCCAAGCTACACATTAATGCTAGATCTGCAGAGGGAAGAGAAGCTGACAAATAGTCCCTGCAAATGGCTAGAGTAATGATTGATTTCCCTTTAACTGCATTCAAACTGGACAGCTCAGAAACTGGCATCATTGACTGAAAGTAAACAGGGCTAAACGATCCAAGTGACAGGAGCAGGCAGCAATAAAACACAAAGGCTTTCCCAGTGGCCCAGTTGGCAAATCCCTACCATATGGCGCAGTATGTACAGACCAGGACCTGGAACAGTTGGAGGATAGAGGGTTTTCTCTGTGTGACTGTGATCCATTTCTTTATGAATGGGCTTATGAATGATTATATAGCACATTGAGGAAGCCTTTGCTGCCCGGTTCTATCCCAAGCCTCGGCTTATTGAATTGACCTCGGTTAGACAGGCTTTGGAAGGTGTGACAAGTGACTGAAGCGCTGGGCTGAAGGTGAGAAAGGAAAATAAAATCAGCCAATGTTGTTCCCTCCCTCACCTCATGATGATTTCCGGTAACCTGCTCTGCTGCAGTAAAATCATAAACATCATGACCTCTATACAGCAGAGAGAGTTATACCTTTATTCTCGGTAGAGCTGCATTACAAAGGGAGCTGGGTCACCTTGATGTCAGATCACATGGATCTAGAGGATGGGTCTGTAAAGCTGCAAGTAAGATGTCCTCTTTGCCATCTTCTGTAGTCATGTTCATCACAGCCTGTTGCTATTCACAAGGGGGTGAGCTCTACATCTTCAAACTACCACAATAGTTCCCCCAAACTCCTGCCCTAATTCCAACAGAATTTCCCAGCAATGTGTAAAGCTCCAATCCTGTGACATTGATTTGCCACCAAATGTTAGAAAGCCATGTCAAGACTATCAGAGGTGGATAGTCCTCACCTAAAAGCAAAAAAACCCGTAGCATTGTCTTCACAATGGTCTCAATAGAACTGCCCTAATTCTGTTGGAATTAGGGCAGGAGTTTGGGGGAACTATTGTGGTAGCTTGAAGATGATTGATTGGGCCTCATTATGCTGACCTTACTTGGAGTGATAGAGAGTTATAGTCATCCAGTCACACAGCACAGAAGAGACCCCTCAGCCCAACAAGCCTGTACTAACTTGAATTACTCTAAATCTACAATTGTCACACTTTCCAGCACTGGGCCCATAACATTGAATGTTATGACATTTCAAGTGCTCATCCATGTACTTTTGTAAGGCCTTCCTGCCTCTACTGCCCTACCAGGCAGAGCATTCCAGATTTCCACCACACTCTGGGTGAAAAAGTGTCTCCTCAAATCCCTTCCTACCTTTCACATTGAAGTTATGCCTGTGAAGTTAATGGGAGGGACATGATTAGCCTGGCATTGATGATCCCATGATGGGAGAACAGCCAGAGTCTCCCTTGCTCTTGAGATTCTGTTGGGCTTCCTCCTCAAAATATCAGGGCTGAACCAGCCCATCCACACATTTAGACATCTACTCCCTCCAGCATACATTCATCATGTAGACCATCTACAAATGCACTTTAGCAACTCTCCAAGTCTCCTTCGACAACATCTTTCAAACCCCCAACCTCTACCATCTGCAAGGGCAAGGGCGGCAGATACATGGGAACCTCCACTACCTGCAAGGTCCCCTCTAAGCCATTCAACATCCTGACTTGGAACTATACCTCTGTCCTTCAATGTTGTCGGACCACAGACCCCCCCGACCACCCTTCCTGGCTGCACTATACACACGGATAACAGCAGTTGGCAGCCTCGCTACCGCTTGCTCAAGGGTAATTGAGGATGGCAATAAATGCCAGACTTGTCAGCAACGCTCACATCCCAAGAGAGTATAAAAAGAGTTAGCTGGGCAGCTGGTTTGCAATGCAGAGTGATGCCAATAGTGTGGATTCAATTCCCACACCAGCTGAGGTTACCAGGTAGGTCCTGCCTTCTCACCCTCTCCCCTCGCCTGAAGTGTGGTGACCCTCAGATTAAATATCATCAGTCGTCTCCCTCTAATGAGGGAGCAGAACCATGTAGGGGTCCAGACCCGAAATGTCAGCTTTCCTGCTCCTCTGATGCTGTTTGGCCTGCTGTGTTCATCCAGCTCTATGCCTTGTTATCTCATCCTCTGGGACTATGGCAACTTTACTTCCAAAAATGAACACAGCAGACTTTTGGGGAGATAAGTTGGTGATGACTGGTTTTAATACTCCTGCATGCTCACACATGAAGAATGGCCGTATTGGAACAGTGCAGGACATAGATATTTTTAATCAGCAGGTTCATAGAGTCAGAGTCAGAGTTATACAGTACGGAAACAGACCCTTCGGCCCAACTCATCCATGCTGACCACGTTCCCGAACTAAACCAGCCCAACTTGCCTGCATTTGGCTCATATCACCTCCAAATCTTTCCTATTCATGTTTACCCAAATAACCTATAAATGTTGAAACTGTACCTGCACCCACCACTTCCTCTGGCAGTTCATTCCACACGACCCTTAACCACTCTTTGTAAAAAAGTGGTTCAGATGTGCTTTGGCACACCTCTGGAGCAAGTGGGGCTTCTACCCAGGCCTCCAGACCCAGAGCTAGGGACACTACCACTGCACCATGAGCACCCTCACAATGCAGCATCTTTACTGATGTTCATCACAAGTTGTTGCCTTATGGTAAATGAGGAGAGGGAAAATCCAACCCAATGCCTTCTGAAAACTGTGGTTCATTGCTGCCCCCAAATGGAAAGTTTTAATACAGCAGACTTCCCTTTGATGGCCATAATTTGAGAACAATCATCCAGGAGAAAAGGTCAGAGTACAAGGCATACAGGCTGCTGTGTATTACAAAGCAGTGACATACTTCAGACATCAAACACATGCAAAGACCAGCTGAGTGTGAAGGTCAAACCATCCAGGAACAACATCTGAGCTCTGTGATGTGTAACTGGCTACTTCGATAGGTGGTTCTGCCTGGATTATTCTGTATGATAACATAGATTGATCCATTTATGTTGTTAAAAGGGAAAAATATTTGAAATTCATAAATGAAGAGTAGGGTCCAACAATTATGGATGTGAAATGAATTGAAGAGATATGTGAAGCGGAATTCGCTGCAGTCGTACTTCTGCATGAATGGCTCTTTCTGCGGTTCTCGATGGGATTCCCAATTGACACCTGAGCGACCCTATCCCTTTTAACCTCAGGCACAGTGACAAGATTTATTCTGGGACAAAAACAGAAACATTTTAACTACAATAGACCCACCACTATTCATTTCAAACAAAATATAAATGCACAAACACACAGAAGAATTTTCCAACAGGTGGAACCATTGCTGGCAATGACATGATTTTAAAATTCTAAAGTTAGTTTTAAAACGCTTCACCCTCCTGACATCCAAATCCTCAACCAGCCCTAAAATTCTCGTCCATCTCTACGCTGCTCCAAGCTTGGTCTCCTGCATTTCTCTAACTTTAGTTGAGCCACCATTGGTGGCTATGCCTTCAGTTACCTTGGCCAATAGTCTGGAATTCCCTGTCTACATCGTTCCCCTCTTACACTTTGCTTTTTCTGTTATGACAATCATTATAACCCCCTTCTTTGAGCTCTAACCGCAACTTCTGTGACTCAGTATCGATCTTGTTTAACCACAGGCTTGTGAAGGAAGTTGGGATGGTTTTACAATATTAAAGGGGGTTACACAAATGTAAGTCACTAGACCATAAGACCATAAGACGTAGGAGTGGAAGTAAGGCCATTTGGCCCATCAAGTCCACTCCGCCATTTAATCATGGCTGATGGGCATTTCAACTCCACTTACCCGCACTCTCCCCATAGCCCTTGATTCCTCGCAAGATCAAGAATTTATCAATCTCTGCCTTGAAGACATTCAACGTCCCAGCCCCTACTGCGCTCCGTGGCAATGAATTCCACAGGCCCACCACTCTCTGGCTGAAGAAATGTCTCCTCATTTCCGTTCTAAATTGATCCCCTCTAATTCTAAGGCTGCGCCCACGGGTCCTAGTATCCCCACGTAATGGAAACAACTTCCCAGCGTCCACCCTTTCTAAGCCACGCATTATCTTGTAAGTTTCTATTAGATCTCCCCTCTACCTTCTAAACTCTAATGAATACAATCCCAGGATCCTCAGCCGTTCATCGTATGTTAGGCCTACCATTCCAGGGATCATCCATGTGAATCTCCGCTGGACACACTCCAGTGCCAGTATGTCCTTCCTGAGGTGTGGGGCCCAAAATTGGACGCAGTATTCTAAATGGGGCCTAACTAGAGCTTTATAAAGTCTCAGCAGCACTTCGCTGCTTTTATATTCCAACCCTCTTGAGATAAATGACAACGTTCCATTCGCTTTCTTAATCACAGACTCAACCTGCAAGTTAACCTTTAGAGAATGCTGGACTAGCACTCCCAGATCCCCTTGTACTTCGGCTTTATGAATTTTCTCACCGTTCAGAAAATAGTCCATGCCTGTATTCTTTTTTCCAAGGTGCAAGACCTCGCATTTGCTCACGTTGAATTTCATCAGCCATTTCCTGGACCACTCTCCTAAACTGTCTAAATCATTCTGCAGCCTCCCCACCTCCTCCGTACTACCTGCCTGTCCACCCAACTTCGTATCATCAGCAAACTTCGCCAGAATGCCCCCAGTCCCTTCATCCAGATCATTAATATATAAAGTGAACAGCTGCGGCCCCAACACTGAACCCTGTGGGACACCACTTGTCACCGGTTGCCATTCTGATAAAGAGCCTTTTATCCCAACTCTCTGCCTTCTGTCAGACAGCCAATCCTCAATCCATGCCAGTAACTCACCTCGAACACCATGGGCCCTCACCTTACTTAGCAGCCTCCCATGAGGCGCCTTATCAAAGGCCTTTTGGAAGTCTAGATAGATAACATCCACCGGGTTTCCCTGGTCTAATTTACTTGTTACCTCCTCAAAGAATTCTAACAGGTTTGTCAGACACGACCTCCCCTTACTAAATCCATGCTGACTTGTTCTAATCCGACCCTGCACTTCCAAGAATTTAGAAATCTCATCCTTAACGATAGATTCTAGAATTTTACCAACAACCGAGGTAGGCTAATTGGCCTATAATTTTCCATCTTTTGCCTTGATCCTTTCTTAAACAAGGGGGTTACAACAGCGATTTTCCAATCTTTTGGGACTTCCCCTGACTCCAGTGACTTTTGAAAGATCACAACCAACGCCTCTGCTATTTCCTCAGCCACCTCCCTCAGAACTCTAGGATGCAGCCCATCGGGGCCAGGAGATTTATCAATTTTTAGACCTTTTAGCTTTTCTAGCACTTTCTCTTTTGTAATGCCTACCATACTCAACTCTGCCCCCTGACTCTCCTTAATTGTTGGGATATTACTCATGTCTTCCACTGTGAAGACTGACGCAAAATACTTATTAAGTTCTTCAGCTATTTCCTTATCTCCCTTCACTAGCCTTCCAGCATCAATTTGGAATGGCCCAATGTCTACATTTGCCTCTCGTTTGTTTCTTATGTATTGAAAGAAACTTTTACTATCATTTCTAATATTACTGGCTAGCCTACCTTCGTATTTGATCCTCTCCTTCCTTATTTCTCTCTTTGTTATCCTCTGTTTGTTCTTGTACCCTTCCCAATCTTCTGATTTCCCAGTGCTCTTGGCCACTATATAGGCTGTCTCTTTTTCTTTGATACATTTCTTGACTTCCTTTGTCAGCCATGGCTGTCTAATCCTCCCCCGGATAATCTTTCTTTACTTTGGGATGAACCTCTGTATTGTGTCCTCAATTACACCCAGAAACTCCTGCCATTGTTGCTCTACTGTCTTCCCCGCTAGGCTCTGCTTCCAGTCGATTTTCGTCAGTTCCTCTCTCATGCCCCTGTAATTACCTTTATTTAACTGTAACACCATTACATCCAATTTTGCCTTCTGTCTTTCAAACCGCAGACTGAACTCTACCATATTATGATCGCTGCCTCCAAAGTGTTCCCTTACTTTAAGGTCTTTTATAAAATCTGGCTCATTACATAGCACGAAGTCCAGAATAGCCTGCTCCCTTGTGGGCTCCATCACAAGCTGTTCCAAAAAGCCATCCTGTAGGCATTCCATGAATTCCCTTTCTTTGGATCCACCAGCAATATTATTCACCCAGTCCACCTGCATATTGAAGTCCCCCATGATCACCGTGACCTTGCCTTTCTGACATGCCCTATCTATTTCCTGGTGCATCTTGCACCCCTGGTCCTGACCACTGTTGGGAGGTCTGTACATAACTCGCATTGTGGTTTTTTTGCCTTTGTGGTTCCTCAACTCCACCCACACAGACTCCACATCATCTGACCCTATGTCATTCAGTGCTATTGATTTGATTTCATTCTTAACTAACAAGGCAACCCCACCCCCTCTGCCCACCTCCCTGTCTTTTCGATAAGTTGTAAATCCTTGGATGTTTAACTGCCAGTCCTGAACCCCCTGCAACCACATCTCTGTGATGCCTACCACATCATAATCATTCAAGATGATTTGTGCCATTAATTCATCTACTTTGTTACGAATACTATGAGCATTTAGGTAAATTGCTTTAAGCTAACTTTCTTATCATTATTGGAAATCATAAAATGTCCTAAGTTATCCTTCCTTTTTGCTTCATTCCTAGTCTGCCTCGAGCTTAAACCCACCTGCTCACATGCTATCCTGCTGCTTATCTTTCCATTTAACTCCATACACCCTGTTGCTTTCCCTCCCCCCCGACTCAGAAGTTTAAAGTCCTACTGACCACCCTATTTATTTTTTCGCTAGAACACTGGTTCCAGATCGGTTCAGGTGGAGACCGTCCCAACGGTACAGATCCCCCGGTTCCAAAACCGATGCCAATGCCCCATGAAATGGAATCCCTCTTTCCCACACCAAACCCTTAGCCACGTGTTTACTTCCCTAACTTTCTTATCCCTATGCCAATTGGCATGTGTCTCAGGCAGTAATCCAGAGATTATGACCCTTGAGGACCTGTACTTCAATTTCCTTCCTCGTGCTTGATAATCCCTGAACAGGTCCTCTACCCTAGCTTTGCCTATGTCGTTAGTCCCAACGTGGGCCACAACAACTGGATCCTCCCCCTCCCGCTCCAATATCTTTTCAAGCCGGTCGAAGACGTCCTGCACCCTGGCACCGGGTAGGCAACACACCATGCGGGACTCCCGATCCGGCCTGCATACGATACTATCTGTCCCCTAATTATAGAATCCCCTGTAACAACTACTTGTCTTTTTGCTCCCCCCTCTTGAATGGCCTTCTGCACCATGGTGCCCTGGTCAGCTGGCTCATCCTGTCCACAGCCCTTTCCCTCATCCGTACAGGGAGCAAGAATCTCATACCTGTTGGACAATGTCAAGGGCTGCGGCTCCTGCACTCCTGAACTCAAAATCCACCTACCTGCCTCACTTACAGTCACACCCTGTTGTCCCTGAACACTTATTGAATTTGAATTACTTAATCTATCGGGTGTGACTGCCTCCTGAAACGAAGTGTCCAGGGAACTCTCCCCCTCCCGGATGTGCCGCAGAGTTTGAAGCTCAGATTCCAGATCATTAATTCTGATCCGGAGTTCTTCCAGCAACCAACACTTGCTGCAGATGTGGTCGCTGCCATTCACAATGGGATCAGCCAGCTCCCACATCATACAGCTAACATGTACATCATACATCATACATCATTGTTATTGACGTTATTGTAAATGGACCATAGCTGATCTATACGCAGAGTGGAAAGCAGTGCTGCAGAAAATTGGGGAAGAGGACCCCAATAATTCAACACAGCCAAGTTACTTCTCCTGTTAGAGGGATACACAAAGTGTGACATGATCTGAAAATTAAAGCCAAGTTGCTCAAGAGTGAAACCAGGAAGCAATTTTCAATCCAAAGGCATAGTGAGAATCAGACTTTTCTTCCCCAAAAGGCTCTGGTCAATTGAAACATTCAAACCCTAGCATATAAATATGAGCATTTTGCAGGGCTGGTTTTGCAAAGGGATCACACAGCATCTGTTAGAGATAAAAGGTACTGCAGATGCTGGAGAATCCGAGATAACAAGCGTGGGGCTGGATGAACACAGCAGGCCAAGCAGCATCAGAGGAGCAGGAAAACTTGACGTTACGGGCCTATCAGAAATGGGGGAGGGGAAGAGGGTTCTGAAATCAATAGGGAGAGAGGGGGAGGTGGATAGAGGATGGATAGAGGAAAGGATAGCTGATGAGGAGGCAGACAAGTCGAAGAGGCGGGGATGGAGCCAGTAAAGGTGAGTGTAGGTGGGGGGGTAGAGAGGAGATAGGTCAGTCCAAGGAGAACGGACAGGTCAAGGGGGCGGGATGATGTTAGTAGATAGGAG
>JAHRHZ010000067.1:3273062-3332973 GCA_024137785.1 Ginglymostoma cirratum | reverse complement strand
CAGGCCAAGCAGCATCAGAGGAGCAGGAAGGCTGACGTTTCAGGCCTAGACCCTTCTTCAGAAGGGCCATTCAGCCCTTCACACCTGCTCTGTCATTCTAAACAGTCATGGCTGATCTGCCTCAGGCCTCAACTCCTCTTCCATGCCAGCTCCTCGTATCCCCCAACTCCTTTATATTTCAAAAATCTACCTACCTCTCCTTGAAGTATTTTCAATGATCTAGCCTCCACAATTATTTGGAGTGTAGAATTCCAGACATTCACTACTTTTGAGAGAAGAAATTCCTTTGCATCTCAGTTTTAAATGAGCGTCCGCTTATTCTGTAATTATGTCCCCTAATTCAAGATTCCCCCATTAGTGGAAACAGCTTTTTAACATCTACCCTGTCAAGCCCCTTCAGATTCTTGCATATTTCAATAAGATCAGCTATTATCTAAAAACCCTAATGAATAGAGGCCGAGCCATTCTTGTTAAGACAATCCTTCATCCCCAGGAATCAGCCTAGTGTACTTGTTTTAAACTGTCTAAAATGCCACAGATCTTCTTTAAAGTACAGCGACCAAAACTGGATGCAGAACTCTAGGGGTGGCCTCACTAACACCTTGTACAAATGTATCAAGATTTGACTACTTTTAAACTCCAACCCCCAAGCAATGAATGCCAAAATTTCATTTGACACTTTAATTCATTTGCCTCTTTCTGCACTGCGGAGTAACTTTCTGTGTTTCATGCGCCTAGATCACTATGTTTTGCATCATTTATGATGTCTGTGACCATTTAAATAATAGTCTACCTTTTGAGTCAACCTCCCAAAATGCATGACCTCACACTTACCTACATTAAAATCCAGGTGCCAATGTTTTGCCCACTCACTCAACCTATCTATATCCATTTGCAGATTCCTTACATTGTCACCACAACATAGTCTCCCATCAATGTTATATTTCTGAGAAATTTGGATGCTTTACACTCTGCCCTTCCTCTAAGTCACTAACATAATGAGTAAGCAATAAGGCCCTAGGACTAATCCTGTAGCACTTCACTAATTATATCCTTCCAACCGGAAGAAGAGAGATTTTTCTCAAGTCTCTGTCTTCTGTGTATTAATCAATCCACAATCCATACTAATATATTACCCCCCAATACCACAAGCTCTTATCCTATGCAATAATGTTTTAAGTGGCATCTTATCAAATTTTTTTTGGGAATTCAGATACGCTATCAATTCTGCTTATTATGCCTTCACGAACTCTAGCAAATGTTTCAAAGATGATTTCTCTTTTACAGACAATGCTAACTCTATTTGATTACATTAAACTTTTCTAAATGTTCTGCTATTTCTACATCCACGTTGCATTGCAGAATGATGAGGAAGAAAAATGTTGGTAAACTCTTGTACCTAAAAATCCCTTTCTAACTCCATGTTAATTCTGGTTGGCAGGAGTGTAGATGAATCCACTGCACCTCTGTTTTAAAAGGGCATTACTGAGGCTGTTTCTCAGCTACCTCCAGACTTTTGCCCATGATACCCTTAAAAGACCTTAGTCAAAACACCTACATGTCCAAATTACATTCCATTTGCCAAATTTTTGTCCACTCTATCTATATTCCACTGCCCTGTCTATATCCCTTTGCAGACTTTCTACCTCCTATTTGTAACTTTACTTATTTGGTGCCATTGGCAAATTTAGCTACCATAAATTAGTCCCTCATTCATGTCATTGATCGAGTTGTAAATAATTGTGGCCCTGGTACTGATTCCTGTGCACTCCATTACTTGCCACTTAGCAAACTGAGAAAGACCCATTTATCTGTTCTGTCTGCTTCCTGTTAGCTGAACAATCCTTTATCCCTGCTCATATGTTCTTCCTTACACTGTGTTTTCTAATGGTAGTCTTGGATCAATGGCAGAATGCATGCCTCTTCCAAAATTTATTAAGCTGGTCATCAAGCTCATTTTTCATGAGACCTGAGGTAAAGTGCCTACATAACAGTTGACCACACTTCAATAAAAATGTGAAGGCTTGGAGGTGCCCTGAGGATGTGACCAGCCTGACAGAAACATGAGTTCTCTCTTTCTTCCAGCAGGGGTCACTGGATGGGGGTGTAGAGCTGATCGCTTATCCCATCCCTAATCCAGAGTCTATGAGACAATTTGGGATTACCTACCTCCACCGTAACATAATACAGATCTGGGATCAAAGTTGGAACCTGCTGGTCCACATGGGCTTGGGTGCACTATCATCTATTACAGACTGAGTCACTAGAGAAAGGTGAATCGGGGTTCAAGTTGATTTATCTGAGGTGACAATTGAACCTTTGAAACATTTCATCCTCTAACAAAAACTGGTTTCTGTTTCAGCTGCCAATCCAAGCTGAGGGTGACCTAGATGATAAATTTGCATCAGATTATGGACCATCAGATGCATACTCCCTGTGTATTGAAGCATGGCGGCAATGGAATGAACAGGTCACAGCATATGGCTATAATGCCGATCTAAAAATGGTGAGCTTTGCCTGAACAGTCATGGATTCTGTTGAAAATGATTTCTGGGTTTACACTATTGTAGCAATTCTACATTTGGCCTTGTCAACAACTTGGATCTCTCAGCCCAGTGTGATGAAGTCCATGCGTGGGCAGAAAAACAATCTCCAGCATCGGCAGTTCCTACTATCTCGGTAAAATATCCCATCCAGTATCCCTTCCTCACAAGTTCTGAAGAAATGTCACTGCATCTGAAAAGTGAACTCTGCTTTCTCTCCTCAAATGCTTCCAGACCTGCTGAGTTTTCCTAGCAATTTCTATTTTAGTTTCAGATTGCCTGCATCCACAGTTGTTTGTTTCATTGATAAGAGTGGGGTTGCCGTTCCAATTAAATCCACTTCTTGGTATCAGATGTTACACCTGCCTATTTCCAATAGATATAAGAAATCCCATGGTGTAACCTGAAAAAGAGCAAATTTTGACAAGAGTCTTCCTGGTGTGCTGGCCAACATGCCATTCAATGCACTAGTAACAAAAAAAACAAATAACTGCTCACTCATTGTTTGTGGGTCCTGCCTGTGCACAAATTATTCTCATATGTACCTTGTGGGCAATTTCAGGAAACAGACTCTGGGAAATACTTCAGAGATAAAAGGTACTGCAGATGCTGGAGAATCCGCGATAACAAGCATGGGGCTGGATGAACACAGCAGGTCAAGCAGCTGATGCTGCTTGACCGCTGTGTTCTTCCAGCCCCATGCTTGTTATCTGGGAAATACTTTCTGGTTCATTAAAATTCCAGAAGTCCATGGCTACTCATGTTATATTAGTCAATGTGATAATCTGAGCCCTTCCTATCCACAGGTTACACCCTGCTATCTCTCCCACCTCTGTCTGCTTGTAGCTACTCCTACGAGGTGAGCTGCAGTCATAGCCTATCTCACTATCTTGGCTTGTGTCATCCTTACATGTCCCTTAGGTCTGGTCCCCATGCTATAGGAAGGACGTGATTACAATGGAGAGGGTGCAGAGGGGATTCACCTGTTCTGAGGAAGGGTCACCGGACCTGAAATATTAACTCTGATTTTCTTCACAGATGCTGCGAGACCTGCTGAGCTTTTCCCGTGACTTCTGTTTTTGTTCACCAGGATGTTGCCTAGGATGTAGCAAACTGTATTAGGCTTGGGCTGTATTTTTCAGAGTAGAAAAGGTTAAGGGATGACCTGACTGAGGTATTTAAGATTATGATGGGCATGGACAGGGTGAATAGAGAGCAGCTGTTCCCCTTAGTTGAAGGGTCAAAAATGAGGGGGCATAATTTTAACATGAAAGGCAGAAAGTTTAGAGGGGATTTTTGTGTCTTTGTGACTAAGAGGTGATAATAAGGGTAGATATCATCTGAGGAAGGCAGCCAATTAGAATTAAAGAGTAGAAGTAAGCTCTTCCCTGGACATTTTTGCCATTACTTTGATTGTTTTTGGGCTTCAGAAATGACTTTGGAAGGTTTTTCATGGTGGTTGCTTAGTAGGGTTGACAGAATCCACGAGAGGGTAGATGGAAGGATTGGATTTTCATTTTGAAGTCTCGAATGGTCTTGTCTTTTTGGAACAATATGAAAATGCTTATCCGTCCTTGCAATAATGCTGCCAGGAGTTGCATCACTTATTGTCTGTTTGATTTAGGTACCAACACAAACTGTTGGTGCTCCCAACAGCAGAACAGTTGGAAGTGTTAGTGGAGACAGTGCAGTATCATTTGAATGCCTTAATCAATGGAGAAGATGGATAAAATCAATTAAGGTAAGAATGCTTGAATTTTATAAGAGAGATTTCTCAATAAATTATTGTTCCAGCTTCAGTAACAAGTAACTAGGAACACAGGGCAACATTGAGAGTTCAGGGGCTGAAGCTTCACTGGCTGTGGCCACAGGCAGAAACATCAAGGCAGGAATGCTCACTCAGTGAAGCTCAACAGCTTTATTCAATTTGCCCTTTAAAGTGAGAAAAGTTCATTCAACCCATCAAGTCCATTCCATCCAATGTCCACGAACACCATCTGATTATAGAATTTCCTCCTGTTGATCCCCTACTTTGAGATACATAAAGTTCTTTCCATTGTCTTCCCTGAAATAATACGGGTACCATTTGTGTCTTTTCTAGCTTAAAATGTCACTTTGGAATTGCAGAATTCTGAAGGAGGCTCTATTACACATTGTGTCTATGTCTTCTCTCTGAATAAGATACTGGGGACCATTTTAACTTCCAGCATTTGAATAAAATGGCTTTTAATAGCCGTAAAAATTAGTCGGTATGTATAATGGGAGGTTTCCAACACCACCCCTTTTGCACCATTGGCAAAAATTCTGTTGTTTTTGTTGATTCGTAATGAGTCAGGCTAAAAGCAAAATATGCAAAATGTGACAATGAAGCTTGATATTCTTATAATGTTGAGAATATAACATCAGAATTGCACTGAAAAACATTGCTTTCCTTGTATATAAGATTTGTCAAGATGTTAAGGGTGCAGACTCTTGGCAATTTTTATTTTTCAAGATCAAGGTGTGTTTCGCACTCACAACACTCTCTCAGAATATGGAGACAAGATTATTTGTAGCCCTTTCTTCACCAGATTTTCACTGAACACTGTTTGGCAATACTGAGTGGAAAAGCACGTCCTCATTTCAGTTTCAATTTGAGCTAAATTCTGCTTGACAATTTAAAACCGCTGTTTTCATGAAGTGATGGGACAGAGAATTGCACAGCCCACAAATCAGGCCATTGTGAGTATGTATCCCTCTGCATTGGGAGCTGTGAGTCATAAAAGTAACTCTGTATTCCCCAACTCGTCGTCAGCAATAGAAAAT
This sequence comes from Ginglymostoma cirratum, assembly GCA_024137785.1. Lineage (NCBI taxonomy): Eukaryota > Metazoa > Chordata > Chondrichthyes > Orectolobiformes > Ginglymostomatidae > Ginglymostoma > Ginglymostoma cirratum. The sequence continues at coordinate 3,327,625 of JAHRHZ010000067.1, read as the reverse complement.
CCACTCGCTCTAAGTTAAATCCTAATTAAATATTGCAACTTGTAGCATTCCTGTGTATTCTAATTAGCATCAACCCACGGTTTAATATTTGTTAGTTGACTGTTTGAGATATCTTGGGAAGAAATTGCTGGTCTCACTTTGAAAATAACGGAAATGCTGTCAGAAGCAGAAAAATACCTAAGTTGTGTTACACTAAGATGTGTTACATATCTTAAAGAACAGTCGCTCAAACCCCAAGAATCCCTCCATAAAGGTGCTCGAACCTTATTAATTGCCTTGTGTCACTGCAATAGAGGTTCAGCAGTTGTGTGTGGAACAGTCTGGGATGAACTTGGGCTCAGTTACATACATAACAATATATAATCCCTCAGGGAAGTTTTACTTTTTGAAATATGCACAGAAAATCAGTAGTTACTCGGTCTTATTGAAATTGGCACTCCCTGCAGGACCTGTCAGGCAACCAACACAATTATATCAAAACAAGATTGATATCTCATTGCACCCTTGGCCTTTCATATCTCTAACTAGACACCAGATTCCCACATCTCAGTGCTGATGTTGAATTGCACAATTCACCTATAGTCAGGTATTAATTGCCTCTTTCAGCTCTGCTCCCACCATGGCTGATAGTTTACTAAATTGGCATCGCTTCAGCTCTTGGGTGGTCTGTCCTGTTCAAGCATCTTGTACCCAATGAAGGCATCCTGTTCTGTGGTAATTCACACCCCTTTTTGTCTGCCCCTTCCCAACCACCCAATGGCTGCTTCATGGTATGTTGTATGTCAATAGCAAGGACAAGATTTATTGCCATTCCCTAATTGTCCTAGAGAAGGCGCCGGTGAGCTATCTTCTTGAAGCTCTGAAGTCCTTTCAAGATAGATACATATAACAGCAGTGATTATTAACAGCAAAAAGGAACTCATTAGATTGGAAGTATTTCCCAATATTTTAATAGACATGCCAGCATCAAAATAATGATGCACACCTTCTTCTAAACCTCCAAAAGATACTCTCTCAGATACAATGCCACTCCTCTTTCTTTTAATTCATTCACTGCACATTGGCGCTGTTGGCTAGATTGCCCACCTTTAGTTGTCCACGGGGCAGGTAAAAGGCAACAATGTTGCTATAGGCCTGAAGTCACATGCAGGCCAGACTGGGTATGAACAGCAGGTTTCTTTCTCAAAAGGCGTGAGTGAGTCAGATGAGATTTTAAACAATGCTTGCCACAAGGTTAGGTTTTTCAATGCCAGATTTCTATTGAATTCAAATTTTACCACCTGCCCTGGTGGAATTCAAACCCATCTCCACAGATCATTAAGCCTAGGGTTCTGCGTTATTAGTCCAGTGACATTGCCACTGTACCACCAGTTCCCATCAATGTATTCTTAGATTAGAAGTGCAGTTCTACCATTCCAAATACCCATTTATTTGGCAGTGTGACCCACCAGCCACAACAATAACATTGATCCAGAACTTCCAATTGGCATCTGACAGCAATCGTAGGGTAATCTTGTCAATTACAGCCAGGACTCCAGTTCTGGCCACTCCCTGAAGCTCCATTGTAGCAAAGCAGGATTAACATTCAAGATTCTTTGTGACTGAGTGTAGATGAGGGTGTAGTGCAGGAGATGCGTTGGTTTGGAAGGTAGGACAGGGGATAGGGTGGCAGGTAATTGAGCAAGAGTTGGCTTGAGGGGTGAGAGAATTTGGATGTTGATGTTGGGTTAGTTGAGCTGGAGAATGGGGAGGTCAGAGGGAGTCAAGTCAGTGTTTGGGGGCAGGGCGAGGTCAGGTCAGAGATGTTTACAAGCAGGGTGTCAAGAATGGAGTTGGGGCTGTGCAAGGATGGCAAGGTTAGGTCAAGGAGAAGTTGGGGCGTGCGGGCATTGGTATGGGAGGTGAGGAATGTTGGGTTGTGAGTCAGGCCAGGGAAGGCAGTCCAAGGAGGAGAGTAGGTCGGAGAGACGGAGACGTTGTCAGAGCTGGAGTCAGTCGGAGGTGAGGGGAGTAGGATTCATTTCTCAATCATTTCCGAGATAGGTATTCAGGAAGTAAATTGGAATTTCTGTAATGTTCAATTCTAACTCAGAGATATGTTTTTGGAGATTGTAGATTCTCCATCAGAAGTTAAAATTCCCAGACAATTCCAATGAGCTCAGGTGCCTAGGGATTTCAGCCTGGTTCCACAAGCATTTCCGGTCTACACTGCTGCAGCACCCATCTTCCTATCAGAAGATCTGGGCCAATTTTTCTGATTTGCCTCATTATCTCTGATTTGTGTGTTTGTTCATTCTTGTTGAATGCCAAACGATAGATAATTTGGCAATGTGACCTCAAAAAGACTGATTCATTTTAAGTGTAGCACATGAATCAAACAAATGTCACTTTTAAAGTGAGGTTTTTCCTATTTCTTATTGTTCCTTGCAACATGGGAAATGGTAAATTGCATAAAACAAGACTTTTTCATTTGCTTCTTCTTGCTATTAGAAATCATCATTATCCTCCTCATCCTTTATGTCGATGCTGTATCAATCATGTTATCAAAACAACTAGAGCCCCCCACACAGGCACCTCTGAAAAGTAACTATTTCAACATGAGAGCTACAAACGTCTGTGGACTATACACATAATTTAACATTTCCATCACCACTATCCCACAAATCATCTCATTGACTACAATTGTTAGGGTATTGTGAATTTGTACACTTCTGTGCATTCAGGATATCATTTCCAGTCAATCTGCTGGATAACTTGATACGTACCTGTGAGTTAACCCATTGTGAAGCAAATTCCTCTTCAAAGCAGCATCATAATGTGAATTAAATTTAGAATCCATTCTAAACAATATAATGAAACAATCTTGGAAATGTGATAATTCTTCCCAGTGTTAGACATTTTTGAGCATCTGTCACGACTGAAATAGTGATGGGGTAAGTGGTGAAACTTTCCAGGCTACACAATGCTGGTATATTCAAGAGTATATAACTATATAACATAGTTTGGCTTCTGTGCAGGGTGCTTCAGATGCCACATTCTGTATAAAACGCCAACAAGTCGCAACTGCAAATGCTGTAAACAATGTACAAATATTGAGCCTCCTGGTTTCTTTGACTTCCAGGCAACATGCATCTTCCAGAAATTAAAAAGCCAAACAGCTACCAATCTACAGAAGTTCTGAACAACCTCCAACGTTTGGACCACTTGCTACAGAAATTACCGATTTCAGCAGCCTTAAAGTTACAAGTCAACATAAATACAGTGCCACCTCAGGTCTACTGCAGCCCCAAACATTCTCTCAGGCCCAAATAACAAAAAGACATTCTTGTGCCTGAACATCTTTTCTCCTTAACATTAAATATGACATATTTTAGAATTGAGAGCTAAAATGTTTTATCCAAACAGTCAGAGACTAATATTATTTATTCACAAATAATGCAGCGACTTGAGACAAGGAGAAGATGTGCAGTTAATCCAAATATCCAAAAGTCACTGCCAGGGTGTGCACTCCATGGTTAGCTTCTTGAAAAGAACATTGCACTGTCTGCCTTGCTATTAAAATGCACTGTAGAACATGAATTTGTTACTGCATTTGTACACCACATAGGGAGAAGGAGAGTCTCATCATTTCAAATATAAGAATCCCTTTATCAATGTGATCCATGTTTTTATTGTTCCCCAAACTCTCTCACATCAACCATTAAAATTGTGATATCTCATGTGTTTATGTTTTAATTTTTGTTGGATGGTCATAAAATGTCAAATTAATTTTCTTTGCTTTTCCTTTTCACCTGTGTTTTCTGGTTCTAAATGCTTTCACTCTTACCCCTCTCTAACTGTTTTTGTACTAGATTTAATTTTGAATTGACCCACTCTAATGTGCATGACCTTCTCGTTGCACAGCCAATTTCACAATCGTTCAATTTCCTAGTTTGGAAAACTGCTTGCCATGTTTACTCACAATCCAGATATACTGTTTCCCTTGTTACACCAAGATTACCTTGTACTTTCAGTTATATAGAAGTTTATAAAATCATGAGGGGCATAGACAAGGTGAATAGCAAAGGTCTTTTCCCTAGGGTAGGGGAGTTCGAAGCTAGAGGGCATAATTTTAAGGTGAGAGGAAAAAGATTTAAAGGGGACCTGAGGACCAGCTTTTTCACACAGAGGGTGGTTCATATGTAGAATAAACAACCAGAGGGAGTAGTAGATGCAGGTACAGTTACAGCATTTAAAAGACATTTATTGCTAGCCTACTAATCCAACAAACCATGTCATGTACTGTGTTCAAATCCTATGTTGGATGCATTTAGATCCCATAAAAATCTGAAATTAAGATGTTACAAAAGATTACAGGTTTAAAGGTGATGTACAAGGCACGTTTTTTTACACAGAGGGTGGCGGTTGCCTGGAATAGGAAAGGTTTAGAGGGATATGGGTCAAATGTGGGCAAATGGGACTAGTTTCACTTGAGAAACCTGGTCAGCATGGACAAGTTGGACAAAAGCATCTGTTTCTTTACTGCATGACTCTATGACTCTCCATGACTTGTCATGTACAATATTTAAAAGCCTAAATGTGCCAGGTCCAGGTCTCACCGATGACAGACACCACTAGGTGTCCTACCACAGCAAATTATGGCTTATAATTATTCAGGATCAAAAAGTGTTTTTTATTTATGAAATGTAGGTGAGACCAACATTTATTTGCCCAGGGAAGAGTTAAGAGCCAACCCCATGTTGCTTTGAGCCTCGACTTACATGTAGGCCTGACCAGGTAAAGATGGTAGATTTCCTTCCCTAAAGGACATTAGTAAACCAGACCAAGTTTTCTTGCTGACAAAATAACATTGTTAGCTTGAACAAAGAAACAAAGAGCAAAGAAAATTACAGCACCGGAACAGGCCCTTCGGCCCTCCAAGCCTGTACCAACATGCTGCCCGTCACAACTAAACCTCCCTATCCTTCCAGGGACTGTATCCCTCTATTCCCATCCTGTTCTTATATATGTTAAGACATACTTTAAAAGTCACCGTTGTATCTGCTTCCACTACCTCTCCCGGCAGCGAATTCCCACCACCCACCAACCTCTTCATAAAAAAAGCTTGCCTTGTACATCACCTTTAAACCTGTAATCTTTTGTAACATCTTAATTTAACATTTTTATGGAATTTAAATGCATCCATCATAGGATTTGAACGCAGGTCTCCTGTACATGACCTGATTTGTTGGATTAGTAGGCTAGCAATAATACCATTAGGCTACCACCTCCCCTTCCAACTGGGTTGGTAGGTCTTACAGCTCCCTGAATGCATTCCAATAGCTGATGCTGTCTTCAGCCAAACTGCACAAACCACAGAAAAATGAATCACAGTGGGGTAAAATTCAAAGCAGTAATATTTGCAGGTTAATAGAATCCATCAGTTTTTTTAATTATCATTTTATGTGCAATTACATTAATCTGACATGGAAATGCATGCTCTTAGTAACTCCAGTGAATAATGCAGTCAACTTAAACCCATGCTACATGACAGGATGTTCCCATGGACTATTAGATAAGTACAAGAGGGAGACAAGTGGGATTATAAAAACAATAGTAGTGGGATAAATAGTTTCATCACGCACGTTAATGATTTAAAACTGTGTTACAAAGATTGCTTGTGGTGGTTCATGTACTTTGAATTTTATTAAGTCCATTTTTGTTTTGGTGGATTAAAATGATCCCGTCTTCAGACCGTGAAACTCAGCTCTACAGACATTGAGAGATTTTCTGGGTAAGTGTGCGTGAAATTAAAATAAACTGCTCCATCAATAATATTCAAACATATATTGAATCTTCGGCAGGAGACAGTTTCATGGGGATTGATGTTTCTGCAAAGCATCACCCCTTGTGCTCATTATTACCTGTATGCCTTGGCCTTTTGAGATTTTCTCATTCATTCATGTTTTGTAGGCACACTGACTGGCATTTATTGCCCTTGAGAAGGTGGTGATGAGCTGCCTTTTTGAACCTTTGCAATTCATTTGGTGTTGGTACACCCAAATGCTGTTGGGCAGGGTGCCCCAGGATTTTGACTCAGCAACAGTGAAGGAACAGCAATGTAGTTCCAAGTCAGGATGATGAGTAGCTTGGAGGGGAACTTGCAGGGGGTGGTGTTCCCATGTATCTGCTGCCCTCATCCTTCATGATGGTCATGGACTGGGTTTGGAAGGTGCTGTCTAAGCAGTCATGGTGAATTCCTCCAGCACATTCTGTGGCTGGTACACAATGCAGAGGTGGAGGGAGTGAATGTTGTAGATGTGGTGTCAATCAAGCAGGCTGTCAGGTTATCACCATTGTGTCTACACATACGTCCAAGCAACAAGTATGTATTATAGATCAGGAGTAAACTGGGTGAAGATTGGTGAGGGAAGTTTTGGCTGTCAGACAGGGAGAGAGTCAATGAAATGACTAATTATGGAGCGGCTAAGTGAACCAGAGATGGTGAGAGAACAGTTAAAAATAGATTCTTACTGCAGAGCTCTCTAGGATTGCTTGCTTGTGAAACAAGAGGAAACATACGAAATTTAAGACAAGGGCAGTTATAGTTTGGAACATGATTTAATCCTTTTTCAGCTTTTCATAGATTACCTGGGATAGTCATAACACTGTTTGATCACCTTCACATCAACCATCATTTTTGGATCCAAAATCCACAAAATTTTGGATTTCATGAGTGGACTTACAGCCAGACGCCAGCAGCTCTATCCATTTATCTTGGCTGGGGAACATCAATGATATACCCTGGCTTGCCTGGTTTTGAGATATCACTAACTAAATGTTCTGGAATTCAGACAAGAGATGTCCTGGTCCATCCAGTAAGGAGAACATCTGTAGATTCTTTGAATGCAAAAGAAAGGTTATCAAAAGATGAATATAGCGAAGACAAATCATGAAAAAAAGAGTGAATAAAACATAGATCATGTTACATAAATGTAGTGAAGAGAGTTCTGTAACTTCCAACGTTCTCAATATGTTACATATTAGTCAAAAATGGGCCAGACTCTGTCGACATTTTATTATCGTGGCTACAATGAAGTTGAAGCTTTTCTTCTGTTAACTAAAAAATTATTTTCTTCACAATATTAGCACGATGATCCAGAGACTAAGAAAGGTAAACACACAAAAGCTCTGTGGGCCTTGGGCAAATGTAGGTTGACTAGATTGTTCATTTATGACTCTTCTTCACAAATCCTCACATAAACATGATTAGCACTGATAGATATTCTGCAAGTAGTGGATAGAGGTACTAGGGCTAGAAAATGTTACTCAGACTCCTCAGTTACACAGTTTTCTCAAACTTGTTTAAAGAAGTCTGTAAAAAGTTTACCTTTAACAGATATGAGGCAAAACCCTAACAGGCATTATTAGAGTAATTGTGTGTTTTTCATGGTAGGCTGTCTGTGTAGAACACATTTGAGATGAGGTAAACAAGGTAGTGTGTGGTACTCCAGCTGCACCAGACTGTACTCTTCAATAGGCTTTTAAGTGGAAATTTTCTAATTTGCAGTGATTAGTTGAAAAATACATAATGAAAAGTTTTATCCATTGAATGACAAGCAGGGTAATGAGATGGTACAAACTTAAGATGACGACTAAAAAACTGAAGGGAAATAGGGTCAGAATATAAAACTTAAAGTCCATGGGGTCTGTTAATGGTAATTAACCATTACAGTGAATTTATGGTGGGATGCAGTGTTTGAAAAGGAGAATTCTGGGACTATTACTCGTCGTTCTCCTTGTTTCTTCAGCAACTCATTCTTTTGAAATTTTACCAAACAGCCAGGAAGAAAATTGCGCCACTGTTGAAACTGTCTGGGCATTAGAAGCTTAAACTTTGGAATCTTGTAATTATTGAACGGAGGTTTTGTTGGTGCACACTGTTCTGATTGCTTGGTGGGTGGATTTGTAGCTACAGCCTGGAACATCAAGTACGTGGATTGCAAGAGGACAAGAACACATGAGTGACTGCCAGCGGTTGGTGGTATTAGTGGCAGAGGGGTTCGGTAGGTAATTGGTAGAGGAAAAGAGCAACAAGTGTTAATGGTAGCCTGACAACAGAGTCACCATGGCTGGAGTGGATGAGGCAGTGGTACAGTTTAAAAGGTGGAAAGGTGGGAAGGTGTGGACAGGGAATGCGTGGCAGGTATGGAATAATAGGTGGCATGGGAGAGGTGGAACAAAACTGGAACATGAAGAAGCATTGGGATGGGGGAATGGGATAGGAATTACATTAGAAGAAAGGACGGAAGAGGATGTGAGTGGCATGGGGAGGATAGAATAACATGCAATGGGGATTTCAAAAAGTATTGCTACAATGAAGATGCTATTTTACTGTAAATGTTTTTGCAGGTACCTCTAGTTCTAAATAAAGCTGTTTCAAATTATTTCTGAATTCTGCGGGGTGCCAAATTTTATATTTAAAAAATGTTTTTTCCAGTTCTTTAACATATTAAACGTGGGGCCTAGTGATGGAATGCTGCTCAATGACAGCGGACAATAGTATGGTCCCTCACATATAAAAATAAGAGAAACTTGCAATTGAAAATGATGCCAGAGTTTAAATGATGAAGCAAGGCTGTAAAAACTCAGTTTCTATTCCTCAAGTTTAGAAGATTGAGGGGTTCTATCAACAAGGTTTCTAAACAACAAGAGAATTATTAAGATTGATCCAGATAAATTATTTCCCTTTGTGGAGAAATCCAGAACAAAAAAGCACTACCGTTAAATTACACTGAAGTATTTAGAAGTCAATTCAGGAAATATTTGTTCACATAAAGGGTGGTGGGAACCTTGGAACCCCCTCTCTCTGAGACCTGTGGATGCTAAGTCAAATTAAATTTTCTAAGACTGACGTTAATAACAATTTGTTTGATAAATATATGGAGGGGTATGGATATAAGAAAAGTTGAAGTTGGGTTATAGATCAGCCAAGATCTATTGAATGGCAGGATAGGCTTAAGGGTCTATACAGCCCTAACATGTACAAACTGTTCCCCAGCTCCAACACTGGGAAGTTTATATAGGAATAAGATTTTTTTTTTTTCCCTGCATGGTTACCTTCTCCACCTGTTTAACCTCCTGGGAAAAATGTCTTGGTCACTAAACTTAATCAAAGAACAGTCCACCTTGTCTATTCATTCAAGCTGTTCCCTGCCTCTAACGTGCCAATGTGACTGTACCTGTGTAGCTAAAATGGAGATTCACAAGGTAAGAAACAACAGAGAACACTTATAGCCACAGATAAGTCAAACAGAGCCGATAGCGTTTCCATGCCAGTGGCGTATGTGGCTCAATACACCTGGACTGAAATATTTAAAAAAACAGCAAGGGTTTGGAGAAGGGTCAGGCATCATTCAACGATGCCACATGAGCACCTGGGTGGGTTGTTTCTTATATTGAGCTTGTATGTGAGAAATGTATCAAGGTAGATTGTAAATAATGACCTTTGATGAATAAAAGACATTCAAAGATATTTATTGTAGGCAGGATGAATGGACTATAAATGAATGACATTGACAATTGCAACTTCTTTTGTCACACAGCGCGTCCATAAAAATCTATTCCAACAACTTAATGCCTCCAAACTATTTCAGCCACATTTTTAGACAACAAAACTTCACTGTTTGAGAGGCGGGCAAGCTGCCCATCTGGAAATTGTTTGCTTTAACAAAGTATGGGAAAAGACATGTTTGCTTGGGTACTGGTGCACTGCTGAGAAATAATGTTACACAAAATGGACCAATCCAACTGTGAAATTGTCTATTGGCATGACAATCTCTCTGTGAGCCAGTCGCTTCACTGCAGTGTAAATAATTCCACATGAATTAGATGTGACGACCAATATTAATGGATGGAACTCTGAAAGGGGGAAGTTAGAGTGTGTCCATGGGACTTTTTTACTCCAAAGCTGAAACATTTTACAAACCAGTGAAGAGGTCTCGTTGAGAAAGTATTGGCTGCTCTCACCATTAGTCACTCCCGGCAAGGAGAAGCTCTTACATCAAGAATTTATGGCTCAGATTGTGCTGTGTCAACACATCTAACAGCCTCTGCCATCTGTTAGAAATGTCCTCGAACATTTAGGGTTTAAATATTTTTGTGTGGCAAGTTGCTAAAACTGCAAGCAGACAATGACACAGTAAGGGAAGACAGTCACCTGTTACCTACGTGAACAGGACACACAACCTGGCCATTGCCCTAACTGATCAGTTTGTGAGAGTGTGAAGTGTAAAGTGTAGACATTGAGAAGGAATTTTAGGTGAGAGTGGGTGAATTCAGTATCAAATCAGGCGTAGAAAAGAGAAATAAATGTGAGAGAAAGAGAGACTAGGTTATTAGAGCATGAAAGAAGAGATGGAAAGGAAATGTAAAAAAAAAACTGCTGTTTTAAAAAACATTGAACACAGAACCCTTACAGTGCTGAGTAGGTCATCTGCCAATTATATCTGCACGAGATCTCTGAATGACTATTGTGACTTACTGCCATTGCCCTGCCTTTTCCCAATAACCCTGAATTTTGTTTCTATTTAGATAATCATTTAATGCCCTTCTGAATGCCTCAGATGAATCTACCTCCACCACATTTCCAGGCATTTCTTTCCAGACTCAAACTATTCGCTGTGTGAAAAAGTTTAATTTTATATCTCATTTGCTGCTTTTGCAAATTACCTTTTGTCTATACCTTCTCGTACTCAATTATTTTAAGAGAGGGAACAGTTTCACCCTAATCCTCTGTACAGCCCCATCATGATTTTGAAAACTTTTATCAAATCTCTTCTTAGCCTTCTGTCCAAGAAAAATGGTCCCAACTTCTCTAATCTATCTTCATCATTGAAGTTTGTCGTCCAGGAAATATTATCATAAGCTACATCTTCACTCCCTCTAAAGCTTTTATATCCTTCTTGGAGTGTGGCACCCAGAACTATGCACAATACTCCAGCACAAGTCTATCTAGTGTCTTGAACAAGTTCAGCCTAGCCTCCATTCTCCTGTACTCCATGCCTCAATTAATGTTGTACGACTTGTTAACTGCTTACTCTGTCTTGTGACCTTTAGTGACTTATAAGCACATCCATCCAGGCCCCTCTGCTCCTGCACACTCTTTACTTTATACTAGCTCTGAAATAACTCTACAGAGGTCAGTATCCTGTCACCAAGTCACCCCTTATTTACACATGAATAGTACTTGACACTGATCCAGCTTCCTCAGAGCCAGCTATCAAAGTGAACAGGATGTCTGACAGAGATTTCTGATGAAGGGTTTAGGCCCGAAACGTCAAGTTTTCCTGCTCCTATGATGCTGCTTGACCTGCTGTGTTCATCCAGCCCCATGCTTGTTATCTCGGATGTCTGACAGTCCTGTTTATATCTGTCAGTCAGGGCTCCCTGATTGGACCAGATTAACAGCCCCAATCAGGGAACTCCTATTCTATGGGTCCACCTGGCTGACCTCGTTACAATCACTGCAATCTCCATGTTCTTTCTACCAAAGTGTACCACCTCACATTTAACCTCATCGAAACTAACATTTCAACCTTTTTTGAACAAAGGTGTTACATTCGAAATTCTACAGTCTCTTGGAACCACTTCTCAATCGAAGAAAGATTGAATGGTTGTGGCCAGTGCCTCTGCAATTATAACTCTCACTTCCTTCAATCTCCTTGGATACATCTCGTATGGTCCCAATGCCTTATCAACATCAAGAACTAGCAACCCATCCAATACTTCCTCCTCATTAATTTGAAATGTTTTCAGTGCCTGAGTTACTTCTTCTGTCACTGTGACTTGGAAAACATCTCCTTCCTTAGTAAATACAAGCGAAGAACATTTATTTGATTCCAAAGCCATGATCACATTTAAAACCTGAAGGTATAGATGCCACACTTGAATTTGTCAATTTTCACTGCCAAACAATACTAAACAGGCTATTAGATTTAAACTAATTTCTGGTTGAAAATTACTTTTGCATCTACAGTGCAAACACGGCAACTTCATGCCAATCAATGCCAAACTGAAGTGGCACAGTTCAAACTGCAACTTTGAGGTTTTCATATTGAACAGTACCATGACACTCTGAAGTTTCTGCACTATTTACAAATGAGTAACATAATGCGTTAATATCCTCCCTGAAAACAAATCAGCCAAATCTATGCACATTGAATATTTTTAATTTGAATGAGGAACCAATTGATGATCTCCCCCTTTGCACACTCTCTGAGGAAAATTTGACTTGCCCAGTCCTAGTACACTAATGGAGAAGTTTATAAAAAATTGGTGATTAGACAAGTAAGAATGCACCCTGTTAAAGTAAAGGGTTATTTTCTCATTAAAGTCTAGGACATAAGTCTTATCATTTATTACAATTTAAGAGGAATATGTAATCTACAATGCTGATATGTGCCTGACAATGTGGAAGATTGACCAAGTACGCTCAGTCCACAACAGGTTATAGTCCAACAGGTTTATTTGAAATCACGAGCTTTTGTGAAGTCACCTGATAAAGTGGTTACGCTCTGAAAGCTTGTGATTTCAAATAAACCTGTTGGACTATAACCTGGCTTCGTCTGATCTCTGACCCTGTCCACTCCAGTCCAACACCAGCACCTATGCTTCCTGTCCACAATAAACAGAACAAATAAATCCAGTCAGATAGTGCTGTACCAGTCTATTCTCAATCATCAGCAAAGTGATGGAAGAGGTGAGCAATCAGTTAAACAGTACTTGAAAGGGAATAACCCACTCATTGACACTCAGTTTGGACTTCACCAGGGCCACTCAGCTTCTGACCTCCTTATAGCCTTGGTCCAAATATGCATGAGCGTGCTAAACTCCAGAGGTGAAGGAGAGTCTTTGACATCAAGGCAGCATGCAACTGAGTGTGGCTTCATGGATTCCTTTCAAAACTGAAGTCAAAAGGAATTGGTGGGGTCAATGTTAGGCTGGTTAGAAGGATACCCAGCATAAAGGAGTTTGGTTGCGGTCATAGAAGGTCAATTGTCTCAGCACCAGGACATTGCTTCTGGAATTCTTCGGGGTAATGTTCTTTGCCTAACCACTTTCAACTTCTTCATCAATGACCTCCCCTCCATTATAAGGTCAGAAATGGGGATGCTCTCTGATGAGTGCACAATGTTCAATGCCATTTGCGAATTCTCTGTACGCACATAGCCACCAAGAGTTTGCTTCCCCGTATGCAAGAACAGCTTGTTATGGACCAGACCATACCCCCTCAAAACATGTAAAGGAGACAGCCTGGACCCTAACTTTCGCTCATTTTAAAGGCAAATGCCAGGCATTGCCTTCCAGATGCAATTTGATTGGTCAAACTATCAGGCTTGAAGCAAAACCCACTTTATTCGTATGCTAATAGTTAAAATACCGTCAAAATAAAGAGAAAAGAATTGGCTTAAACTTTGTTAGTTTATTATAACAAAATAATAAACTACTCATTAACTGTTCCAGTACAGTAACATCCTGTAAGCACAACCTTAATGAGGCAAAGTCAGTGAAAGAGATTGTCTCACATGCAATTCTTGCAGCAGGAAGAGAATGCCAGTTTTTAGCTGTAACAGGGAAGTGGAAAAAAAGCTTCCACAGCCAGCTTCAAGATGTCAGCAATTGTTACTGAAAGCTACACTAAAATCCTGGTTCTGTGGGAGCTTGACCCCACCCATTCAGGTTGCTTCTATTGTTCCAACATTAAAAAAAAACAAGGTCTCACAAGCTGTTTACTTTATTGGCTTGAAGCTGACTATTTGGTACCTCTGTCTGAATCCCTCTTCCTAAAAAGAACAAGACAAAATACACCTCCTAGAGCCATAGTATCGTCACAAACGCAATGAAAGTAAACGTGTTACATGATCAGATTCCTCCTGGTGTCTGTAATGAGTGTGGAGAATAATTTTCCTGGCCAGGTTACAGGATGACAGAATTAAGAATTGTTCCGATGCCATTTGAATATTGATTTAAAGACTAGTAAAGGCCGAGAGGCTTGGTGGATCAAGTAACCTGTTAATAATTCTCATGTTCTTATTTGTATCTTTGCTTTTAGAGAATTCAACTCCTTGGAGTGAAATGCTATTCTCGTTAATGAACAATAAAATTTATTTTCGTGGAGAAGAGGAGTAATAAAGCTAGACAAGCCATGACCGTTACTGGAAGACAGTGGAGACTTGGGGCTGGGTAATTAGTTCAGTTTGAGAAGTAACGCAGATGTGTAAAGCTGCACCATCAACAAGATTCAAGTTAGATTTGATATGAGAAGGTTTTCTTTATCTACTGTTGAATAAGGCCTGTGTACCACAAATTATTTACTTGGCATTTGGGAAACTGCAGTGGTCGGCCTATTGTCATGAAATAAATGCATCTGGAAGAAATTCAGGAATCTCAAAAACTGCTCCCACTAGAGGTCAAGCAAACCCAGGAAAGAACTGATTGAATTAGCCAAGGCTATCTTCCAATGGGGCCAGAAATGTCCAAGTTGGAGTGTGAAAGCTTGTTCAGCTTTCATTGTCGGCACTGTGCTTCTGAAATAACATCATTATGAAAGCTACTGTTGAATCTGATTGTACTTATATTGAAAGCCACGAAGTCATTGATTCAGAATAACTCCAAAGGAAGCTACTTGTCCTGTCAAATCCATGCTGGCTCTCTGCGAAACAATCAAGTCAATCTCATTCTCCTCCTCTGTTCACGCAGCCCTATAATTGTATTTCCCTTCATGCTCAGTTCTCCCCAGACTAGAATACCTGTCCGTCACACCACTGCTTATTCTTAGCAGCACTGCAATAAACATTGTAACAAAAGAGGTGCATTTCCTGTCCTTGTTATAAGTTTGTTAATGATTAAAAATTATTTTGTCATCATTTCATAATTGAATAACGTCTTGCAGACGTCCCCAGCATCACTGCTGTCAGTCTTCAACCAATTTGATTCACTCCTCATGACCATCAAGAGAAGGCTGAAAACATTGGCTTTGATCCCTGACAATATTCCGGCCATGGTACAGAAAGCCTAGGCTCTAGAACCAGCTGTGCTGCCAGGTAAGATGTTCTAGTACAACTATAACAATGGCATCCAGCTGATAATTTGGAACACTGTCCAGGTACGTCCTGTCTACACAAAGCAGGTCAAATCCAATCTGATTACCACCCCAAAAATCTTCTCTCGATCGGTAAAGTGAGAGAAGGCGTTGTGCACAGTGCTATCAAGCAGCACTTACGAAGCAATGACCTGTTCACTAACACTCAGTTTGGGTTCCACCAGGACCACTTAGATCTCATTGCAGCTATGGTCCAAACATAGACAGAAGAGATGAGCTTCAAAGTGTAGGTAAGAGTGACTGAGAGTGACCATTGATGCTCATTCGTACTACCATCACTGAATCCCCCACTGTCAACATCCTGGGATTAGGAACTGAATTTCATTAGCCATATAAATATTGTGCTTATAAGAATAGGTCAGATGCGAGACTTCTAGAGGCTGAGTAGCTCACTTCCTATCTTCCCAAAGCCTATCCATCATCTACAAGGCACATCAGGAGTGTGATGGCACACTTGCCTGGATGAATGACTCAGCAACTCAATACTGTGGAAATCATCAGGGACTTGATTAACATCCCATCCACCACCATCAACATTCACTTCCTTCACCATTGATGCTCGGTAGCAGCAATGAGTAGAATCTACAAGATCCACTGCGAAATCTCACCCAGGCTTCTTTGACATCACCTTACAAACCCATAACTTCCTCCTCCTGGAAGGCCAACGGCAGCAGATGAATGAGAACACCAACCATCACCTGCAAGTATCTCTGCAAGCCACACACCATTCTGACTTCAAACAATATCACAGCTCCTTCACTGTCCATGAGTCAAAATCCCAAAAGTCCTTCTTAACAGCTTTACATTCAAGGGTTACATTGGTTCAAGAAGGCAGCTTGCCACCACCTTTCTGTGGGCAATTCGGGAAAGATATTAGCGCCCATCCAGTCTTCCGGCACCTCACCCATGGCTGTTACAGAAGTAAATATCTCAGCAAAGGGCGCAACAATCTCTTCCATAGCTTCCCATAAAGTTCTAGGATACACCTGATCAGGTCCCAGGGATTATCTATATTTATGTATTTTCTGACCTCTGCACTCCCTTTTCTGTAATATGGACACTTTTCAGGGTATCGCTATTTATCTTCCCAACTTCTCCAGCTTCCATTTCCTTCTCCACAGTAAATACTGATGCTAAGTATTTGTTTAGGATTTTCTCCATCTCCTGTGGTTCCACACATAGATGGCCTCGTTGATCTTTCAAGGACCCTATTCTCTCCCAAGTTAGTCTTTTGCCCTTAATATATTTGTAGAATCTCTTTGGATCCTCCTTAACCCTATTTGTTAAAGCTATCTCATGTCCCCTTTTTGCCCTCCCTATTTCTCACTTGAATACTGCTCTTATACTCCTCTAGGGAATCACTTGATACCTGATGTATGTCTATACTTGACATTTGCTTCCTTCTTCTTCTTGACCAGAGTCTCAAATTTTCCAGTCATCTAGCATTCCCTACACCTGCCAGCCTTGCCCTTCACACAAACAGGAACATCCTGTCTCTGAACTCACATTACCTCCTTTTGAAGGCCTCTCACTTTCCAACTGTTCTTTTTCCTACAAACAGCCTCCCCCAATCAACTTTTTAAGTCCCTGTCTAATACTGTCAAAATTGGCCTCGCTCCAGTTTAAAACTTTAACTTTTAGAGATCAGGCCTATACATTTCTATAACTATTTTTAAACTAATATAATTATGATCACTTGTCCCAAAGTGCTCTCCCACTAACACCTCAGTCACTTGCCCTGCTTTATTTCCCAAGAGGAGGTCATGAGGAAGGGTCACCGAACACAAAACATTAAGTGTGATTTCTCTCCACAAATGCTGCCAGACCTGCTGAGCTTTTCCACAAATTTCTGTTTGTGTTTTGGTCACGTTTTGCGCCTACAATTTGTACATCCACAAATTGAATAAGAAAATTTTCTTGTCCAGACTTAACAAATTCCTCTCCATTCAAGCCCGTAACACTAAGGCAGTCCCAGTCTATGTTTGTAAAGTTAAAATCCCCTATCGTTACAACCCTATTATTCTCACAAATATCTGAGATCTCCTTAAGTATTTGCTTCTCAATTTCCTGCTGACTATTGGGGAGCCGATATTGCAATCCCAATAAGGTGATCATTTCTTTCCTAGTTCTCAGTTCTACCCATATGACCTCACTGGACATTCTCCCAGGAATATTCTCCCTAAGTACAACTGTAATGTTATCCGAAACCAAAAAACCATTCCCCATCTTCTCTCGCCTCCCTTTTCTATCCTTCCTATAACATCTATAGCTTGGAACAATAAGCTGCCAGTCCTGTCCACCCCTAAGCCACATTTCTGTAACAGCTGTGATATCTCAGATCCATGTTCCCAATTATGCAGTAAGTTTATCTGCCTGACCTTTCAGCCTGTTGCATTGAAGTAAATGCTGTTTAATTTTTCAGTCTTAACTCATCCTCTGCCGTGGTTTTGTCTGCCTTGACTATTTAACTTGCTCCCCTTCTCTATTGCACCAACCTCAGACTTATCTCTTTCATCACTATCTCTTTGGACACCCCCCACCCCCTTCTCTAACTTAAAGCTTCCCGAATAGCACTAGCAAATCTCCCCACCAGGCTATTGGTCTACTTCCAATTTAGATGCAACCCATCCTTCTTATACAGGTCACTTCTACCCCAGAAGAGACCCCAATTGTCCAAAACTGTGACCCCGTGCTCCTTACACCAGCTCCTTAGGCACGCATTCATCTGCCGTATCTCCTATTCGTACTCTCAGTAGCATATGGTACCAGGAATAATCCAGGTATTACAACCTTCAAGGCCCTACTTTTTAACCTCTTGCTTAATTTCCTACATTCTCTCTGCTTAAACCTTGTCCCTTTCTCTACCAGTTGTCAGAAGCTGGGGAAATTATAATGGGGGAAAAAGAATTTGCAGAAGAATTGAACACATACTTTGGTTCTATCTTCACAAAAGAGGGAAAAAATAAACTCCAAGAAATGTTAAGGAACCCAGCATCTAATGAGAGGGTGGAATTTAAGGAAATCAGTATCAGTAAGAAAATGGTGCCAGGGAAATTAATGGTGTCGAAGGCTGATAAATCACCAGGGATGATAATTTACATCCCAGAGTAGTGAAGGAAACGGGACTGGAAATATTGGTTGTACTGGTGGTCAACTTGCAAAATTCTTTAGAGGCTGAAGCAGTTCCTACAGAACAAAGGGTAGAAAATGTAACACCATTTAAACACCATTTAATCACTATATAAAAAGGAGGCAGGTAAAATACAGAATCACAAACCAGTTAGCTTAACATCAATAGTGGAGAAAAGGCTAGAGTCTATTATAAAAGATGTGAATACAGTACATTTGTGAAGCATTGCCCATGGCACAGAGCAGTGCTTGGGTCCCAGCTATTCACAACATGTATAAATGACCTGAATGAGAGAACCAAAAGCAACATTTCCAGATTTGCTGATGACACAAAACTAGGCAGGATTATGAGTCGTGAGGAGGATGCTTTAGATTTCAAAGTGATTGAGATAGGTTGCGAGTGGGCAAAAACATGACAAGTGCAGTACACCATGGTTAAATGTGAAATTGTATACTCAGGTGTGTAAAATGGAAAGGAAGAGTTTTACGATATGTTGGGAAGTGCAGATGAACAAAGGGAGCTGTGTGTCCATCGAATCGAGGGCGGCAGAGACATCACTGAGAGGAATTCTGGGAGACGGCACTGTAGTCACCACGCCTGGGAAGAGGATCATGACAGGACACCCTCAGTGATCGACATGAAGAAAAGCATCGAATCAGAGGGAGGCAGAGATTCCAGAGGACTGGAAATTAGCCAATGTTGTTAATTACTAACAGTCCCCATTAACAACTATTTACCCTCCTAGCCAGGCTGTTATCAATGTCTTTGTCTATCCAACTGCTCTTCTCTCTCTTCGGACTCTATCTTATCATTTACCCCCTACCCTATCCCCCTCCCTATTTTGTGCATATATACAGACATTTTCCCAGCTACCATCAGTTCTGAGGATGGGTCACTGAACCTGAAATGTTAACTCTGATTTTTTTCTTCACAGATGCTGAGCTTTTCCAGAAACTTCTGTTTTTGTTCCTGATTTACAGCATCTGCAGTAGCCAATGTTGTTCCTTTGTTTAAGAAAGGAAGCAAGGATAATCCAGGAAATTACAGGCTGGTGAGCTTGACGTCTGTGGTGGGGAAGATCCTGGGAAAGATACTGAGGGACAAGATATATGCGCATTTGGAAGAAAATGAACTAGTTAGTCTCAGGCTGCATGGTTTTGTACGGGGAGGGTCATGTCTCATCAACCTGATTGAATTTTTTGAAGATGTGACAAAGGTAATTGATGAGGGAAGGGCTGTGGATGTAGTTTATATGGACTTTAGTAAGGCAGTTGATAAAGTCCCACATGGGAGATAGGTACAAAAACTAAAATCACATTGGATTCGGGGTTGGCTGGCTAGATGGATACAAAACTGGCTTGGTCATAGAAGGCAGGGGGGAATGTTAGAAGGGTGTTTTTCAGAATGGAGATTGTTAACTAGTGGTGTTCCACAGGGATCACTCTTATGTCCTCTGTTGTTTGTAATATACATAAATATCTGGAAGAAAATGAGGGTGGTCTGATTAGTAAATTAGCAGGTGACATGAAGATTAGTGGAGTTGCTGATAGTGCTGACGATTGTGAAAGGATACAACAGGATATAGACAAATTGGCAACTTGGGCACAGAAATGGCAGACGGAGCTTAATCGAGACAAATGTGAAGTGATACATTTTGGAGGATCAAATTTAGATGTGAATTAAATTGTAAATGGCAGAACCCATCAGAACATTTACACACAGACGGATCTGGACGTGAAGGTCCACATTTCCCTAGAAGTGGCAACACTGGTGGCCAAGGTGAATAAGAAGGCATACGGCATGCTTGCCTTCATTGCACGGGCCGTGGAGTACAAGAGTTGGCAAAACATGTTGCAGCTATATATGACCTTTGTCAGGCCACATTTGGACTATTGTGTGCTGTTTTGATCACCGCACTACCATAAGGATATGGAAGCTTTGGAGAGAGTGCAGAGAAAGTTCACCAGGATGTTGCCCAGTCTCGAGGGCATTGGTTATGTGGAAAGGTTAAAAAGACTAGGATTGTTTTCACTGGAAGGACAGTGGCTGAGAGGAGACCTGATAGAGGTCTACAAAATCATGAGAGGCATAGATAGGGTGGATAGTCAGAGGCTTTTTCCCAGGGTTGAAGTTTCAATTACAAGGGTTACAGGTTCAAGGTGAGAAGGGAAGAATTTAAGGGAGATGTGCAAGAGAGGTTTTTCATGCAGAGAGTGGTAGGAGCCTGGAATGCACTGCCAGAGGAGGTAGTGGAAGCAGGCACATTGGCTACATTTAAGAGGCATCTGGATGGTTACCTGAATATGGAGCAAATAGAGAATACGGACCGAATAAAGGCAGAAGGTCTTTTTTTTTAGTTTAGTTAGGGCATGATGATCAGCACAGGCTTGGAGGGCCGAAGGGCCTGTTCCTGTGCCATACTTCTCCTTTGTTCTTTTGTACACCAGTCAATGAAAATACACAGGCAGGTGCAGGAAAACAATTGATTAGGAAAGCAATTAATATATTGACCTTCATTGCAAGACAATTTGAGTTCAGAATTTGGGATGTCTTACTACAGTTATACAGAGCCTTGGTGAGACCACATGGAATATTGTGAGCTGTTTTGGTCTCCCTAAACGGGAAAGGATAAATTTGCCATAGACAGAGTGCAGCTGAGGTTCACTAGGCTGATATCAGGGGTGGCAGGACTGACCGATGAAGTCCTGGGCTTGTATGCGCTAGAGTTTAGAAGGATGAGAGGGGACCTGATTGAAATGCATAAAAATATAACATGGCTGGACAAACTAGATGCTGAGAGGATGCTTTCCCTGTTTGAGGTCACAGTCATAGGATACAGGGTAGACCATTTAATCTGTTGGACTATAACCTGGTGTCGCGTGACTTCTGATTTTGTCCATGCAGTCTAACACATCCACAGCATGAAACCTAACAACACAGATTGTTAAGTATTTTCAAGACTGAGATTATCAGATTTCTAATCAGTAAGGGAATCAAGGGCTATGGGAATAAGGACGGAAAGTGGAGTTGAGGGTTATCAGATCAGATCTCTGGGAATGGCAAGCAGAGTCAAGGACTGAATAACCTACTTCTGCTCCTATATCTTATTGCCTTGACACATCATTGTATACACAGCCACAGACCATGTGCTGGAAACGGGATTAGAATGGACAGGTGCTTGGTAACGTGCGAGAGACTTGATGGGCTGAAGGGTCTCTTTCCGTGTTGGACAGTCTAGTTTATAACTAAATCACTTCTCTGTGTCTCAGTTTATTGTTCATTTACATGTGTCAGCCTAGACTAGATATAGCGCATTGGGAGTGCAGTTCAAACTTACCTTCTGGAATTAGTTGCAATTTGTCAAAATTGCACTTCATAAAAAGCAAGTGAACAGGCACGAAGGCAAAAATAGAAGAGTGAGTACATCACATTTTCTTTAAGGTTGCGGTTTCCTTGAAGCATTCAAATTAAAAGTAGATAATTGCTTTTCTATGTGCTGCGGTTAGAAGTGTCAAAATAGTGCATAATTTAATTCAAAAATGTGTAGTGTCTTTCAATTTGCAGGAAATATCGGTTAATTTTGACTATGTCAGGTATCCCTTTGTCAAAAAGAGACTGACACAGATATATCATGCTCAGCCAATCATAGCTACTTATGATAAACTGCCTTCAAACCAAACTGACTTTAATTTAGAAGTTCATTGGTTCAGACACCCTGACTGAATCTTAATCCAAACATCCTAAACCTACCGAATAAAAAAATCAATGTATATATCGGATTTCACAGACTAGTTTCAGTAGTTTTGAAATGTAGGGCAGAATTTTAACTGCTTGAAGGGATGGGCCGGTAAATTAATTAAACCCTCAAAAATGCTGGTGGGTCAGAATTTGACCCCACTCATTTCTGGGAAATACTGAAGCGAGTTTTGAGACAAGTGGGAAACCCTCTGTGAAGTGATTGTGTCTGTCAGCTAAATATTTAAATAATCAATGATAAATTCAGTCTTTAAATCTTTAACAGTCAACACAAACATTTCCCGGGATGTGTGAAATTCATCAGGGTCGAAAAGGACGAAGCCGTTGATCAATGAAACTGACAGGCGGAAAAGTTGGAAGTTTTGTTTCCAGAGGGGAAAGGATGGCATCTTAACATGCTCGGATATAAAATCTTCAGGCAGGATAAAGAAAGGGATAAAATAATTTGGGGACATAGTGTTCTTGGAGAAAGAAGCACCAAGGAGGGAGCGACATTCTAAATGAAGCCATATGATTTGAGCTCAGAAGCATAAAAAGGGGAAGTCACACTGCTTGGTTGAAACTATGCATCTCCCAAATAGTGGGATGAGTTAGAGGTGTAAATATGTAGTCAAATTTCTGAGTGCAAAAACAATAGGGCAATAATAGTAGGGGCTTCAACTACCCTAACATCCACAGAGATACAAAAGGGACATGGTGGCTCATTGTTCAATTCCACCCTCAGGCAGCTGCCCATTTGGAGTTCGCACATCCACCCTATGTCTGCGTGGGTTCCCTCCGGGTGCTCTGGTTTCCTCCCACAATCCAAAGATGTGCAGGTTAGGTAAGTTAGCCAATCAGATATGCAGGGTTACAGAGATATGGTGGGT
This sequence comes from Ginglymostoma cirratum, assembly GCA_024137785.1. Lineage (NCBI taxonomy): Eukaryota > Metazoa > Chordata > Chondrichthyes > Orectolobiformes > Ginglymostomatidae > Ginglymostoma > Ginglymostoma cirratum. Next base: position 3,304,728 of record JAHRHZ010000067.1, on the reverse strand, counting down.
GCATAGGGAAGGGTGGAATGCTCTTCAGAGGATCGATGTGGACTCGATGGGCTAAGTAGCCTGCTTCCAAATTGTAGAGATTCTAGGGGATTCTAAACATTCTGAAAGGTACAGAGGACACCAGATTCTTGAACTACATTCAAAGACATGCTGTTTTTTAGCCAGCAAGTAACAAGCCCTTCTAAAGAAGGTGCAATTCTTGATTCATTCTTAGGAATACTGTGCCAGTGGATGAAACAGCAGTAGGTGACCATTTAGGAAATAGTAACTATAACAGAGTTAGATTTATCATTCTAGACAGAGACATAGATGGAATAGGACTAAAAGTTCTAAATGGCTGGAAGGCAAATTTTAGGAGGCTGAGAGATGATCTGACAAAAGTAAGCTGGAATCAGCACCTAGAATGTACATCAGTGGCAAATCAGCAGGAAGAATTCAAAAGCAAGATTTTATGGCTACATTTTGTAGATATAGCCCCAAAAAGAAAAAGGCTTGGACTGCTAAACCTGGAACCTCCTGGAACCAAAGGGCAAGATAAAGCAGAAAAATTGAGCTTGTGTCAATCTCAAAAAATGTAATGTTTTAGGAAACTTAAAAGAGCATAGCAAGTACCGGGGGGTGACAGGAAAAAAGGAACAGGGAAAGCAAAGATAAGATATGAGAAAATGTTGGTTCATAAAATCAGGGAAAATTCAAAGATGTTTTGCCAGTGCATTAAAAACAAGAGAATGACTAGGGAAAGTGTAAATACTACCAGAGATGTACTGGAAACTTTGATGCAGAAGATGTGGGCAGGTTTCTCAATGAGTATTTTGCCTCCGTCTTCACAAAGGAGAGGGAAGATTCAGACATTCTAGTTGAAAAGGAGGAGTGTGAAATATCAGATTAATTAAGCAAAATGAGAAGGGAGATAGTGGAAGGACTGACGTCCCTGAAGGTGGACAAGGCACCAGGGACAGATAGATTATATCCTAAACTAAAACAGAAATTGCTGGAGAAACTCAGCAGATCTCGCAGCATCTGTGGAGAGAAAGCAGAATTAATGTTTCAGGACCAATGACTCTTCTTCAAAACTAGGTTGTATCCTATGCTATTAAAAGAAGGCAGGGAGGAAATATCAAATGCTCTAAAGAGATAGAGGTGAAACACCAGAGGTCAGTGAATGTCCTACCATTTATTCATAAATGGTGTGAGGGATAGCCCAAATAATTATAGGCCAATCAGTCTGATCTCAGAAGTGGGCAATTTACTATATCAATATTGAGAGGTAGGATTTCCAATTGCTTAGAAAGACATGAATTAAACAAGGATAGTCAACATGGTGTTGTTAAGGGTAGGTTATGCCTTACCAACTTAATCGACTTTTGTGGAAGTAACAAGGAGTCTCTTTGAGGATAGTGCAGTGGATGTTGTCTACATGGAATTCGGTCAGGCATTTGACAAGGGCCCACATGACAGACTGGTCAGTAAAATTAGAGCTCATGGGATATAGGGGAATGTAGTGAGTTAGATCTGAAATGGCTCAGTTACTGGAAACAAAGGGTAATGATTAATGGGGAGTGATTGGAAAATTTGCAGATGTCACAAAGTCAGCCAAAAAGTTGACAGGAAGGAGGATGACTATCAACTGCAGGAAGATGTGAGTGGTTCAGTTCAGTGGGTGGAATAGTGGCAAGTGGCATTCAAACCAGAGAAGTGTGAGATTATACAAATGGCAAGGTCAAAAATGCAAAGGAATAAACTAGAGAATCTTGAGAGGGTGCACGTTGTGGTCCATGACCACAGGTCCCTAAAGATGCCTGGGCAAGTAGATAAGATGATAATGAAGGCATACCATATGCTATCCTTCAATGGGTAAGGTATTGAATAGAAGGGCAGAGTTATAATGTTATAACTGTACACCACAGCTGGCATTTTGAGTATGTTTTGACCACATAATAGGAAGCAGAGTATAGAAGAGATTTACAAGAGCTTGAAAAATACAGCTTTGGAGAAAGATAGCATAGGCTAGGATTGATTTCCTCAGAACAGAGTGACATAATTGGGGTGTACAAAATAAAGAGAGTCTTAGGTAGTGTGTACAGGGCAGATCTGTTTCCCTGGCAGTGAGGTCAGGGTGTACAGGCTTAAGGTGACTGGCAGAAGGATTAGAGGAGACACGAGGAAAAAATCTTTCACTCAGAGGGTAGGGCGTGCCTGGAATTCACTGTCCAGTTAGGTGGTTGAGGCAGAAATCCTCAACTCCTTTGAATGGACCCTGAATCTACTGTTGAAGTGCTGTAACCTGCAAAGCTACAGGCTAATGGCTGAAAATTGGGATTAGAATAGGAAGTTAGGTTACTTGGCCAGTATAGGGGTGATGGGCTGAATGGGCCATTTCTGTGCTCTAACCTTTCTACTGTTCTTCAGTGGAAAACCTATAAACAGAGAGGGAAATAAAAAACTGTACAGTCACTGGCCAGCCTATCTGAAAGAGGCCTGCTCTCTGCATGTGTTCTGAGAATGTCTTTCGCTGCTTCACCAACCTCGGACTTTGGTCACCCTGGTCTGAACCTCCAGACTGGCAGCTTTCACTGCAGCGAGTGACTGATATCCCCACAGCTATGGCATGGACCTCTTTTGGGAAACCACAGCAGGAGGACCCACACCAACCCCAACAGCGGCACCAGGGACAACAGTCAGAGCTGTACCATGGATCACCAATATGCCATTCTTCATCCCCATTGCCATTGCGCAGGGTTAAGGAGATCAATACAGAGCTCCAGATGAAGGTAACCCAATGCAGTTGTCCTGGGCAACGCTGTGCCGGGGATTGCAGGATAAATCCATCAAATCGTTCAAGCCTCTTGCCGCACCCTACACCCCTCCCCACCACCAATGTGATGGAGCCACTAAACTATTTGCTGCTCAAGATCCAGATCCTTGGGACTGCACTCCTGTTTGTAACTGATTGCAACAATTTAGTCCCACGGGACTGTCATCCACAAGTAACAGTATTTCCACTTTGGCTCACGCTGTCTCTAGCATCACTTCCAGTGGGAAGTGGGAGACAGGGAGGAGGAGAATAACTCTTTCCTATATCTTCTTCCCATTTCAATCCTTCCTCAGGCTGTCACTATGACTACATTCCAGGCTGAAATCAGGAAGCAGGAGATAAAAATTGAGGTTGTGTTAGTGAGTCAGAACAATGCCTGGTTTGACTCTGTCGTGTTGGTTGAAAGATAAATAATGGCGATGTCATAAGGGAGCATTTCTTCATTTCTCCTTCAGAAAAGTGACTGATCCCTATCTCTTCCAAAGTAGCTAAGATTAGACACCTTATACTGAGCTACGGACATGGGCTTAGCATCCTGTGGTATAAAATATCGAAGTCCCAGCCCCAACTGCAGTGGCGGCTAATGAGGTTACAGACTCTTTCATTAATCTCAATTAACTCAGAAAAAGATAATCCTTAGCTGTTTGTGGAATTGGCAAACAAGGCCCTAAAGGAAAGCCAGCCAAAGGGTTAATTGCAGCTGTGACATTATAACTGAAATTACAATAAGAAACAAGGACAACAAGGGCGAGGCAAACATCTTTTCTGCTTAGAACTAACCCTGTAGTTTCCTTTTTGATAAAAACTTTAATTTGAAATGGCGAATCATTGAGCAGTGCGTGGGTGTAATTCTACCTCAACTCATTGCCTTGCACCCATGGAAATATTTACGTCAAAATATGGTTTTGACTGTTTGCGCTAAATGCTATTATCTAGAGCATCTAAAACCTCAAAAACTGCTTCAGTTTTGAACCAACGAAAAGTGACAAGTTGGATAACTAATAGAGAGAAATGAAAATTTGAACATCTTTTAACAGGTCGAAATATGGGATGTAATCAGGAGGTGTCGTGTGATGGACAGATTCTTGATGGGGCATACTACTGAAAGGTAAGATTTCAGTTTGTGGATGGCAAATTCCTTGTGTGACCTTTTAAAGGATGTCTGGAATGTGCATTATCTGACCACAACACTGAGCATTTATTCTCTGTGTGCCCAATACTAGAAGAGCTGGAATGTTGACAGCTAGTTAATGCATGTGTAAGGATTTAGCATTTTGTTTCTGAGGGACATGAGTTAGATTGATTGGTTTTAGTTTGGGAATGATGCTTAGAATGTTGGAATAGCAACAAACATTGGCATAGAGTCATGGGATTGGCATTTGAAGAAGATTTGCCTTTGCGTAGCATCTACCCAAAGTGCTTTACAGCCAATGATGTATGTTTTGAAGTGTAGGAATGTAAAAAAAATTGCCATTTCCACTACTCTTTCCTTCTACTCTCCAAACCAATTCAACCATTGTATTGCAGGATCTATTACAAAACACCAGGCATCTTCACCCGAAGAGGAAAAGAGTAGGGTAAACATTCACGAAAAGTGTTGGAAATACGCAACAGGTTTGGCTGCACCTTTAGAGAGAGACAAACAGCTAAAGTCTGAGGTTGACTATCTTTCCTCAGAATGGCCCTAATGAAAGGCCATCAGCCCAAAACATTAGCTCTGTTTCTGCCTCCATAGGAGCTGCCTAATCTTCTGAACCATTCCAGCATTCACTGTTTTTATTTCAGATGTCCAACATCTGCAGTATTTTGGTTTTAGGATTTAGCACTGGACTTTAGCACTAAGATAACAAAAAAACTGAAAGTGCTGGAGAAACTCAGCAGGTGTGGAAGTATCTATGGAGAGGGAAACAGAGTTAACATTTTGAGTCCAACATTTTCAGATCTGAGTCATTTTGGACACTTAATTCTGAGGAGTTGAAGAAGAGTTATATTGGACTCAGAACGTTTACTCTGTTTCTCTCTCCACAGATGCATCCACAGCTGCTGAGTTTCTCCAGCAATTTCAGTTTTTTTTCAGATCTCCAGCATTTGCAGTATTTAGCTGTCACTAATGCTAATAAGCTGATGCAGGAGGTAATGCCTGGGAACATGTTGCGCACCCATGAAGTCAGGGATAAGGCAGCGGGCGCACAATGCAGAAATGAAAGGGAATATAAATCTGGCCAGCGATACAGTTAATTCCAAATGCTGAAAATTTCAGTGCAACCTCACAAACAAATCAGGATGTAGTTGCAGTGCCGTCTGTTTTCTTTCCAAAAGGTAAAATTTTCCAGTAAAATATTTTACCCTTTCTGGTCCAAAGTGGCACAGCCCTGCACAGATAATACCATTCCTTGTATAAAGGTCTAATTTTCGTTCTTGAATGGTACTAAACTTTACAGTTAGGTTGCTGTTTCATTTCTAGAATGTTCGTAACTATAGTTTATTTCTAAGTCATACTGCACACTACCTCATCCTATACATGTGGAATTGTTTTAGCTTCTCAATGCTGCCTACTCTGATGAAGATGTAATGAGTGATCTATTTGAATGGGAAAATTGCGGGGACCCCTCTCCATAGCAGTAACTGCAGTATAAACCCTACAAATAGCTACAGATTGATGGGTCACGCAGTCAGAAATATTTTTGTCTGTAAGGCAGCAATGAGCTGCTGACATTGAAATTATTTAAAATCAGAATAGAGAGAGATGGCTTTGCCTTTATGATTAGATGCTGAAACATAGGGCCATAAAATAATGTGAAATTGCACTGGAGCCACAAATTAATTAATTTGGCAGTACACCTTATAGGGACTGTTTAATAGTAGAAAATGTCAGAAAAAAGGGAACAATTTATTTTTCATTAAGAATAAGGAAACTAACTCCATTGTTCTGTAGTTAGAAGATACTAATTGCTATTTGCAACTTCTTGGCTTGGAAAACATATTTGGAGAATGAATGTCAGAAGCCAAATCCAACCTCACCCTTCCATGCCACAACGTGTAGGCTCTCCAACATAATTCATGATTTAAAATCAGTCATTTAATTCCCATCCCTCCAAAACAATTCCTGAATGCATAAGTTGTTTATGACAGGCATCAAGGTTAACAACAATAACAGATTGCATTTATGTAGCAACTTTAATATTGTGGGATGATTAAAGGCACTTCAATAGGAGTGTTATCAATTTGAATCTGACACCAAGCCACATGAGGAGATTTTAGCCTAGGTGGTCTAAAGCATGGCCAAAAAGGCAAGTTTTAAGAAGTGACTTAAAAGAGGAAAGAGAGAGAGAGGCAGAGAGCTCAAGAGAGAGAATTCTGGAGTTTACTGCATTGTGGCCATCAGTGGTGGAGCAATAAAAATCAGGATTGTGCAAGAGTCAAAGTGTTCCAGAGAACTATTTACCTGAGGCTTTCATAACAGCTAATAATCCAGAGAGGGTTTGTAGTGAAAAGTGTCAGATATGGCATACCATCATTGTCAAATAGAGGCTAATGAGGAAAAAGCTGAATATAATAGTAGATACTTCAAATAGGTTATTCTAAGAACAAGTTGTCTTGATGATTATCTCTGCTTTATGAGTTCAGCTTCAAGATTTAAACAGTGGCACTTTGATTATTTTGATAAAAACATGTGAATGGCATTTGAGTATTGCAAAAGTAGGCCTGTCATGGAAAAATGACTATGCAAGCATCTTGCACAAAACTGTAGCTCTGATCTGTGTTGTTCATAGTTCAACACTTCCTGTGACATACATTAGCCATTTTAGCTGAACAAAATATGATAGTATAAGCCACTAAATTGCAATTCCAGGTATTTCAGGTCCGCTGTACAATGGTTCAATTTACATTGGCAGCAGAAAGGTCAGTCTTTCTGAAATGTTGTGAGCTAACCGCTCCCCCTAATTGCAATAATGACAACTTGCCTTAATATAACTGTTCTAAAGTAATAAGCAGCCCAGAGGTGCTTCACACATGAAGCTTGACACAGAGACACTTAAGGAGGCATAAAGGGAAGTAACTAAAGCCTTGATAAGGAGGTAGCTTTCAAGCAATATCCTAAAGATGAAGAGAAGTAGTGGGGCTGAGAAGTTTAGGGAGGGTGTTTCAGAATTCAGGGCTTTGGTGGTTGAAGACATGGCCACCATTGTTTGAGCAATTAAAATCTTGGATGCCCAATTGGCCAGAATAGGATATCTTGGAGGGTCAGGAGGCTGGAGGTGACTCCCTCCAGATAAGAAAAGGTTAGGCCATGGGACTAGAATGAGAAAACTAAGAGGATAATTTTAAAAATGGAGAAGTGGTTTCACTGGGAATCAACACAGATCAGCGAGCACCAAAATGATTGGTGAACAGGATCTGACAAGGGTCAGGGCAAGGGCAATAGAACTTTAGAAGACCTCCAGTTAAGAAAGAGTAGAACATAGAACACTAGCCAGGATTGCTTAGAATAATTATAAAATAAAGGTAAAGTCACTTTAGCTGCAGTGGATTATGCACCATTCTCTCATGAGAGAGAGAGACAACTGGTTGTGAGTCTAACCTGAGAGTCACCATGCCTCAGCCAGGTGCCAAGGCTGAGAAGGCAGGACCTTCCTGGTGATCCTAGCCCATGTGGGAGTTGACCATGTATTGTTGATTTTACGCTGTATTGGCAAACCAGCTGTCCAGCCAACTGAGCCAAGAGACACTTCACCACCCTCCCTCACCACCCACCCCACCAACCTGCCAAGGGTTTCTGCTCCTAACAAGCTGAGGCAGGGGCAGAGTCAGACAGTCAGACAATGTTACAGAGCTGGGACAGGTTTAGCTTAACATTGAGGTAGATATAGGGTTAAAAACTCATGTCAAGATCAACTATGACACTGAGGTTGCGAGCAGTCCCATTCAATCTTGGGCAATTTCCAGGGGAAGGGTTGGGATTCATGGATATAGGCAAAGACTGAATATAATGGCTTTGTCCTTCACAATGCCTCTTTGGATGAAATTCCTGCTCACCCAGTCCAGCACTGGAGGTCATAAAAGTTGTATGACCATCAAGAGGCAATGAGGGCTCGATAGAGTTGGTACTGGGGTAGCTCACAGTGTTGCCACCAGGTTCGTAAAACTGAGCCTGTGTTTGTGGATGATGTCGGCAAGAGTTGCAAAGATCATTTCAACAGCATCTTCTAAACCTGTGACCTCAACTACTCAGAAGGCCAAGGGCAGCTATGCTGTATGAACTTCAACTCTATCCTTTGTACCTTCGTTTCTCTGATAAAAGCAGAAAGTGCTGAATCATCTCAGGATTTCTGGCAGCAGCTGGAGCAGGAGAAACAGAATTAACATTTCTCTCTCCATAGAGGCTATCATGCCTGCTGAGTCTCTCCAAAACTTTCAGTTTTTATTTCCGATTTCCAACGTCCTCAGTTTTGTTTTTGGTTCCTTCATACACTTGTTTAACTGAACCTATCAAGCTCAGTTCTGGCATTTTCAATTTTTCTCAACAGCCTTTTACTGCAGGGAGTTGCAGCTTTCCCCTATCCTTCATGTGAACACAGCCACTATCCAGGTTTAATTATTTGCCCCCTTTTTTTCCCAGATTCCCATCCTCCCCCAAACTGGACAAAGTGGTTTCTGCCAATCTTCACTATCATATCCTTTAGTCATCTTAATAGGCCATTCTTTTATTTCTTTAAGCAAGTTAACATACTTTTAGAATTGCTGTAAAAAAAGCAGTTTGTCAAGTCCTTTTGTCTTGTTCTCATCAAGACAGCTCACAAGAAATGCCAATTTAAAGTGAAATGAACATTTATACTGTCTGAAAGTAGAGGAGTCACCATGGACCAATTAGTTGGTGACTGACAGTTAACTGCCAAATTTTGCCTAAAGTTTACATTTTAAACCAGACAGTTTGACTCTGATTGGTCAAAGTGTTGCCCCAAGGGATACACCATGAAAAGGCTGACAACTGGTTTGTTGGGTTGAAATGGGAACAGTATTCCTTTCTGTCTGTATGAAACAATACCTTGCATATTCATACACATAGCTTCAAGTACTGCAAGAAAAAAAGCTTCAACAAAGTGTGCCTATTTTTCAGCAATATTCAGGTTCAGTTTTAACAAGTGATTATTTGTACCCTTGGACTAGGGAGTTGGATATCAAACTGTTGACGAGTCTGCTGCTTCACTAATGGGAGTTTCATTTGGGCATCAGAAACAACAGATATATCCAAGCCACAAATGTAATGATTTGTAATCTCATTAACATCAACTTCTCCTTTGTGAATAGATAGCTTAAATCAGAACAGTCATTGACCTTTATCCTACATTGGACACACTCTACCTTGAAACATTCCATGTTCACTTTTGATACAGTTCACCACTGCCAACAAAGGCTAATATTTTTGGATCAACATTCACTTGATTGAAAGCTTCTTGGCTAAAATATTTTGGGCTTGTATTCAGAGATTGCAAACTATTGAGGAGTCTCCTAAAGCTGTTTTCTGATTGTCCCAGGCATTTCCTGAAACACGCAAGTCTGTCAAGGGGCAGCACACTGGCTCAGTGGTTAGCACTGCTGCTTCACAGCACCAGGGACCCAGGTTCGATAAATCCATGCGCAACTTTGACAGTGGAGTTTGCAAATCCTCCCCGTGTCTACGTGTGTTTCCTCTGAGAGCTCCAGTTGCCTCCAACAGTCCAAAGATATGCAGGTTACATGGATTAGCCTTGGGAAATTACCCATAGTGTCCAAATATGTGCAGGCTAGGTGGGTTAGCAGGGTTATGGGAATAGGTTAGGGGTGGGTATTTGTGAGACGTTCTTCGAAGGGCCGGTGTGGACTCAATAGGCCAAATGGCCTGTTTCCAGACTGTAGGGTCTCTATAAATACACATATGTTGTGCTGGTTAGGAAATATTAGCAGGTGGAATCCTCCAGGAGTCTGAACGACGTGGGCTATGGAGAGATTTGAGGCAGATTCATGTCAGAAGTCCAGCAAAGCTTGTTGTGATGGGCATTTTGGCTTGTTAAATGCCTTACTAATGCCACAACTCACCTCATTAGAATTTAACTTTCTGTATTAGCCAAACAAGTTGGATCTTGAGAATTCTCAATGCAGAAGTCCAAGTGGGTACATGGTGACTCCAGCTCATGGCTGATTATAAGGAGCCTCCATGTGGCTCAGCACCAAACAGCATCTACAAGCACCAGCCACACATAGCCCTTGGTATCCAACATCTCTCACAAGCTTCATGCCAGTTCTCTAACACAAATACAGTGAGCTCAGGAAACACAGACTTGTTTTGGAGGGGACACTGGTAACTCATGTTGAAGGGCTTCTGCAGGACACTCATGGTTTGGACCAGGCTGCTCGCTCACCATCTTAGCACTCACTCACTCAGCGCCTACCAGAATGTTCAGAACATACCTGCCTTTCTACATGTACCTGTTAGTGTGTTGATGCTTCAGCCAAAACCATTGGCTATCAGTACTATATTGTTTTGCACAGACACATAAGCAGGCTGGTCATCATTAGGGGTCAGTCTGGAAAGGACAAGGATGACTTGCAGTACAACACACTGAGACTTCAATATAGCAAGAAGGCATAGGCCAGTTAACATCTGAAATGGGGAACATGTTAGAATGAATCATAAAAATCATTATAGCAAATCATTTTAGAAAAATTCGAGGTAATCAGGCAGAGTCAACATGGTTTTGTGAAAAGGAATTCGTGTTTGACCAATTTACTGGTTGTCTTTGGGAAAATTATGTTCTTTAGATAAAGAGGAGCCAGTGGATGTGCTGTGCTTCATTAAAGGTTATTGAAAAAGATATAAGCTCAAGGTGGAGAGGATAATATGTCAGCATGAATAGAAGATTGGTTAGCTAACAGGAAGCAGACAGTAATCATTTTTGGAGATAGCAGGAACTGCAGATGCTGGAGAATCTGAGATAACAAGATGTGGAGCTGGATGAACACAGCAGGCCAAGCAGCATCAGAGGAGCAGGAAGGCTGACGTTTTGGGCCTAGACCCTTCTTCAGGAAAAAAAACATTTTTGGATCATTTTCTTAATGAGGGGCAGGCTGTAGGAATTGGTGCTAGGGCTTTAGTTTAAATATATGACTTGGATGAAGGGTGGAACGTACAGTAGCCACATTTTCTGATGAGAAAAAGATAGGTAAGGAAGTAAGTTGTTAAGAAGACATAAGGAATCTAAAAACAGAGACAGATGGTTTAGGTGACTGGGCAAAGACCTGCCAAATGGAATGTAATATGACAAAGTGTGAATTGTCCATTTTGACAGAAAGAATAAAAACAAAGCATATTATTGAAATGATTAGAAATTTGCACAGTCTGAGATGCAAACGGCTCAGGTTGTGTTTGTACATAAATCACAAAAAATTAGTATGCAAGTACAGCAAGTAATTAGGAAAGTCGATAGAATCATATCATTTATAGTGAGAGAAATTGAATACAATGGTAGGGAGGTTATGATTCAGTCATACAGGCCATTGGTAAGACTGCATCTGGAGTACTGTGTATAATATTAGTCCGCATTTTTAAGGAAAGATGCAAATGTATTGTAAGCAGTTGAAAATTACAGAAGACTGTAATTGCAGAATCTATCTACCCCTTCCTTAAAAATATTTAAAGACTCTGCTTTTCCTGCCTTTGGAGAAAGAGTTCCGAAGTCTCATGACCCTTTGTGAGAAAGTAAATTCATCTCATCTTTGCCTTAAATGGGCAGCCTTTAAGGTTAATCAGTTCTGGATTCTCCCACAAGAGGAATTATCCATTACACATCCACCCTGTCAATACCCCTCAGCACCTTATATGTTCAATTAAGTTGTCCCTTTCTTCTGCAAATTCCAATGGGTACAGTCCAGCAATTTAGCTTTTCTTCCTAAGACAATCTGCCACTTCAGAGTACTGATTGTAAAAAACCAAAGCTGTCACTCTCGTGTAGCGCTGAGGGAATGCAGCACTGTCACATAGCCCTTGGTATCACATCGGAAGGAGGCATTGAGACAGATGATTAGCCATGATCAAAACTTGAATGGTGGAGCAGCTTCAATGGGCTGAATGGTCCTGTTCCTCGAGCAAGGGAGATATCTCTGGTGTGCTAAACAAATGTATCCTTCATTCTCGCATTGCTGATGATGGCAGCTTCCTTTGTGTAAATTGACAGCTGCATTTCCTGCATTACAATAGTGACTCCAATTTGAAAGTGCTTTGAAAGGCTGAGTAGTGCTTTGGGACATCTGCAATTTGCAGAAGCTGTCAATCAAATGTCAAATCTTCCTTTCTAACAGATATGTTTCTTTTTGCAAACCTTCCTTCGAACATACTAGAGGTGAACATTGGCTGAATTCTGAAAATGTGATTGCAATGTATGGGCATGATTTTGGTTACCAGAATTTATTCATGTCTAGTTACGTAACTGTGACTGCTATTTCTAGCATGTGGCCAAAGTTTTCTCTACAGCGAACAAAACAACAACAGCAAAGCAGATTTCTTTATATATCGAAGGGAAGTGTGTGCTGTTCTCCCTCTGGCTGTTCTTTTCTCTGTTAGGAATGCAGTGTCTTCTTTTCATAGGGTCAACAGGATAGCATTTGTTCGAGCCCATAATTCTAGATCAGGTGCGTGACTCTTCTGAAAAGCAGGGTCCAGAAAAATAGGATAGGAAACCCAGCCAAACTAATCTGGATGTGACTAAATAAGGCTGTCCACACACTCCATTAAATTGTCAAATGTCCCATCATCTGAGGGAGCAAAGTTTATTAAGAAGTTTGTTACTTGCTCAGCCATGAAACAATTGAACTCTACCCATCGAGGTTAAGTAACCCTTTCTCAAGAACAATTGAGAGTAAGCAATATACGTCGGCCTTGCCCATGGTATCCACAAGCCACAGATGAATATTTGTATGGAAAATTCCAGTAGTCATCGTGTTCTGCCATCCATTATCACCCAGTAGCTGACAAAATGGTTTTGAGGGGCTGAATGGCTTGGCATTATTGCTATATCCCAATAGCTAGGAATCAGAATGTGAGAAAGCAGTGAGAGAGATCCTCCCCAGTTGCAACATCAAGTTAGGAACGTGGCCATCTTGCCCAATTTATTTCCTGAGGCTAAATTAAGCATTTGTGTTTGCAGGCTTATGGAGCTAGATCTTAATTGAGTAAATGAGCCAGCGACAGTGTGGTTTGCTTAAGTTTCATCCTGCCAGAAAATTCAGCCCCCCTTAATCAATCTTGTTTTCACCTTTATCCCTCACAGACCTTGACCCTATCCTATGACAAATTGGTAAACCTACTGAAAGCTTGTCATAGCAGGTCCTAGAGTCATTGAGCCATGGAGTCCTACATAATGGAGATAGGCCCTTTGGCCCAAACTGGTCCATGCTGACCAAAATGACTATCCACGCTAACCCCATTTCCCTGCACTTGGCCCATAATGTTCCAAATCTTTCCTATCCATGTCTTCATTCAAATGCCTTTTAAGCGCTGTTAATGTACTCGCCTCAACCACTTCCTCTGGCAGCTCATTCCATATGCATACCACCTTCCATGTAAAAATGTTGCCCCTCATGTTCCTATGTATTCTTTTCCCCTTGCCCTCTAGTCCTCGATTCCCCAACCCTGGGAAAAAGACTGAGTGCTTTCATTCTGTCCATGCCTCCCATGACCTTATACACTTCTATAAGATCCCCCCTCAGTCTCCCACACTCTACAGAGAAATGTTCTCGCTTGTCCAACCTCTCCCTCCAACTCAGTCCCTTGAGTCCTGGCAAATTCCTTGCAAATTTCTTCTGCACTCTTTCCAGTGTAATAACATCCTTCCTATAGCAAGGTGACCAAAACTGAACACAATACTCCAACTGCAGCCTCACCAACATCCTGCAACATAACTTCCCAATTTCTATTCTCAACGCCCTGACTGATGAAGGCTAGTGCACCAAAAGCCTTCTTCACTGCCCTGTCTACCCGTGACTCCACTTTCAGAGAACCGTGCACTTGAACTCCAAGGTGCCTCTCTTCCACTACACTCCTTAAGGCCCTACCATTCACAATGAAACTCCTACCTGGATTTGACTTTACAAAATGCAACACCTCACATTTATCTATATTAAACTCCATTTGCTATTTCTCAGTCCACTGATCAAGATCCTGCTGCAATTTCTGATAACCTTCCTCACTACGATACCTCCTGTTTTAGAGTAATCCTCAAACTTTCTAATCATGCCTTGTACATTCTCACCCAAATCATTGACATAGATAATAAACAGCAATGGGCCCAGCACTGACCCCGAGGCACACCATTAGTCGTGTACCATCTAATTCTGACATGCGTGAAGACAATGGAAAATGTTTTGCCCATGACCTGACCACTGAGACCACAGCCACAACCCATCAGCAATTAAGTTCCTTTCTGGTATTGTGCTAAATTATTTTTATTCAGTGTACTTTCCCCTATTTTATCAAGATCTAGTTATAAAAGGTTCTCACAAATTCTTGCTCTTTAACCATATTTCTCAACTAAGATTCTTTGCTTTTTTAAAAAAGCCAGAGCTCATTTGCATCAAGCAGAAAGTTACAAACAACACTTAGAAACTGGGCAGACGAGGAGTAAGAAACTGGAAGGGCCATAGTCCTACCAGTGTTGTTTGATGCAACTTAGATGTGCTGCATTTCTCTGGTGCCATGATATCTCAATTAAGAAGAGCTTATTACAATACAGATTCTCTGGGAGTATCCTGATAGTTGAACTGTAATGGGGGAATGGCTAAATACAAATGTCAAGGAGGTAAACAGCAAACACAAAGTGATGATAAGGGATAATTTTAATTTTTGCATCAACTGAGGAGAAGCAAAACAGCCCACATAATGAAGGAAATGCATTTCTGGGAATGCAGTCAAGTTTTCTAGAAAAATATTCAAAATATTTGATATAGAAGCAATCCAGATTGAATTTAGTGGTGAATGACAAGCCAAATTAGTTCACATTTGATGGTGGAAGTGCCTTTTGAGATATGATTTAATTTAATATTGGCCCAGATTTCAAGGTTTTGATGACAGTGTAATTGTCAACATTCACTGTTATTACTTTTGCTAATTCTTTCATGGAATGGGGGCATTGCTGGATAGGCCAGCATTTATTATCCTTCACTAACTGCCCTGCAGAAGTAGGTGGTGAGCTACCTTCTTGAACCATTACAGTTCACGTGGGGTAGGGATGCCCACAGGATTGTGAGGGAAGAAGTTCCAAGATTTTGCCTCAACAACACCGATGGAACAGCAATGAAGTTCCAAATCGGGATGGTGTGTGGCTTGGGAGAGAACTGGAAGGTGTTCCAATGCACCCACTGTCCTAATCATGGGTTTGAAAGATGCTGTTGAAGGAGTCTTGGTAAATTTCTGCTGTGCACCTTGTACATACTGCTGCAGAGTGTCAGTAGTGGAGGGACTGAATATTTGTGGATGTGTGGCCAATTAGATGGTCTGGTTTGTTTTGTGTGGCATCAAGCATCTTGAGTGTCGTTGCAGTTATGTTCGGCCAGGCAAGTGGAAAGTATACAATCACACTCCAGACTTTTGCCGTGTGGATGGTGGGAGTCAGGAGATGAGTTACCAACTACAGAATCCCTAGCTTCTGACATCTTCCTGCAGCTACAGTATTTATAAAGCTAGTCCAGTCAGTTTCTAGTCAATGGTAATCCCTGGGATGTCAATACTGAGATTTATTAATGGCAATGCCACTGAATAGCAAGGAGAGATGCTTAGATTCTCTCGCGTTGATGGTTATTGCCTAGCCTCTGAAATGCCAGAAATATTTCGATCCTGTACATGGGTGGGAAGTCACGAGGCTCTACAATTCTCCACGGGTTGTGTTGTGGAAGTCCTCTACTGACAGCAAAAATGAGAAATCACTGAATGGGCAAGAATATGCTCTTTTCTGTTAAAGTGTGTTGGAACATCCTTGAAAGTATTACACCTCATTGTCTGAAGAATAACTAAGACTTTAATGTTGTTCCATTCTCATAATTATTGCTGAACAACATCTCTGGTCCTGAAAAAATAATAAAGTTGTGCAAAGTCCATTCTGGATAAACTGACCGTACTGATATACTAAAGTAATAATTTTAACTATAAAAACATTTTAAAATAATATTTCAGCTCCTATCTTAGCCTTGTGTATGGTCCAATCACTTATTTTTGCTTCTGGCAAAATTTCAATACCAGTGAAGGCTAATGAATGTGTTTTACTTCCTAGTTTGTCACCTATGAGATTCCTTCAACGTGATTGGCTGATTATTCTGGCTGATAATATCAATGTGTCCTGGAGTTCCCCTTAATTTGGTGCCGTATTCAAACTGAAGTCTGGGCACAAGGGGGATGGCACACCACAAAGATCATTAGGACTTTGAGGACATCTTGCTTCAAAATCAGCAACAAACACTACCATCACTTTGGTGTTGATTTCAAAATCTAGCCGAGCAGGTTTAAGAGAGAGAAGGGAAGCTCACGGTTTTTAAGTATGGGAAATTGCAAAGGAATTAGATATTAATTGATCGCAACAAAATGGTTTGAACTAGTATTAAAAGGTAAAGAGAGGACATAATTCAAAGAAATATCTAACACAATACAATACAAATACATACCCAAAAATGCAAAGTCGTTTGGCAAAGGTGATAAACAATGGAGGTCACATTGTTTGAAGCTAAAAGAAATTGTCTTCATCAGTTTGCAAAGAAGAAAATGGAAATCTGCAAGTCTGGGAAAACTAATGAAGGAATGGAAAAAAGACCGAAGCAATCCAGAAAGGGTTGCGTTTTGATGTTGACGGTAATGGTGAAGTCCCACCAGGGCCAACAGCAGTCTGCTTGGTGGTGGCATCCTGAGTGGCATACTGCCAGTGTTAGCCAATTAAGGGATCACTACCAGAGCCAACATCCAATTAAAAATGATGGCTCAGCCCCCAAGCTGTGCCAGCCTAATCAGAGAACCACTAGCTCAGCAGCGCCACCTCTGGCAACATCAGAGACATCATGCCCACAAAGACAATAAATGAGTTTCAGAGATAGTAAGAACTGCTGATGCTGAAGTCAGATATAACACAGTGTGGAGCTGAAAGGAACACAGCAAGCTAGGCAGTATCAGAGGAGTAGGAAAGCTGACATCTCGGGTCTGGACCCTTCTTCAGAAATGAGTTTTTTTGTCTTCTGAAACAATGATCTGCACCTTGGTGGTTACCTCTGTGTTAAGCATCTCCTAGTGTGACTTAGGGGCCCCATTCTGGCGCGGGAATCTCTGCTGCATTTGCCTGTGTGGGCTGAGAATGTGCCTTATTCACTGGCCTCTGCTTTCTCTGGGTCTTCTTCTCCACCAGCTGAGCTTTCCATTCCTGCTCACCTCTTTAAATGCCCTTTGAAACAGTCAGCCTCCAGAAGTCAAGGCTATCAATGATAGCCTCCCTGGTGTCAGTAACAGTGTCTACCATCTTTATAATCTCACACACAGTGTGCTGTCTGTGTAGTAGAGCTGTCAATGTCCAGGAGGTTATGACCCAGTGACCAGTTCATCATACAGAAAGTCTTTGAGCTGACTCTGATTGGTGGAGTGTCAATTTATCAAACAAAGTCTACTTGCCAATCAGCACTGTCTTCTCATACAGTATAAATATTGTTTTTTTTCCTTGAATTGGTATTCTTGGGTGTAAATTCCTGACGTTTGCCAGATGAAAAGTGTCCTTTTTCAGCAATACCCTAGTTCTGTACTACTGAATGACTAATTTATTGGAGTTCTCTGAGGAAGTAAAAAACAATAACAATAAAGAGAGCCCTTAGATATGCTGGATTGGATTTTCAAAAACCATTAGATCAGGTAGGCGCCACAAACAGAGAGTAGGGATAAATGGTTCATTTTTCAGGCGCTGACCTACAACAGTGGAATGCGACTTGGTTTAGCACTGATCTACAATTTATGCCAATAACACGGATGAGGGGGCTGATTGTACGATAACTAAATTTGTCAATGACACCAAAACACGTAGGAAAGCAAGAAGCGATGGGGATGTGAAAATGGTTGTAGGTAAGAGAAGTGAGTGGGCAAAAATCTGGCAGGTAGTCTTCTTCCTTTTATCATAGAATCCCTACAGTGTGGGAACAGGAAATTTAGCCCAAGAAGTCTGCACCAACCCACTGAAGAGTATCTCACCCAGAGCCATCCCCCTATCCTATCCCTGTAACCCTGCATTGCCCACGCCTAGTGCACCTAACCTACACATCCTTGAACACTCTGGGTAATTTAGCATGGCCCATCCACCTGACTTGCACGTCTTTGGACTGTGAGAGGAAACCAGAGCACCCAGCAGAAACTGACACAGACACGGAGTGAATGTGCAATCTCCACACATTTTCATTTCATGATCTACTCTAAGTAAAGCTTGGTCTCTTGTAGGGAAGCTATGTCAATGGGAAATAAGGTGTAGAGTAGCCATAGCCTAATTGAATGACAGAATCGACTTGAATGGCGGAATGTCTGTCTAATCTTTACAAGAACATAGATCCACCAAGGATGGAGAATGGGAACACAGTATATGCTGTGTTTACTTAGCAACTCACAGTGCCACTATTATTCCTACAATTTAAATAACCCATTAATTCTAAATTCAGTTACTGTTCTGAAACTGTAAAAGGTTTGCTTTAAATTGTGAACTTGATGTGTCATCAGAAAGAAAGTTTGTGCATTCTAGAGTTTGGTGGCTGCTGTGGTCTTCCTCTACGGTTAGTGATAATACATTGCCAAGCACTGCAAAGCGCTCTCAACAACCTACCCCTTTTTCTTGGCCCACCACTAAAGTTGTCTTCCTTTCGACATATAGCGAAAGAACATCAGGTTAGGAATACAGGAAGATCAGAACAAGACTAGGCATTTGTCCACTTCTGTCTGTCTGCCATTCATTGAGATCTTGGCTGATCTGCCACATAAGTCTATATCCTGACCTTCTGTCCAATTCATTTGTGGGATGTGGGTGTCACTGGCTGGATCAGCATTCGTTGCCCATCCTTGAGAAGGTGGTGGTGAGCTGCCTTCTTGAACCACTGTAGTCCATTTGCTGTATGTGCATCCACAATGCCATTAGGGAAAGAGTTACACTGACCCACTGACAGTGAAGGAATGGCAATATAGTTCCAAGTCACGATGGTAAGTGGCTTGGAGGGGGTCTTGCAGATGGTGGTGTTCCATCTATTTACTTCCGTTGACCTTCCAGAATTGTAATTAGATTTTAATGCCACCTGTACTCAAGCACAGGAATGCATGAGTACAGCGAAAAGTGTACAATGTCACCTTTCTCCAACGCCATCTTGGTTACAAAACCAAATGTAAAAAAAAAAAAATTTAAAAAGAGCCGAAAGGTAAGAAAACATCCACATCTTAAAGTTGAAAGTCTTATCTTCATAAAGGTGTTTGGAATGCTCAGCCAATGATGTAGGCACACAGGCCTAGCCATGGCCTGGAGCCTAGGTCAGCCTGCATGTGTTGTATCGATCACCGGGAGCAACCAAATTTCTTGTTGCTGCTGTGGACGCTGCTGCTTCCAATTGCCAGGAGAAGGTTTACCACTGCCGCTCCCAAATGCTGGAAGGAGCTGTGTCGTTGCTGCCGTCACCGCATCCTATTGCCAGGCCCAAAGGGAGGCTGGTGCCATTATGCGAAAGGCCTGCTTTCACTGCCGATGCCATGCTACCTCATCCCCCCGTCACCGAGAGGAGCCCGGAATCCCACCACCATCTCCGACTACCGGGAGGCTGCTGCCATTGCATGCCTGGCCCATCTCTCACTGCCATGCCATGCCACCGAGTCACCGCGTGGGGGCTTTAATGAAACGTAAAACAAAGGAAGAGAAAGATCAAAAGTAAAAGGAACAGAAAAGAAAGAAAGCAGACAAGAGTGGATGAGCCCCAGCCTCAACCTTGTTACCCTGCCGCCATCTCGGGTGATAACTGGTAGTGGTAGTGGGTTTGTTCCCTATCCCTTCATTAATTTGATTCTTAAGTAAATCTATCAACATTAGATACAATATTAACAATTGCCTCAGCAGCAACTGTGTTTTGTGGAAGGGAAGAATGTCAAACTTCTCCTGCCTAATTTGAGAATTCCATGGCATTAGGTTGAGAAGAGTCTGTAAATACAAAGTGCTTCTTTTCTAAAAGAACCATGGGAGCCACTGAACTGGTAAAGCTGAACAGACCCAGTCCCTCCCTAGCCTGTGCACAATCGCATGTATTCCTATCGACTCTCCTAATCCTTCTCAGTCGCATGAAAGAGTCGGCTAAACTCTGCTATTTTCTACCAGTGCAGAGAAGCAAATATTTAACACAGTGTGGTTTTAAATAGAAATCAGTTTCTCGAGTTAATGAGCCATTGCTGGTCACAACCATGGCTGTTATTCAGTTTGTGAATTCACGTCCTCTCTCATCTTTATCAACATTGCTGCTTAACTTTGGAAATATTTACCTTCTCAGCTCCTGCTACAGTCGAGCTACTTTTCCAAAGATGTACGTCATTTCATTCTGATTTCCTCTCAGCCTTTGCCTTTTGCCTGATGACCTGAGTAAAAGGCCTTGAGTGAGAAGTGGTTAGCCACAGGGGCCTGGGGGATATGAGCTGGAATGGAAGCAGATAGAACATAGAGCATACAACATAGAACATAGCTTCTTCTTCTTCTTCTTGGGCAGTCTTTTGGGAACGAAGATGACTTTCTTCCAGCCCAATGTTGGGTACAGACACCCTGCCCCAGGTGGATCACAATGTCTGTAAAAATGAAAGTACCACTGGGAACTGAACATGAACTGGAGCACTATCTTTAGGTGTACGAGATGAGATGGATCCGTTCCCATTCATCAGAGATACTGGCTGTTCCTTCTGGGACACTCTGGATTCAGCATGCTCCTTCTATTATTTGCACTTGGCCTTCATGTGGGACTATCAGAGACATTCAGAATTGTCAGTACCTTTGCAAATACTCCCTCTCTAATTGAGAGCTGTCCTGGCCTAGAAATTCCCAACGGTCAGGGAGAATGTTGCTTTTTCTCCTGCAAGCCTCTGCCTTCCTGTTGAACACTTACTGTGATATTTCTTGGAGCAGATAGCTTGTCTTTTGGTATGTGGATGGTGCAGACAGCTTAATGCAACATCCATGCAGTGCCCCGGTCCTGTCATTTAGGCCTGGAGTTATTCAGAGGTGATGGTAGCTCTCCACTGCCTCAGGGTCCAGATTGATATTGCTTTGCTTCCTTCCCTTCTGTTGCTTCTGTGCCTGTCATTGAGGTCTCCGAATCTCTATAATTACTACCAATTTATTCCTTCCACAAATCATCAGCTCTCACTGCAAGGCAACTGTTTCCAATATCTTCCCTCATCTCACCCATCCTAAAAATATGCACTTTGCTGGGATTAATAAATGGCCTGTATTTTGCTATCAACATGGAAGGAATGATATTTAACACTGACTGCTCTGACAGCAGCTTACAAAGTTTCCATGGGCTTAGGAGCAAACAAAGTGACCCTCATCAGGGGGCTGTACCCATACAACAGAGAATGTGGGTTTTGCAAATGGGCTTTGTCAACCAGTTAGCGAAGAATGTTGATGACCTACACAGAGTCCAAACCATCCAGTATAAAACAAGATTAGAAATTAAACCCAACTCTTGTGCTGGAAGCCAAAATGACTTTTTAAACATCTTCAACACTAGAGTCACAGAGTCACACAGCATGGAAACAGACCCTTCAGTCCAACTAGTCCATGCCAACCGAGTTTCCCAAATTAAGCTAGTCCCAGAGATAGTAAGAACTGCCAAGGCTGGAGTCAGAGATAACACAATGTGGAGCTGGAGGAATATTGAAGTAGTCCCACGCACCTTCATTTGGCCCATATTCCTCTAATCCTTTCCTATTCATGCACCTATCCAAATGTCTTTTAAACGTTGTAACTGTACCCACATCCACCACTTTCTCTGGCAGTTCATTCCACACACGATCCACCCTCTGTGCGAGAAAGTTGCCCCTTTTAAATCTTTCTCATCTCACATTAAAAATATGTACCCTAATTTTGAACTCCCCCACCCTAGGAAAAAAACCTTTGCTATTCACCTTATCTATACCCTTCATGATTTTATAAACCTCTATAAGGTTACCCCCTAACCTCCTATGTTCCGGTAGAAGAAGTCCCAACCTATCCAACCTCAGCTTATAACTCAAGCCCTCCAGTCCTGGAAACATCCTGGTAAATCTTTTCTGAACTGTCTCCAATTTAATAATGTATGTCCTATAGCAGAGGGGCCAGAACCGTACACAGTACTCCAGAAGAGGCCTCACCGATGTCCTGTACAAACTGAACATGACATCTCAACTCCTATTCACAAAGGTCTGAGCAATGAATGGAAGCATGCTAAACCACCTGTGATGCAAATTTCAAAGAATTACTTACCTGAACGCCTAGGTCTCTCTGTTCTACAACGCTACCCAGAGCCCTGCCATCAATTGTATAAGTTCTGCCCCTGCTGTTTTTCCAAAATGAAATACATTGAATTTATCCAAATTAAACTCTATCTACCACTTCTCATGTCATTGACCCTTTTATAATTTTAGATAGCCTTCTTCACCGTCCACTATCCCACCAATTTTGGTGTCATCTGCAAACTTAGTAACTATGCCTCCGAAATTCTTATTCTCAGATAAATGATGAACAAAGTGATCCCTGAGTAATGTCGCTAGTCACAGGCTTCCAGTCCGAAAAACAAATCTCCACCACTTTCTGCCTCCTACGGTCAATTCCAATTTTGTATCCAATTGGCAAGCTCTCCCTGAATCCCATGTGGTCTAACTTTACTATTTAGTCTACCATGCGGAACGTTGTCTAGGGCTTTGGAGTCCATGGAGACAATGTTTACCGCTCTGCCCTCATCAATCTTTTTGGTTACATCCTCAAAAAACTCAACAAGTTTGTGAGACGTGATTTCCTTCACACAAAACCACGCTGACTGTCCCTAATTATTCCTTGCCCCTCCAGATGGATGTAAACCCTATCTTTCAGAATCACCATCAACAACTTACCCGCCACCAAAGTAAGACTCACAGGTCTATCATTTCTCATTGGACGAATGAGTCTCCACACTTACAAAAGGAACTATCGAGTTCAGAGAGTCCGTGCAGCGGTAATTACTTACAAAACTCTTAAAATATCATTTATTTGTGGAGTCAGGATCCCTGAGATTTTTAATGCAGTTTGAGTGCAGCAGTAATGAGTAAGTGCACCATGTTTGTATCATCACAGTAAGCTCAGTGCCAAGTCTATCAGAAAGGACACAAGAAGAGGCATCTTCACAAGGGGCAGGGTGGTTTCTGACAGCATGTCAAGCTCTGAATTTTCACATTTCCTTGTGCATTGGTGGATATCAGAGGCTTGCTGTTAAATTTACTCTGGTAATGACAACAAATGCTGATGTTATGAATACAAAATCATCCAGGCCAGTATTTTTATGGGAATGGTATAAAAAAAATGCATGCACATTTGTTGGTCACAAACATCACAGAGCATCCCACCAAACTAAAAGATGTGCATGGTTCAGGCATATTAAACTCGAGATTTCATTCATCAGCTTGGCACCAGCAAGTGTACACAGGCATCACTGTGCGGAGTGATAGGACTGGCGAGGATTTCCTCTTCAGCTGTGCATATACTGCCCACTAGTGGGGAAACCAAGTCTCAGCCAGCCTTAGTTGCTGTGGTTGGAAAATGTAAACTGGGAGGGCTCCTGTTTAAACATTGATTAAATATCTTTGTGGTTGGAGCATGCGCTGGAGTGTCGGATCAAATCTTTAAGATTTTGTTGGGTGGTTCTGTAAATGATATATCAAATGAAAGAGGAGGATCCTTGGCACTCTGTTTGTGAGCTGCTTCTCAACAAATTGACATTTGCAGATTGTCCTGTAGAAGGTCTGCGAGGTTTACTCCAAATTCAGAATAGATTTGCAGCGTTATTTTCACTATTCATCCTTTACAGTTTTGTACGTTTATGAGATTAAAACATGCTGAGAAATCTGATCGTTTTTATGCCATCAACCTGATACCTGCAACACATAAATTTTTGTTAAGCAAGGTATCAAGGGATATGAGCCAAATGCAGGTGTATGGAGTTAGGCCACAGGTCAGCCATGATCTCATTGAATGGTGGAACAGGTTCAAGGGGCTGAATGGCCTACTCCTGTTCGCAAGTTCTCTATGCCCCAAAACTGCAGACAGCAACTTTTAATGTGTTATTTGAACCGGACAGCAGCGACATGTGCAGAGATAGCAGGAAAGTCTAGGCTCAAAACGTCAGCTTTCCTGCTCCTCTGATGCTGCTTGGCCTGCTGTGTTCATCCAGCTCTACACCTTGTTATTTCAGCGACATGTGCAGGATGCTTTCTTCACTGGATTTCACTGAAGTTTTGAACTGGGTTGTGTTTCTCTGGGACTTCCAGGGCGAACATTGCCTGGCCTCAGTCAGAACTTCCATTCATGGGTGTATTCTCCAATGCAAAGCCACTTCAAATCAGAGCTCACATGCCAATCAATCAGCATTCCCCTTCCCTGCAGTATGAATGCTGTTTTCCCCTTATATTAGCATTCTTGTAAAATATCCTGATGGGGAATAAGACTGAAAGCTTTGACAAAACGTGTCATTTCTTTTTAGCAAGACTCAAGTTCCATTTTGTAAATGTCGAAGGGTAAATGCTAATTCGAGGCTGGCTCACGTGCAGAAGCGTGCAATAAATCCAACACCAAGCTGCACTTTTATTGTACCACATGATGCCAGTGTCCTGTAGCTTTTTACTGCAAGCGGATTTGAATAAAAAAGTCTTGTTGCATTTTACATGGCCTTGGTGAGAACACATCTGGAGGACTGTATCCAGTTTGGATCTCCTCACCTCAGAAAGGATGTATTACCGTTAGATAGAGTGAAATAAACATTCACCAGATTGACTCCTAAGATGGTTGGATTTCTGAGGAGAAATTGAGAATGATCCTACAATCTCAGGAGTATGGATGAATTAGAGGCAATCTCTTTGAAGGAGGCAACATTCTTACAGGGTTTGACAGAATAAATGCAGGAAGGATGCTTCTACTGACTGGAGTGGGGGTGTCTAGAACCAGGAAACACAGTTTCTGAAAATGGAATGGGCTATTCAGGACTGGGGTGGCATGGTGGCTCAGTGGCTAGCATTGCTGCCTCACAGTGCCAAGGGTATGCATTCAATTCCACCCTCTGGTGACTGTCCGTGTGGCTTTCCTCTAGCAGTCCAAAGATGTGCAGGTTAGATGGACTGGCCATGCTAAATTGCCCTTAGTGTCCAAGGATGTGCGGGTTAGGATTAGCCATGGGAAATGCAGGGTTACAGGGAAAGGGAAGGGGGTGCGATGCCCTTTGAAGGGTTGGTGTGGGACATGTTGGGCTGAATAGCCTGCTTCTACACTGTCAGGGTTCTATGAGACTTGGTGGAATTTTTTCACGAAGAGGATAGTGAGTCTATGGAATCTTCCTCCCCAGAGGAACACAGAAACGTTTTCCTGCTCCTATGATGCTGCTTGACCTGCTGTGTTCATCCAGCCCCATGCTTGTTATCTCGGATTCTCCAGCATCTGCAGTACCTTTTATCTCTAACACAGAAACTCTGCCTTGAATAGATTCAAAAACGAGATTGGTAGATTTTTAGATATTTGGGATAACAAGTGATACCGGTATGGTGTGGGAAAGTGGCATTGAGTCACAACATCAGCTGTGATCCTGTTGAATGGTACAGCAGGCTCGATGGACTGAATGACCTGCTCTTGCAGGACCTTTTTCTTAGGCTTTTATACCCAAATGAGCTTCACAAATCAGATTAGCACCGAGCACAAGAATGGAGTAGAGTTAAATTGTGTGTCTACAAGCAGCAATTGGAAGAGAGAACCTGGGCTGAATTTCCATCACCTATCTCCGAGTGCTGTGGTCAAATTTGTCATCACACCTATCGCCCAGGCTGGGGTAGGTTAGCACAGCACAGACTGGGATCTGGGGGCCTGTATAGTTCAGAAACATGACCAAAAAGGGTAGGTTTTACAGCAGGGATCTTCCAATCAGGAAAGTAGAAAGGGGCTGTGGATCTTTCTTGTTAAAACAAGAAAGTTGAGAGGTAATGCAAAAGAAGTCTTTAAAATAAAGAAAGCCTTTTGGTAGTCTGGATACAGGGAGAGAGAATATTTCCTCTTGTGGGGGAGATGCAAAGGAGAGGTCACCAGATAGTCACCAGGAAAGCCCGATAGGGAATTCAAAAGAATAGACTTTCACCACAGATTGAGACGAGTGAGGACCTTTGTTATAGTAACTCGGGTTTCATTTTGACTTGTGGTGAGAGTCGTTTTGTCACTATGCTGGGGCTGGTTTTTACAGCCCTCTCCTGTCAGATGGATTCTGGGACAAAGGTCGTGTTAAATAAAACTGGGGTGCGAACCATGACCCCTCTCTTCTCCCCACAAGATGGCCCTGATACTATCGGGGTGGCCAGACAACAAAACTGGGCAGCCCGACCACCACATTTAAATCAAACATCAAGGGGTCAATTGAACTTGTTGAGCTTAACTGAGCTTGCACCACCCACACCTTAATGCTGTTAGTGTGGGAAGGAGCGGGCAGCCTGGTCTTTAAAAGGACAAGTGGGGAAAGTGGGGTGGCACAGTGGCTCGGCGGTTAGCACTGCTGCCTCAAAGCACCAGGGACTCCAGGTTCAATCACACCCTGTGTGATTGTCTACATGGAGTTTGCACTTTCTCCCCATGTCTGCATGGGTTTCCTCTGGGTGCTCCAGTTTCCTCCCACAGTCCAAAGATATGCAGGTTAGGGTGGATAGGCCATGCTAAATTGTCCATAGGGTCCAGGGATGTGCAGGCCAGGGGGATTAGCCATGGAAAATGCAGGGATAGGGTAGGGGGATGGGATGGGATGTTTTTTAAAGGGTTGGCATGGACTCAGGTGGCCTGCTTCTACTCTGTAGGGATTTCTAAGAAATGGGTACAATCTTTTGAGGGGTGCTCTTTCCACCTCGCGCAACCCCTTCCTACAGAAGATAGCATTGCCCCCTTTCCTTCCTCAAGACCTGAATTTGAAACACACCCCACTCCCCAAACACCATCAGCCTCCATGTAATGGGCTTCTGGTCATTTGTTGTTGCCAATTTCTGTTTCTCAATAAGGTATTTTTAATTGACCCATTCAGGCATGCTAGGACTCACATCCAATGGCAGGTGGGATTTGTACTCGGAGTTTCTATCTCAGAGGAAGGGTCACTGCAACTGTGCCAGAAGACTCAAGTAATCCTTCTTTCTCCTCCCCTTAAATCAACATTGATTGGGTTTGACTGCACCAGATGGAGCACTGTCACAATGTAAAGATCAAAAGGTCAAAGGAAACTTATCAAGCTTACAACTTTAGTACCATGCGTTGGACGATACATCCAGCCCCTGCGGTGCCAACTGTTTCCCTAAAGGTTAATCGTCCTCTGACAAGTTTTACATAAACATTAAATAGGTTGACCACCTCCGGTTAACAAATCCAAAGATTGAAAAGTAAGCTTACTGAACGGTAACTGAAACTTATCAAAATACAACGAAAACATCGTCTCCAGGAGGGACACCCCTCCCCATCAGAGAACATTGTCCCCTACAGGTCAGTCTCCAAGGGGTTTCATCGTTGGTGACAGAGCATAAACAACTTGGCCATCTTAGCGTTGTCCTAAGTAACGAGGTGCAGATTATTGCAATGAGAACTTTTTCTCTGAAAACCTGCTTTTACTGTCCATCTCTAATTGCTCAGAGGGCAGTTAAGAGTTAACTAAACTGCTGTGGGCCCAGACTAGCAGATTTCCTTCCTTAGAGAGCATTAGTAAACAAGAGGGGCTTTAAGACAATGGACTATGGTCACCGCAAAGGTTTTTAAACTTCAGATTTTTTTTTTAAAATTGAATTCAAGTCTTGTCAGTTACCATTATGGGATTTGAACACCCATAACCCAGCACAGTGCATGTGGGCTACTAGTCCAGTCACATACCAACATCTCTGTTCGAGTTGATGTTTATAATCCTGAGGTCTCATTTCATATCTGGTAAAGAACATCTGTTTAATTCTCTCCTTCTTTCTCCTTCTCTCCCCTGTGGGTTGCATGGTGGCTCAGTGGCTAGCACTGCTGCCTCATGGTGCCAGGGGCCTGGGTTCGATTCCAGCTTTGAGTGACTCGCTGCATTGATTTGCACATGCTCCCTGTGTCTGTGTGGGATTCCTCTGAGTGCTCCAATTTTTTCCCACAGTTCAAAGGTGTGCAGACTAGCTGATCGGTCTTGATAAATTGCCCCATAGCATGTGGGGGATGTGTAGGCCAGGTGGGATTAGCCATGGGAAATGCTGGGATGGGATGGGGTGAGGTGGTGGATATATGTAGGATGTTCTTGGAGGCTCAGTATGAGCTGAATAGCTTGGTCCCTCAACCTAGGGATTGCATGGTTCTTGAAAATCTCAAAGAATTGCTATTGCCATCGGATTCTAGCTTCAAAGTATTAGTGAGGCTGAACCCTTCCCTGCTCGGTCCATTCCAGGCCTGATGCGGCCTCATCTTGGCCATAGTCATGGCAGCACTCACTGCCAATGAGCCAGATTGGCTGAGAGTGCCAAAGCCTGGATGCCCCATTCTCCACCAATTGAGCCCACCCACTGTGGTAGCCTTCTATTGGCCACACAGTAACCTCGCTACCTGAGGGGGATGGGCCAGCAGGCCATGCTCAAGGAAGGAAGGAGAAACTGGCGTGAACCTGCCTTAATTGGAAAGGGACAGGAGATTGTTTCGCCTTGTGAAAGAGTCTAGGACAAGGGGGCATTTTCTCAGACTGAGGGGTTACATATTTAAGATTGACCCCTTCTCTCAGGGGTTTGTGAATCTGTGGAATCCTTTACCGCAGAGGGCTTTTGAGACTTTGTCATTGAGTATATTCAAGGCTGAGATGAATAGATTTTTAATCAGTAAGGGAATCATGGGATATGGGGAAAAGGCAGGAATATAGAGAAACATCAGCATTGAATGGTGAAGCAGACTCCACGGGCTAAGAGGCCTAATTCTACTCTTATGTCTTACAGTCTGTTACTGTCATATAACCTTTCCAGCCAAATATTCCAATCCATTCTTTGCACATGTTCTACTTCACATACAGTTTATAAAGAGCATCAAATTATGTAGGGACAGTTGAGTTGGGTGAAGGATGTGAGGAGGTAATATCATTGACTTCCTCCCTATTAGAGATATATGAGCATGAATGTCAAATGAGAACAGCTGTGGCCTCAACTCTGATAACTACCACAGTTGAATAGCCTGCAAATTCTCACTGTTCAGGTATGGTACTGAAAAATGACACATTATACTATAACCCAGTAGACAATCCTTTTGCATTTAGCAGAGCTGCAAAAAAAAATCAAGTTTGAAAAAACAAACTAATGGTGTAACTATGTTCATATCCACCAGATGGCAGTCTCCACCATGGTGAACAATAGGCTTGTCGGAACAGTGGGATAATGTCACCTATTGACCAAAGGAGTCCAAAATCATCTGCCCTTCTCTCACCCAGGGAACACCAGATCATAAAATGCAGACACCCTGAAAGCACATACTAAAGTTGTGAATATGAACCCTGATATGAGACAAACCTTTATTGGCATCACATCCACAAGCATCCACTCCCTCCACCACCGACACTCAGCAGCAGCTCTACAAGCTTCACTGTAGAAATTCACCAAAGATCCTGAGATAGCACCTTGCAAACCCATGATCGCTTCCATTTAGAAAGTCAAGGGCAGCAGATACACAGCTACACCACCAGCTGCAAGTTCCTCTCCAAGCCATCCTGAGATGGAAATGTGTCACCTTTCTTTCACTGCCACTGGGTCAAAATCCTGGGAAAACCCCCTCCCTAGCAGCATTGTGAGTGTACAAATGGACAGCAGCAGTTCGAGAAGACAAGCCCACGAAAGCTAGCCCAGCCAGCGACACCCATATCCCGTGAATGAATAAAAAAGGAATATTGGCTTTGGGACTCTAAAGTCATTATCAAAATGTCTATCTTTGTCCTTTAGTTGGACTTCTATCTCTGTATCAAAGGCACACCAATCTTTACTGTGACAGTGCCACACTGCCAGACATGCCAACTTTTGGATGTGATTTACATTGAGGCCTCACCTGCCCTCCCATGGTCAAATATCGTTTTTAAAGAAGAGCAAGTATTTAGGTGATTATTCATCCTACAACCCATATCAGGGCAATGTGGCCTTGCTTCTCTGTGGGATTGTGCTGTACACAAACTGGCTACACTGCAACAGTGACTGCACTTCAAAGATATCTAACCTATAGTAAATTATTTGGGTTGCCCTGAGGTCAGGAAAGGTGCTATAGGAATGCAAGTTCTGAAACTGTTCACCAAAACATACCCAAGATTCCCATCCTGACCATCCAGAGTGAACCATCTTCGAAAAGGTTAAATGAGAATGCCAGGCCTGTGCATAAAGAATGGGATAATTTGATAGCTCCTTCAAAAAAGCAGTCACAGACATGATGGGCTGAATGGCCTCCTGTGCTGTGTAATTCAATGATTCATTGTGTACAGGCTGAGGATCTGCTTTACAAACAGCAAATTCTGAATTTCTTTCTAATCGTGGACAGAAATTTAAAATGTCTCTTTAAATACAAAGTTCTGTCAGGTTTATTAATGTACGCTTAATGTTAGTGGTACACCAACTAGGTGTTCAATACGATTCGAACAACTGCTACTTGTTAGGTAATAAAACAGTGATGTGGTCTGCTCTACAGTGGGAAGATGAAATGCAGACTGGGTGACTGCTTTGCAGAACACCTACATTCTGTCCGCAAAAATGACCCTGAGCTTCCTGTTGACTGCCATTTCATCACACCACCACATTCCCTGGCCAACGTCTCTGTCTCAGTGCACCAGTGAAGCTCAGTGCAAGTTGGAAGGACAATACCTTATTTTCTGCTTGGGGGCCCTGCAGCCTTCAGGACTCAATATCAAGTTGGATAACTTTAGAACCTGAACCTCTCTCTCTATTTCCTTTACCCAGCCCCATGCCCCATGCCCCATCATGGCATGGGCTGCTTTCAACACGGACATCGCAATCTCACCTAATCATAGTCCCCATTCCCAGCTTTCCTCCGTCCATTACCATGACCATTATCCATCCCATTGTCAGCCTAATTGTCTTTCTCTTTCGCTGGCCATAAACTCCATCTTTCCTCTCACTCTTTTACCTCTCCCCCCACCCCCTACCATCAGCATAAATACCATTTCTTCCAAGCTGCTATCAGTTCTGAAGAAGGGTCACTGGACTTGAAACATTAAGTCTGCTTTCTCTCCACAGATCCCACCAAACCTGCTGAGTTTCTCAAGGAATTTCTGCTATTAATTGGGGACTCATCTGTAAATATATACATACACATATATATATAATATGTATATATAAAACAGATTCAAAATGGGGTTCTTGGTTGAAGATGTATGATAGGGAAATCGGGTTTTTATATAAACGTGTCTGAGTGTGTAAAGACTGGGGGATCCCATGTCTGTTGTTCACAACTGAGTTCGGACACTTTGCCTGTTGTTACGTCACATTATCTCCAATGGTGTGAGGGGAGTATACTTTTCTGGAGGTCAAGCAGCATCATAGGAGCAGGAAAACTTGACGTTTCGGGCCTA
>JAHRHZ010000067.1:3223601-3272662 GCA_024137785.1 Ginglymostoma cirratum | reverse complement strand
TCCACCTATCCTCTCCTCTATCCATCCTCTATCCGCCTCCCCCTCCTCCCTATTTATTTCAGAACCCTCTTCCCCTCCCCCATTTCTGATGAAGGGTTTAGGCCCGAAACGTCAAGTTTTCCTGCTCCTATGATGCTGCTTGACCTGCTGTGTTCATCCAGCCCCATGCTTGTTATCTCGGATTCTCCAGCATCTGCAGTACCTTTTTATCTCTAGTATACTTTTCTGCTCTTTCTTCAATTCAGCTTTTATTCTGTTAATTCCAATAATTGTGATGATAGTATTTTAAATACCCGAACAGGTTCACACCACAATGTGCACTCTCCACCAAACTCCCTCAGGTCATTAGGTACTGATTATGTCAATGTGTAACAACTCCTTTGTCGCAAACCACTTCCTTGACCTGTGTGGCTATTCGTAGTCATTGGTGAAATTGTTTTCCCCATATTGGTGCTCACACTGTGTATCTCCCAGGAGATTCTCAGTGCTGCCTCACTGTCACACAATGCCTCCAGCTGGCAAGCTGGGCTCTACCACGAAAGATTTGCCTTCTCAACCTCTCTTCTTGCCTGAGGCATGGTGACCCTCAGGTTAAACCACCACCAGTCATCTTTCTCTCTCTCTGTCATGGCCCAGAAAGACTGTGATGACTTTATCGTTCACTGGCGAGTAGCTGATTTAATGAAAATCTTACTTTGCTTCAGCCCATGTTTGGGACACCCTAGAATATATGCCTCAGTGATCGCCTAGTAAACATTAGACCATCTGCAGTTTTGTATTAGCTTAACTCAAAGATCTGATTTAGGAAGCTTTACACCACCCTCTCTGTTAGACCTTCCCCTAGCCCTACAAACAATCAGATCAGTGTTCTCCAACTCTGACCTTTTGCATAGCACTGATTTCCACTGTTCCTGAGCTGTCTAACTCAGAAACTCTGGAAATATCACTCCAAATCTCCATCCACTTTTCAAAACTCATCCTTTTGACAAGGTTTTACAGGTTATCAGATTACAAGTCTGAATATCTCCCTGAGTTTCGGCTTCAAATTTTGTTTCTGAATTAGTGTGTTGGCATTCTTTACTAAGTTAAAGTTGCTATATAAATGCAAGTTATGTTTTGAGGCTTCCATAGTAAATGATTCCTTTGGGATCAGCATAATTTGGCATTCCTAAGAATGGCCTCCATTTTAATCATCATTGTATCCCTACAGTGTGGAAGCAGCCCATCGAATACACACCAAACCCCTCCCCCAAAGACCATTCCACCCAAACCTAACCCCCATCCTATCCCTGTAACCCCACATTTCCCATGGCCAACCCACCCAACCTGCACATCTTTGCAGTGCTAACCCCTGAGCCACTGTGCTGCCCTTGGTCCCAGTCTTGGCGAAGTCAGGGGACTCAGTCCTCAGCCTTGTGTGTATGAATCTCTCCATGGAGCTGCAGACTTTATCAAAGTTGAGAGTTCAGTGCAGTGCTGAAAGAATGCTACTTTGTCTTATGGATGAAATATTAAACAGAGGCTCTGTGTATCCTTTTGAGGTGAGTCTCTGACAGTGTAGCACTTCCTCAGTACTTCCCCTATGACAGTGCAGTGTTCTCTCAGTACTGATCCTCAGACAGTGCAGCTCTCCCTCAGTACTGACCCTCCAACAGAGCAGCACACCCTCAGTACTCAATCTCTGACAGTGCAGCACACCCTCAGTACTGACCCTCAGACAGGGCAGCACACCCTCAGTATTGATTCTCAGACAGTGCAGCACCCCCTCAGTACTGACCCTCAGACAATGCAGCGCACAATGAGGTGAACATTCAGCTAGTGCCAGGTGATTTGCAATACCTTTTTAAAGTCGACAAATACAATTTCAGATTCTGAAATCTGAAGCTCCAGATGCTTCTGTTTGGCTCTTGCTATTCCTCACACTAGTGAAAAATGAGATTGTTTTATTACATTTTTGCAAACAGCCATTAATGAATAATTTCCCTAATTGCAGAATGGTGTATTCAGAAGGTGGCCCATATCAGTGACTGTTTCTGTAGGTGGGCAGCATGGCTTTGAAGTACTGTAATCTGCAGATGTTGTTGGAGTGGTACGCCTGCTAGGTTGGTGCTGTCGATGTTTGCTGTACCAGCTTTCAGATATCTCTGTTTGCTTTTAACAAAGCCTCTTTGTTTCCTAGGATTCACCCTTTGTCTAGTTATCTTTTTCAACACTTCGGTCCTGATGCTTTTAACTTTATTCCACCTCCCTAGATGTTTGTCTTTTTCTTTTTGAACGTAATCACGTCATCAACCCCATTGATCGATGAAGTGTTTTTAACCACCTGACTGGTGATGTTCTCTCTGAACCAGAATACTGTGACAAGTTTAAATCCATTATCTATAAAGAAACATACACTGAGACTGGAGGCAGTCCAGAAATAGTTTGCTTTAGTTGATCCTGGGCAAGGAGGGATTTTCTATAATGAGAGGTCGAGTAGGTTGGGCCTGTATTCATTGGAGTTTGGAAGAATGAGAGGTGACCTTATTGAAACATACAGGATTTTGCCAGGACTTGACAGGGTAAATTCAGAAAGGCTGTTTCCCCATGTGGGAGAGTTTCAGTCAAAACGAGATTATCTCAGAATAAGGGGTCACATGTTTAAAACAGAGATGAGGCAGAATTTCTTCTCCTGGAGGAATCTTTGGAATTTCTGACTGCAGAGGGCTTTTGAGGCTATATCATTAAGTATTTTCAAGGCTGAGATAAATAGACTTTTAATCAGTAAGGGTATCAAAAGCCATGGGGAAAATGCAGGAAAGTGGAGTTGAGGATTATCAAATCAGCCACAATCTCATTGAATGGCAGAACAGACTCAATGGGCTGAATGGCCTCAATCTGCTCCTATGTTTTATGATTTGACTGGGCATGAGTTGTGCAGCAGGTCCAGAACTTTTAACCTGTGGGATCCAATGAACTGCATGTGCAATGCAGCCCCTTTAAGATGCCTTTATGAGCATACAGGGACATTAAATCATTTTCAAAATGCATGTAACCAATCTGTCTCTGCCTTCAGCCTCACAGTGTAGCTGCTCTAGGTTACAGCTATGTTATGCTTTCAACATCATCATTGCACATCCTGTGTTACTCGTTTAACATTCTGAGACCCACGTGGAATTTTAAAACTTAACATACAGCTCTGGTGTAGAGGTTTCACACTCAACATGTCTTTTATCTGCAACAGCTTTTCAGACTCCAACTGTTTGTCTCTACTTTTGTTCTGTGATACTGTCCCCAGCATCTGCAGGATCCTTTTCTTATTCCCTTTAGAAACAAACATTCCACTGTTGGAAAACCAGT
Organism: Ginglymostoma cirratum; assembly: GCA_024137785.1. Lineage (NCBI taxonomy): Eukaryota > Metazoa > Chordata > Chondrichthyes > Orectolobiformes > Ginglymostomatidae > Ginglymostoma > Ginglymostoma cirratum. Next base: position 3,269,323 of record JAHRHZ010000067.1, on the reverse strand, counting down.
TTCCCATCTCTGAAAGCAAATTCTGAAATGAAAAAAGCAAATATACAGCAGATAGTCGTCCATCAGGGAACATCAGAAAGAGAGTTCCTTGTTCAGGACAGTGACCTTTAAAAATATTGTTGATTTGAAACATTTTAGTCACATTTGTTCTCTTCAGAAACGCTGCTGAGATTTTAAAGAATAGCCTTCAACAGCAGCTTGTATTTGTGTACCTCCCTGTCACGTAGTGAAATATCTCCAAGGGTTACGCCCCCAAGCTTGACAAAGCTAAACAGAGACTTAAGGCAATTAGGACAGATGATCAGAAACTTGCTTGGAGGTAATTTACACCAACTGTGATTGTAGTGCCCCTACCTCTGAGCCTGGAGACCCAAGTTCAAGTCCTGGAAGTGTGTCAAGACATACCTGAACAGATTGATTCAGAATATCTGTCTTGAAAAGAGATGGCGATGAGAATAGTTTAGAGACAAACTTCTAGGGCTGAGGCAGATGAGGATAAAGCCTCCAATGGCAGAAACAAATTAAAATGTGGAATTCCCAAGAGCACAGTGGGTGAGCACAGATACCTCAGAGCTGTGCAGGGTTGGAGGAGATCACAGAGGAGAGTTTTCACATCAAGGTGTTGCTGGACCAGGAGCCAAACATAGGTCAGCAAGCACTAAGGAGCTGGGTAAATCGGACTTGGAGCATGCAGATGGATCAATCGCTCATCAATGTCTTTTTGAAGGCTACAAATGCACCTTCCAAATTCTAAACACTTGTTGCATAAAAGTGGTCTTCTGCATGCCATGTTTTATCAATCATCTTAATTTTGTGCCCTTTGGTTACTGAGCCCCCAGTTACTGGAAACAGTTTCTTCTTATTTAATTTATCTAAACCCTTCGTGGTTTTAAACATTTCGATTAATCTTTTCTTAAACGTTTTGTGCTTTATGGAGGATTTACTGCTTTTTTTAGCCCTCTGGCTAATGGACAAACTGCCTCTCAGGCCTCCAGCAGCAGCAGGATGTACACCCCCACTTCCAGCTGGAAGGATTTGCCGAGCGATAAGACTATAAGACAGCAGGACATCAGGCCCAAGAACACAGTCAGGTTCAAGTTGGTTTAGAGAGATCACAATTTGGGTCCTTCACCCAATCATGTCGGAAAGGTCGGCTGAACATTTATGCAATAGATTACTTTTCGGAGACTTAACAGAATTCTTGAGAAAACTAAATTACACAATCGATTTTACTTTATTCTTTTATGGGATGTGCGCATCACTGACAAGGCCTGGACTTGTTGTCCATCCCTATTTGCCTTTGAACTGAGTGACTGGTTGGACCATTTCAGAGGATAAGAGTCAACCACGTCGATATAGGTCTGGAATCATATGTAGGCTGGAGAAGGTAAGGACTAGATTGCCTTCCCTATAGGTTACTGGCAAACCAGATTGTTATTTCCCCTAATGATATTCAATGGTAGTTTTGCTGTATTGAGACTATCTTTCAATTCCAGATTTATTAATTGAGTTTAAATTCCACCTGTTACAGGGGTGGGATTTAAAACCTTGTCACCGGAACATCACCCCAGTGCTCAGGATTACTGGTTTTGCAGCATGACCACCATCTCCTCTGAGGCAAAAATTAGTCAGAAATCATTCTGACTCATTATAGGTTTGATAAGCTAATGGCATGGTAATGGAGGGTGTAACTGCAGGTGAGGTATGAATGGGGCCTGGGATGGAGGAATGGTTTTGCATCCAAGATGCTTCAGACCCTTCAACTGCCCAACAATCATGGCATTCTTGCAAACTATGTGACCGAGAGTGGGGACTACAGGGATGATGAGCTACTGGAGTCCTGAGAGGCAGTTTGTCCATTAGCCAGAGGGCACTCTGCTTCACGGAGGGCACAACAAAACCTCCCCCACTTCCATGTTGTTACCTGTTCCTTTTTAAAACCCTCCAATTTGAGCCGGGCCAAACTCAAGACCTTGGGTGTAGTGACCCTGATTTCAATACTGGGTGAACAAATTACCCCCGCCCCAGACCACTGCTGTTTATCCCTGGCTGCACACCATAGTACAGGGGGCCATTAAAGTGGGTGAGGAAATAGGAACATAGTTGTGGAGGGGGTCAGTCTAATTTGGGAGATAGATACTTTTCTCAGAGCCGTGAGCATGTCCTGAAGGCTGCGTTGCCTGTGCCAGTGTTGAGAATATCTCCTCAGACCTGGAGAAGATCTTGGAATGGGAGGGGAGGGATCCAGATATCATCTATTTTGGTACCAGCAACATGGATCGGAGCAGAAAGGTGGTTCTGTTGAAAGAATTTGAACAGTTAGGAGCTACATTAACATGTAGAACCTCCAAGAAAGTATGTAATCTCTAGGTTACTAGCAGAGTCACAGGCAAACTGGCATAGGACAAACAAAGTCAATGAGATAAGTGAATGACTGAGAGATTGGTGTGGGTAGAATGGATTTCTGTTCATGGAGCGCTGGCACCAATATTGAGGTAGAAAGGAGGGAGTTCTGGTGGGATGGGCATCATTTGAACAGCGCTGCGCCCAGTTCCCTGGTGAATTGAAAAAAAACTAGGGATGTACAGAGGTCTTTCCACGAATTATTGTAGGGGAAAGCTTTGGCAGCAGGAATTTTATGCTTGCAAAGCAAAGGGACAAGGCAACATCACAGAGCAGCTATTTGAATAATGACTCCAGAGTGGGACAGGAGGCGGTAGAGTATACAAATATAGAAAGGCAGCAGCAAATAGGGTCAAAGGAGAAAAAAAGTCTAAATTAATGGCTTTTAAATGCAACTTCATATTTCAAATAAAATAAATGAATTAATGACAAAACAGAGGTTAAAGTGTATGATCTTAAACCATTACTGAGACATGGTTACAAGAAGATCAAAGCTACAAACTAAATATTCAGGAGAATGTAGCTTTTCAAAAGGACAGGCAGGAAGGAAAAGTGATGGGGTAGCATTGTTAGTATGGGTGCAATAAATACAATAGCAAGAAATGACCCAGGATTAGAAGATGTAAAATCTGTTTGGGTGATGGTAAAAAAATAACAAGAAGACAATGGTTGGGGGGAGTGTCTACAGACTCCCTAACAGTAGGTATACTGTAGGAAAGAAAAGAAGTCAGGAAATAATGAAGACATGAAAAGAATGCTGCGCATTAGTCATGGGTGACTTTAATCTTCATGTAGATTAGAAATGTCAAATTAACAGAGGTAACCATAAGAGAAAGAATTCATCCAGTACATTCAGTACAGTCTACTAGAATCATATTTTATTGACTCCAACTAGAGGGCAGGCTATTTTGGGTCTGGTAATGTACAATAAGGAAAGTTTAATTTATATTATTTGAATGAGCTCAGAGTAACAGATTCCCTAGAAAACAGTGACCATAAGATGGAGGAATTTAGCAGTCAATGTGAGAGTGGGAACTATAGATCAGGGGCAGCACGGTGGTTCAGTGGTTAGCACTGCTGCCTCACAACACCAGGGACCCGGGTTCAATTTCACCCTTGGGTGACTGTCTGTGTGGAGTTTGCACATTCTCCCTGTGTCTGTGTGGGTTTTCTCCCACAGTCCAAAGATGTGCAGGTTAGGTGGATTGGCCATGCTAAATTGCCCATAGTGTTCAGGGATGTGTAGCTTAGGTGGGTAATAAGGAAATGGGTCTGGGTGGGATGCTCCAAGGGTCAGTGTGGACCTGTTGGGCTGAAGGGCCTGTTTCCACACCGTAGGGATTCTATTCTAGAAGTAAATGTGCTAAACTTAAATAGAGATGAGGGCAGAATTTCCTGGGAAAGGAGGGTGGTATAATTGAGATGATTAAGTAACAATTGCAGATATTTAAGAAAAGAGTTTACGACTCACAACAAAAATATATCCCAGCACAGAAGAGGATTTTAGGAAGGGGGTAAGCTAACCATGGTAACCCAAGGACGTTAAGAGTACTATCAAATTGAAAACAAAGCAAAAGGACAAAGTGTAGTGGTTAGCCTTATGATTGAGAAAGTTTTAAAAAAGAAAAAAAAAATGACCGAGAAAAGGGAGAAAACAAACTTTGAGGGTAAACATGCAACTAATAAAAAATATGGACAGCAAGAACGTCTTTACTGGGCCAGTAATTATGGGGAACCAGAAAGTGGCGGTACTTAAATAAATATTAAATAAAACTTTGCATCAATTTATCAATATTCACAGTACGAGATATTAACTGCATTCCAAAATGACTAATTTATTAAGGGGCAAGAGGAGGAGAGGAAATAAATAATTGGAAAAAAATAAATAAGTGAAAATAAAAGTAAGTAAGTGTATAATTGAGTAAGTGAGCGAGTGAGTAAGTAAGTAACGAAGTAAGTAAGAAATTTCAAAAATAGAGTCTAGGATCAGAGGACATTATTTCAGAATAAGGGGTTGTCCAGCTAGGATATAGATAAGGACGTTTTTTTCCCCTCAGAGTGTAGTCAATCTGTGGGATTCTTTACCACAGAGAGTTTTTGAGGCTGGATTATTAAGTATATTTAAGGCTGAAATAGACTGATTTTCGATAAGTAAGGGAATTTAGTTTTGTGGAGATAAGGTAGGAAAGTGAAGTTGAGAGTTATCAGATTAGCCAAGATCTCATTAATTGGTGAACAGACTTCTGCTCCTATATCTAAAGGTCTTAATAATAAGAAGTGCAATAATTTGTTCCTGAATGTCTTTGAAGATGTACTCGTCTCCCATTTTCACCAATATAAAATGATGGCTGCCTGAGACAGAATAAGCGATCTGCATAGTTACCGTGCATATTATTGCTCATTGAAAACATTACAAAGGATGTGGCACTGTTGAATACTGTGGACTTTGCATTCGCATGAAATCCCACTGTCTGCTATTAATCTAATTATCTCAATTTTTTAAGTAGTGTGGTTAAAGCCCACATGAACAAACAAATAGCTTTAAAAGCGCAATAAAACAATTGACTGGGAAAAGTGGGGTAAAAAAAATTTCTCACGTAACACTAGGAGAACTTAAACCAGCCAGTGAATTATGGGTTTTCTATTATCATGAATTGTCTTGTTGCATTCTTTTATTCTTTGAATACTCTGCACTCAGTATGCTTTCTGATTGATCCATTTATTGTTGTCACATGTACCAAGATACAGGGAAAAGTGTTGTTTTGCGTGCTATACAGGCAGATTGTGCCATAGAAAATGCATCAGGGTAGCAGAACAAAATGCAGAATACACTGTTACAGCTGCAGAGAAGGTGTAGAGAGAGACAGAGAGAGAGAGAGACCAGAATTAACATTTGAGAGGTCCGTTCTGAACTCTGACAACAGCTGGGAAGAAGCTGTTCTTGAATCTGTTCATATGTGTATTCGAACTTTGATATCTTCTGTCCAATGGAAGAGGGTGGAAGAGAGCATAACTGGAATGAGGAGAGTTGATTATGTTGGTTGCTTTCCCAAGATAGCGGGAAGTATATATGGAGTCAATGGATGGAAGACTGGTTTGCCTGATGGATTGGGCTGTGTTTACAACTCTCTGTAGTTTCTTGTGGCCTTGAGAAGAGCAGTTGCCATACCATGCTGTGGTGCATCCAGATAGGATGCTTTCTATGGTGTATCTATAAAAATTGCTAAGGATCCTTGTGTACATGCTGAATTTCTTTAGCCTCCTGAGGAAGTAGAGACATTGTCGTACTTTCTTGCATTCAAATTGTAACATATCTAAAGTGTGAATTAAAATGGTATGTTATCTGAAAAAATAAAGGCAGCTTGATTGTCTCTTGATGATTATGTTGAAAAATGTGTTTCCAAAACTAGTACCACATATTCTATCAATCATTTAGTGATGCTGACATCAACATAGCCATAAAACAAGGGCAATGCTATTCCCTTCAACATTTCATTGTGCTCAAAGCCAAAATTGGAAGTGCCCAATTCGCTACTGAGGTGGGTTCTGTAAAGTCAAGCCTTGTGAATCACCTGATGTATACGTCATACGTCAAATGCAATCTCATATTGTGAGATCGATTGAGACCGTGGTAGTTGGTGTTTACGTGGCTTCAAAATGGCGGTACCGTACTTTGAAGTTACCACTGAGGTTTGTATTTGAAAATATTTTACAAAAGTTTTCAGCGATTGCAACTTGTTAAGTTTGCTCTGAGGATTTTTTGCTGTTTTGTGCGTGATGGGTAAGATTGAGCACTTCAGAATGAAGATAAATACTTTATTTTGGGAACAGGCAACTGATAATTAAATTCAATGAAAATAAATAATTATACTTAAGACATTTTTTGTGTAATGACTAAAGTAACGGATGTGTGTATCACCTATTAGTAATTGTTTCTGCTATTTGAAAATGCATAGAAAAAATTTTTGAGGTCTCTTGAACAGATTTCCTTCTGTGTATTTCACTTCATTAGATAACATACAGTTCTCATGTTTTATAAGTTAATATGGAGATTTGTGTACTTTGTGGTGAAGATTGTTTAAAATTAAGTTCATGCATTGATGTTTCACGATCTCGAGAGGTTTGCCTGCACAGTTCCTTATTTCTTATCAGCTGAAGAATCTACACAAAGTGGCTGTTAACACACAGTGGTCAGGGTCAGCGGACCAGGTTGTGAATTTAAAAAGCTATAGCTCCTTTCACATTTTCTTTATACTTCTCTATCAAAATATGCACTTTGGTTTTTTGAAAAATCTCTGTTAATTTAGTTAAATGCTCACTATTATTGGGATTTCAGTTGCATCTAACGTTTCGTCAATAGTGTGTTATTTGTATTTTAAAGAATGCTGGATAAGCTGATGTTTTGCTTCAATTTTGAGATTCAAACATAAGTGAATGTTTTGACTTCAGCTGTCAGACATCTTAGAAATGAAGAGTTTGTCTACTAGCGTCTTCTGAGACTAACGTTCAGTGGGCTCTTAAAAGTAGAATGAATTTTCCAATCCTGCGTGTTTGTCAAGAATCTGCAGTTTAAAACATTTTTTTTGGAATGCTGCAGAATAAATGATACATTACATTTTGTTCATTTCCAGTAATGGGATCTTTTGAGACAATTGATCAGTTTTAGTCCTGAGATCTGGTTTAATCAGACACAGAAGCATTGCATAAGTAGAGAAACATTTAATTTTCCAAAGTTTCAACAAATTTATCCATTGAGCAGTGGGCACATAAAAGTTAGGAAGGTCTGTGTTTTAATCCCTAGAGTGCGCTGCATGAGCTAATCTCAACTAGAGAGAGGAATGTTACAACTGGTATCATTAGAAAAGGAGAAACAGCTCCCACTTTCAATTACTTATCAGTAAACATAAAAGCAGATGGGAACTTTTCTCAATGAGAGTGGGAGGAAAAGAATTCTACTCATATTAACATATGTCAACTGGAAGGCTTCTTCCTATGGAATTGTATGTATTGGTCCTTGGACTATAGCAATCCATATGTATATCTCCAAGAAATGTACACACAGGGTTATCGAGTCTTAATAGACAACTGCAGCATTTCTTGCCTGGTGATCTTAAATTTAAAAAACAATCTGATTCACTCGTGTCATTTTTAAGGAAGGAGTCTATAATCCTGCTCTGGCTTGCTTGTGACATGAAACACCCAGCAGTGTCACTGCCCTCTGCAATGACAAAGAAAGCCACTTAGTGCTAGGGCTAGTAGAGGATGGGCAACAAATGCTGGTCTTGTCAATGATGACCAGATCCCAGGAATGAATTATTTTTGTTTAAATATAAGCAAACTACTGCAACTGTCGGAAATCTGAAATAAAAACAGAAAATGTTGGAAACATTTGGCAGGTCAGGTAGCTCCTCTGGCGACATAGATAGAGTTAATGTTTTAGGTCAACGCCCTTTCATCAGAATTCCATAATCAGTAATCTTGATTTGATAAAACATAGGATTTTGGTTCAGTCGAGGACTTCTAACAATCAAGTTGTGAAGAAGCAGTAATAAGCAAAATCTGTGGAAGCAGAATCCGATATAAATAAATGTGAGCCTGCTAGAATGTGTGTGAGTCAAATTGAAATATGATACTTAAGGGAAAGCACCTACACGTTGTCAGTTTAATTACCACTTTTGTTGTAACTACTTTGTCATGACATAAAGCTGATTCTGGCATGGTTGCCATCATAGAGATAGTCAAAGTTAAATTCTGCAGGGAACACTATTATTTCAGAGCTGGTAAGACCATGCTTATCAAATGTGGCAGATCATTGCGCACACATTGATTACTCTTGCCTGAACTACTTTTAGAGTCAAGGGAAAAGTTTGTTTCTTATGAGAAAAGATAATCTGGGGAGAATTCATTATGTTTAATCTGAGTTCTGCTTCAGCTCTAAATATGACCTGCAGGCATGGTAGTCCTGGTTAGAAAAAAATACTATTCTATACAGATGCTTAGGTGTGGTATTTTGTTAACATTTGCTATTATAATTGGATCTGTTTATTTAATAATAATCATAATAGAATTTGAATTCAGTTGGTAAGGTAGAATTCACTGCTCTCCCATTTCTCATCAAAATTAAGAATTGAATCTTCAGAGTTGGTTGTATAAATATTTGACAAAATTCTATCATGTTTCCCAATATCCCAGTGAAAATAATAGATAGAGGAACCTCAAATAACTGAGTGAAAAGTCTGTGTACCAATGTTATTAATTCCCAGGTTTAGACACTGGGCAATATTGTAGTTGACAGTTGCATAAATGTATGTAATCTCCTGGGACGAGATGATTTTATTATTGTTCATCCATTTATTCTTTGGGAAAGGGACATATTGCTCCTGTGCACTATTTTTCATTGAACATTTGAGGAAGATGATCAAGGTGAAGGAAGCTCTTTCTAGGTTAGTTTTACTACAGATTCCCAATATGCCACGTTAATTCTGATAAATTCATTAACTTTAGCAGGAATGTTGCCACTCAATGTTTGGATTGGATACAGGTAAAATGCCCTTGCACATTTTCTGAAGCATTACCAAAACCCAGCAGTATCAAGCAAGTAAGTCCAATTTATCAACTATCTGTACAGATTGGTGCAAGGATTTCCCTGTTTATACCCAACTATAGGATTAGTCCCTTTACAAAGGATGTGGTTAGAATCTTGTTGCACAAAGTACAGTGGGGAAAGCAGTGTCATATGACAATTAGTCTTCCTTTTAGTTTTTATCCTTACTGTACACAATTCTGAGTTTTGTGCGTGGTACATTGAACCATAGTGGAAGTCATAATGGCAGAGGGAACATCGATGATGATGTAAGTATGGAGTAATCCATCAGATCCGCCATAAAACATACTTGATCTATCAAATTTAGCTCAGGTAATGGAACAATAGATTCTCAAATTTTGCCTGGAATGTGTTGTTAGTTCCCATTTGCAATGATATTGATATTGATGAGGGCAGAGCAGTAGACATTGTTTACTTAGACTTTAGTGAAACCTTTGACAAGGTTCTGCATATTAGAGTAATTAGTAAAGTTCTGGGATTCAGGGTGAGCTTGCCAATTGGATGTAAAATTGTCTTAATGTCAGGAGACAGAGGGTGATGGTGAAGGTTTGTTTTTCAGACTGAATAAGTACACGAGTAGGAAGTGTTTGGAGCAAGATGGGCCAAGCACAGGCAGGTAGGACAAGGTTTACTTTAGGATTATGGTCGGCATGTATATGTTGGACTGAAGGGTCTGTTTCCGTACTGTATGACTCCCTGATTCTATGATGTTATGCCTTGCTCATGTCCAACTTTTTAATCTGGGCTGTTAGGAACCAGCATTAAGAATAGTACAAACTGGTATGGATCTTGTCTTGATCAGTATTAGTAAGTCAGCACTTTTTCAGTATTGTTGTGCACTGCATTCTCCAGTCCACACACAAACAAATGATGTAACTGAAAACAATGATGTCACTTAACAGTTTCAGTGTTTCAGAGGTCTTAATAAAGGGCCTCCTCTGCATCGGGGAAACCAAGCGGAGGCTTGGGGACCGCATTGCAGAACACCTACGCTCCGTTCGCACTAAACAACTGCACCTCCCAGTCGCGAACCATTTCAACTCCCCCTCCCATTCCTCAGACGACATGTCCATCCTGGGCCTCCTGCAGTGCCACAACGATGCTACCTGAAGGTTGCAGGAACAGCAACTCATATTCCACTTGGGAACCCTGCAGCCCAATGGTATCAATGTGGACTTATTAAGTTTCAAAATCTCCCCTCCCCCTATCGCATCCCAAAACCAGCCCAGCACATCCCCGCCTCCCTAACCTGTCCTTCCTCCCACCTATCCCCTCCTCCCACCTCAAGCCCCACCCCATCTCCTACCTACTAACCTCCTCCCGCCCCCTTGACCTGTCCGTCCTCCCTGGACTGACCTATCTCCTCCCTACCCCCCTACCTACACTCACCTTTACTGGCTCCATCCCCGCCTCTTTGACCTGTCTGTCTCCTCTCCACCTATCGTCTTCTCTATCCATCTTCTATCCGCCTCCCCCTCTCTCCCTATTTATTCAGAACCCCCTTCCCCTCCTCCCTTTCTGAAGAAGGGTCTAGGCCCGAAACGTCAGCCTTCCTGCTCCTCTGATGCTGCTTGGCCTGCTGTGTTCATCCAGGTCTACACCTTGTTATCTCTTAATAAAGGGAAGTTATTTCATTGAACCTCCTTGGGGGATTCCCAATACGACGGACCAAACATCTGTAAAGATCTGAAAGTGACTTCATGTTTCTGTGAATGTGTTAAAGTTCTCCCCATATTTGTACCCACACAAAACAAAATCAGGTCAATAATCCTTTTAATGACAAATAACGAACATATAATGATTAACATAGGTCAGACTCTCAATACTTTTTCCCGAAAATCAGTTTTATTTTCACTGAGACCTACAAAGCACAAAGTCAATTTTATCTTTAAATGGTATTTAATCTTTCTTACTTGTGAGATTTAAACTGGGTCAACAGCACCACATCACAAATTCACTTTTCAAACCATTTCCCTAAAAACAAAGACAAGATTGCTGAAAAAAAACAGAATTCACTTAAAAGTTGCAGGCATATGTTTATGAAGAAAATGAAATGCGAGCTGATCTAATAAATAACTGAAATTTCAGGAGGTTTCAGGTGTTAGATTAAATAAGTCCCTGAGAGCACCTTAATCAAGATTGGGTTACTTATGTCTTTCCATGGTTGACTGTGCCTTTCTGACCACTTTTATTGTTATGAAGTTCTAAGTTTTAAAAGTGGCTTAATTGCTTTCTTCTCCATCTTGATCCCTTAATGACACATCCCTCTACCCTGGCTTCCTCCAAAAAGTTCACAATTATGACTTATTTCACCAATTTGCACAGAGTCAACTTTCTCATTATTGTGATTTTGTGCATAACGTTAGCAACTCACGCACAAATACCTGTCTCATTGTTGGTCATTTAGAGCAGACGTACCTGTTACAGTGACACCACAGGCAGATGAGATCTGACCAAGCAGTTGTGATGACAGTTAATGATATCAGTTTATGTGTTTTATAACAGTTGGAAGACTACCAACCTTCATTCACAACTGGCGTGAATAAAGAATGGTTTCCTGTGATTTAATTGCTTGCTAACTGGTATTTGTCAGATACAGAAGTCTATGTGGTTGTGAGTAAAATGTAGGACTTAAACTTATTGGGATGGTTAAGATCCAATTGTAGCAATGTCACTCAATCATTCAGTGTAATTTGCAGACTTAAATTTACTAAATCAATCTCTAAGTCTCCTTATGCTTTAGCGTAGGGAAAATATCATAGACGACAATTTGAATGAATATAATTCCTTTAATGCAGCAAAATATCACAAAGTATTTAGAATGGTCTCACAGGAGGGCATAAAAAATAAATTATTTAGTGGTTGTAAAACAGAAGTATATTGTTTGAAAGCTTAGTATTAATGAATGTTGAAGAATATTATCTCACTTTTAATATTACAGTTAGCATTTGATGCCTACTCAAAACACTAAAAAAAATCCATTGCAAGTTAAGTTTCACATTACTCAGCTCATGAGAGAAAAAGCTACATTTGGTTTTTTTGATCAAGTCAAACATACCATTCCTTTAAGAATACATGCAATTAACATCAGTTTTAAATGCAATGAATAGATGAAAATCTCAATTTGCGCATCACGGTCTCAATTAAAAGATTTTTTGTGACACAACTGGGATATTTCAGTGCCACATTGTTATCAATGTTTAGTGATAAAATGGTGGCAAAGATACATTTTTAGATACTTTATAGGAGCAATTTGTTCGACCTAACCACATAACCAAATGCAAATTTTGTCAGACTTCTAGTGCAAACATTCACTTTGGCAAAAGAGCTGAAAGGTAAGTTAGACTGTGCACCTTGGGAGTAACAGGAATAAATCCAATGCCTGTTTAAGAATTTAGATGAAAAGCTATCAACTTGCTACTCAGGAGTTAAATTGTCATAGGAGATCAGCTGTGCCTTAAGGACACTTCCATTGATTACAACAAATCTAAAAAATGCATGACCAACTCAGCTTCAGTCTTGGACAAAATTAGCAAGTTGAAAATCTACCTTTTGAGAAAATGAATTCATATTCTGAGTTTGGGATTGAATATAAAAGCACGTGGTACTGAACAGAAATACAACGAGGAGATGTTTAGATTGTGCCATCTTTATTCATAAGTTGAGGCGAATCTCGTTAAAGTGATACTCTTCTTTCTTCCTGACAGAAACCCGTGCAACCTGTGGATGACCCCTATGGTTTAAATGCTGTCATTGTTTTTGGAACTTCCTCTGTCCCAATGGCAGACATGTATCCTGAAATGACACATTTGGAGTAAGTGTAACTGCTTTATGTTTTATCGTGTTGTCTTCAAACAGACCGTCTCCTTTTGTAAGTTCATTAAAAACAAGTTCTCTACACTTAGAGTTTCATTTCATATTCCTTGCAACTACTTCCAATTCTCCTGAAGTTCACAGTGATCTTCAGGGCGACATTCCATAATGCATGAAAATCATCATTATTCCTTTAACATATATGCACTCCGTGTTCCACGTTCAACTTCTCAGTCTCCCAACTGTCCACCCTACATAAGCTCTAACATCTCCAAAACAACTCCAACCATGTACCAGCGCCTCATTAACACCCACCACTTTGAACCTCTGTTCTCAGATACACACTTTGGCTCTACATCTCATCATTCATTTGATTCAATGCCATCATTACCTACTTGGTGTTATGTTAGTCTAACTCCACAGTCACCCCCATCCTTATATCCCACCTGGTCTCTCACATCTTCTATCTTGTTGGTGAGACCTCTGAAGTACTGTGTAAAGTTCTGGTTACTTATTATAGGAAGGATATTATTCAACTGGAGAGGGTTCAGGAAGGATTTACCCAGACATTGCTGGGAATGGAGAGTTTGAGGTATAAAAATAGGCTGGATAGGCTGGAACTTTTTTGACTGGAGCATAGGAGGTTGAGGGGTGATCTTCTTGAGTCTTTTAAAATCATAAGGAGCGTAGATAAGGTGAATGACAAGGGTCTTTTCCTTATAGTGGGAGAGTTTAAAACTAGTGGGCATATTTTTAAAATGAGAGGAGCAAGACTTAAAAAGGACATGAGGGGCAGTTTTTTTTTACACTGAGAGTGGTTTGTGTGTGGAATGAACTGCCAGAGGTAATGGTAGATGCAGACACAGTTACAATGTTTAAAAGATGATTGGATAAGTTCGTAAATAGGAAATGTTTGGAAGGATATGGACCAGGTGCAGACAGATGGGACTAGTTTAGTTTGGGAACATGACCGGCATGGACTGGTTAGACTGGAGGGTCTGTTTCCGTGCTACGTGACTCTGGATCTGTAACACAGGCTTCCTATCCCTCACCATTTTCCAGCTTTCCAACTTTGGATGTTGTGTCTTCAGCCATCTCAGCTATATTTTCTGGAATTCACCTAATCTCTCAACAACCAGCTCCAAAAATCCTATTTTCAGCTGCACCTTTTTTTTTTAATCCTCCAATAACACACTTCTTTCCATTACTGATATCTGCTTATCCTCTTTTCAGTGTCTCATTGAAGTGTTCAAAAATGTAGAGTTGTCATAGTCGTAAATGCAAATTAAACCATTACATCAAAGCATGATCCCACCAACAACTTCCCCTGACTCGGAATCATGTTTGTTATAAAGTGGCCGCATATCTTACAGAAACACCCCAATCACTTCTATATCTTTAATAGAAAACAAAATACCTTACTTTAAATACCAAATGCTATTGACTTCATTACCACGTGTATCCTAAAGGTATTGTAAAGCTCAACTGCCCAAAGTAGCTTCAATAACTTCAGTCTTACCAGATTGATACCATTGTCTTAGAATTGATTCCAGAGAACAATTTATTTGTATCAGTTGGTACAAGATGACAATTGCATTTAAATTTCAGAGAGACAACAGTTGAAATTCCTGAACCCGAGGAAGAGAATTCTGCATCTTAGGCTGCACCAATGTAACAGGTTAGTCATCAACCTTCCACTTTTTTTGTTAGTTTCCTTGAGTTATAACTCTTTTCAAGACTGAAAATATCCATCGAATTGTTAATAACAACGAAGGTAGTTACTCTGGAAGGGACTTTTAATGTGAATAAAAACAGAGAATGCTGGAGAAACTCAGTAGGTCCAGCAGTGTCTGTGGAGAGAGAAACAGAGTTAACATTTTGAGTCTCTTCTTCGGAACCAACACCACAAGACTTTTAAAAGGAATTTTTAACAACTTGTTTGGGTAGTATGTTTAATAAATGAATTGCACAATTGAGTGTTTATATATAACTTTGCCTATGTGAAGGCAAAGACTATGCTTAAGGTGGTTGAAAATTGTGTGCTCTACATATATTATTTTAAGGTAGATTTATCGGCAGGATTTCCTCTACTTGCACCCAATTATCTAGGATGCCATATGGAGGAAAATCAGATGGAACCCCTTTAACAGGTATACAGTCGCTCTGCCAAATTTGTCTTTAATCAATCTGTGAAGGTGATCCAATATGCCCTGAGTGGAGGGGCAGGAAAATTGGTCTAACGCTTCAGCATTCTGTTTGAGATAAATGCATATCCATCAGTCCTCTAATCTCCCTCCCAATTATCTGAACAATGAACATAAAATGCGCCGTAATTTTGAGACTCTTCAACAAAAGGCCCAATGTTTAAAATTACTGCAATATTCGCTAAATTCCAGAGACGGTCATCAAAGTATCTTGATTTCTCAAAACGGTATATTGCCCCCTGCAAGACCATCTATGTTATGCGTCTGTTACTGAGTGCTAACCATAGGGAACACTAGAAAAGGCATGACTAACATAATGATTTATAGACATTGAATCATTTTTGATTTGTTTTCAGTTCATTTTGGATGAAATAATATTGTGACAACCTGTCTGAGCTAATATTTTGGCCTTGGCTTTTAACTTGGCTCATTTGGTGTCAACTAAAGGTGCGGGGGGTGTGGGTGAGTTAAAATAAGAGAAGTCACTTAATTACACACTCTGGCCCAACTACTGACCTAGAGCATCCAAATGCTCAGCATTCATTTTTGTTTCAATGTATTTCTAAGAAGCACATTGTGGTTTTGTTATACATTAGAAAGTGCTGCATAAATGTCACATGATGAAATGTCTGCTATTGTGAATGTTATTGTGAACAGTACAAAATTTGGAAATTTAATAACTTCTTCCAAATGAGGGAAACTTAGAAAATAGTTTGAGCCTATTGCATGAGTAAATATTGCCTACCTGTTTTCTTCTTAACTCTACAGTTATAAAGTTCTTGTATCCCTCTCATCCTGGTGTTGTATTACATTTCCCAAGATTAATGGAGAGACAGGCATCCAGCAATGTACTACCACTGTTTAATTCACAAATAGGAGATATACCAAAAGTTGTTTCTGGTTTTTCACCTTTTAATTCCTCCTTTCAGTGAGGAAGCATGCTCGCTTCGGATCCTAGCAATACATCTTTCTGTCATTCCTTGGCCAGACAAAAACATGACAAGTCACTTCACAGAAGCATTTAAAATTAAAACTTGACACCAAGCCACAAAAGGAGAAATTAGAGCAGGTAACGAAATTGGATGGTCATTGAGGTGGAGTTGTTAACATGGACAGCATTTGCTGGCTTGGTTTTGGTGTATTAATGAGTTTGGGAAAAATAAGGTCCTGCTGTTGTTCAGGGCAATTTCAGATTACAAAGCACAGCAACTACAAATGCAGGTCAGTGTGGGTTGAAAATTGTTTCCAAACCATTTGCAATTAAAGTCTGAAGCCAAACAAGAAAAAAATTGCATTTAAATGTCTTGTCAAATATGTATGTCATCAAAACTAGCAGACATAGGTTTAAGGTGACAGGGGAAGTATTTAATAGGTATGTAAGGGACACTTTTTATCACAGTATATGGAACAAGCTGCCAGAGGTATTGGTAGAGTTGTGTACAATTACAACATGTAAAAGGAATTTGGACACGTACATGGATAGGGAAGGTTTAGAGGGATAGGGGCCAAATGCAGGCAAATGAGACTAGTTCAGTTTAGGAAAACTCGTCAGAATGGATGAGTTGGGCCAAAGGGCCTGTTCCTGTGCAGTATGACTCTATGACAGCAAAAGGTTTTCACCCAGATCCCAAAAGGGTGAGATCTGAGTAGCATTGTAGTGAGAAATGTTTAGCAAAACGTTTGCCCAATTTGTTGTGTGAACCAACTTACTGCCAAGGATGTGCAGTAGTTTTGGGCCGCAGAACAATAAGCAGCATTCACTAAAATTAAGTAACCAGTGATGGGTAACTATGACATTAATCATGATGGCAATGTGATGCCAATGTGTCAGGATTTGGAGCAACGCATATGCAGCAAGCGCAACTAATTACATTTGGTTATTGTCTCTAATTGTGAACATTTTCACTAATATTTACTGGAACAGACAAAATGATGTTTGATTCCAACCACAGGGTACTTCAAAACATTTTTCCTCAAACTGTGACCATCTGCTCTGAAGCATCTGCAAAGAATGTTACTCTGGTTAGAGATACCTTCTGATTGGGTCAGACAAGAAAGGAACAGACAGATTGGGTCAGACAAGAAAGTGGAAATTTTTTGGCCTGCTGTCAAGGGTTGTACTCCTTTGAAAGGGTTAAGGATGCTAATACAGAGTGAGAAATTTTCCAGATTCAATGAGAAGCAATAGCCAAACATCAGAAAATCATCAACCCATCAGAGACATTGGAGAGAGAGAAGGGGAGATGCTGAAGTGGAGCCATTAAACTACCAAGGAATTAGGTCGAGTCAGGAGAGAAATGCAGTACTGACCAAACATAGGCAATGAGACTAAGCACCACATCAACTAGAGCAGTATATGTAATAAGTATCAAGCAAACCAAGCAAACCCCAATAAATATACAGCAGACCTCTTCAGTCTAGTAGGAACTGCTTCATCTTGTGACCGTAGACTACTTTTCTGACTGTTGGGAGTTAGACCATCTGATTTTAATGGCTATCTTTGAAACTGTAGAATGCATGTAAGAACACTTCAGCCAATATGGATTTCCAGAGATGAATGGCAATGGTCCTCAGTTCAGAGTGAAGAATTTAGCCACTTCCTAAATAATTGGGTAATTCAACACTATGCATCTCCACATTATCCCTAGTCAAATGGTAAGGCTGAAGTGGCAATGAAAAATGTCAATAGAATCATAAAGAATCTAAGTAGAGTCAACATAGGTCAGTACAGGGCGTTCTGCGTGGAGAAACATATCTAATGAAGGCATGGCATATATGAAATCAAACTGTAACTAAATTACTCTTCTAACAATGATTAAGCTGCTGATGGCAGAAGTAAAAATACGCATGAGTTTCAAAACCATGGTGAAACAGCAAAAAAGCCAAATTTCAATTTGACAAAACCGCCAAACCATTTCAGAGTTAAGCACTGGAAAGCCAGTCAGGGTACAAACTTTCAACACTCTCAACAAGAGTCAGCCCAAGTAGCAACTTGGTAACAGCGTACAGCAGTTGTCACCTCAAGCTTACACTGACAGGATTGAAAAGCTAGAATGTCTCAACCACGGGAACATGAGCGCAACTAGAAAAATTGTTCCTTTGCTGCAGGCAGCTAATCAAGAAATTGTGAACTCATCATATGCATAGACCATTCATCAACCATTAATCCCAGAGGTCCACGGCTCCCTAACAAATGAAATGGAACAACAGTTGCCGTGACAACTACAAGTAACACAGTGGTACGCCCCAAAGAGGTCACATTACCAAGACAAAAAGCCAAACGAAAACCAAAAACATGGCTTATGTGCACCAATAAGGAAGTGGCACAATGTAGAGATTACGGCCAGATTTTCAAAATTAGGCTATTCAACCCATTGAGTCTGCTCCACTGTTCGATCACAGCTGATATGTTTCTCAACCCCATTCTCCTACCTTCTCCCCGCAATCCTTGATTGCCTTACTAATCAATCTCTATCTTAAATATATTAAATGATTTGGCCTCCTCAGCCTTCTGCAGGAATGAGTTCCACAGAATAACCATCCTCTGACTGAAGAAATTCCTCCTCAGTTTTCTTTAGATAGAAAGGACCGAAGGATGAGAAGGTGGGCAGGTGAAAATGTTTTGGCCTTGTTGGGACAAGCTTTTCCTCTTCTAATCTTAATGATCTTCGAGCCTGGAGTGTTTGAAAAGATTGAGAGCAGTCAATAACATAATAATCCTTAGACAAGTGAACAACGAAAACAAATCTGTTTTCTGTAAATCCTGCTTAGAAGTGACTCTCATGAATCCTGAGGAATGGCCTACCCTCTCTAAAATGTAGCATTGCCACAGTTAGAGATTGGCGCGAAAGAAACATGAGCAGTAGAAAAGCCACAGTAATAAAATTCATTTGAAATGTGAGAATGTAAAATTGTAGATTACCTGGATTGGAAGTACTATGGCTGTGTTATACCCTGACATGTACACAGTCACAAATTAAAGTAATAAAACAGATCCTGAACTATACAGGCCATTACCGATTAAAAGATAGGTATAATGTTACTACTGTTAATCAAGATTTGTAAAATAGTGAAGGGACCGGACCGTTTTTTGGCTCAGTTATTTGAACTGGTTGGATGAAGGATATTACGAGCAGGGTGAGCTTCTCCAGTTTATTACAGTTCCAGATGGGACAGCCTGAATCATTAATCTCCCCCATGAGGGGGGATGAATTGGCAGCTCTTTATTGAGACATCACCCCGATTGTTCATGGCAAGGTTAATTTAATAAAGATCACTTCCCATTTCGATACCTTTTCCCAACCAAAGGAATTTAGCTTTTAAAATGAGCCAATTTAAACAGGTTTTCTTGATAAAAGAGTAAGTTTATTAGTTACTAACCATGAGATAACACAACACACAGTCATAGAACTTAGGAATAAGATAAACTTTTTTTTAGTTTTCAGACTGCATCAGTCTGAGTCATTTGTGAAGAATAATTGCAGCCATTGCATAGGATGATAATAGTAGCATTAACATTTGTGCATGAATAATCAACTTCAAGATGCTTGCCTCATTTGCAGGAATTAAAATTCTTTTACATTGATTCCTTTTGACGGTAGCTGCGTGGCAGCACTCAGTGTGAGGTATACCATTTCTCCTTTCTTTACCTGCAGTGCAGGGGTGTTTAATAGTTTTTCTCAAACTGTTATTTTTATAACAGACCAACCTACACATTAGTATTTCCAGCTACTTGTATGCTGAGATCAGGGTTGAAACTTACTTTTAACCCCTGTCCCTATGTTCACTAGACAGAGGAAAAAAGATAAGTTTGACTCTTGCTCAAAATGTTATCTTTTTCTCCCATCATGTTCAAAGTCTGGGAAAGTTACAGGAGACTTCTGTTCAGTTGGTAGCATGTTTGTCTGTATGATGCTTCATTGACACCTTCAAATGGAACATTCCAGTATTCCTCTCCAGATAGCCACTAGATTCACATCCACTGTCATCTTTTGGCTAAATCAGTTCTCCTTAGAAAAATACATGTTGGAATTAAAAGAGATAGTAAGAACTGCCAATTCTGGAGTCAGAGATAACACAGTGTGGAGCTGGATGAACACAACAGGCCAGGCAGCTTCAGAGGAGCAGGAAAGTTGACATTTCGAGTCAGGACCCTTCATTTCTGAAGAAGGGTCCCGACCCAAAAAGTAAACTTTCCAACTCCTCTGTTGCTGCCTGACCTGCTGTGTTCCTCCAGCCCCACACTGTTGGAATTAAAAGTTTGATATGTCCATAGGTAATCTGGGTTATGATATGTGGTCATGAGAGAGAACAAGGGGCCATGTCAGACATGTTATATGTTAAAATTATGTTAATTTACTGACTGATTTGTGATGGACTGCTATTATAACCAATCCACAGTACGATCATTCCTGTATAGCATGAGACACTGCAACACTGCCATAAGTGTATGTGATAACAACTGACAGAAAAAGACCCACTGCTCTGTCCAGCCTGTCACATATAAATTTGATCACCAATGCATCAAGATGCTTCCTTTCCCTCAGATGCCATGTGATCTCTTGGAAGAGGTAAAAACAAAAGATGAAAATCCAACTGGATAAAGTCCTCTCCAATTGCTTTAGGGGATAAAAGCTGGTACAGGATATCACACTGACCTTGGTTTATATGACAGGGCACCATGCTCTTGTACAAGGTCAGTTCCCCAGACAGAAACAGTCTGTCCTTTAAAAATACAGCAACTGAGCACACTTGAGACAGCAGCCCATTTCTTATTCTTTAGGAATAAAAGGAACATCCAATTTAGTTCTACCTTTCACTTAATTTGTAAACACAATTACTTGTTCGCCCTGACCCAGCCAACTGATACATTGTTCAGTTGATATGAATGGTCCAAATAAACACAATCTAGTTTTGGCATTATCTTATGAATCTCAATCAGCTCTCCTCTAAATATACTCTGTTGGGATTAAGGTGTTTTACACTGGGGAATCATCTTTTAGACCTCCTCTGCATCTTTTCCAAAGCCTCAAAATAATTCACCTCCTGAGGGGATAAAACCTTGACAACATATTGCCATGGAACCATGAGATCTCCTTTGTCCACCCAAGAAAGCAGACAAGATCTAGTTTTAATAACACATCTAAGAGACAGCCCCTCTGACACTGCAGCACACCTTCAGCACTGCAATGAAGTGCTGGCTACCCACTGTTGCCCAAGTCACTAGAGTGGGACTTAAATTCACAACCTTGACACAGAAGGAAGTGTGTTACTTACCCAGCAACAGCTGATATCTGCCCTGTTTATTTTCATCTGCTGTTTCAGGTACCCCATTTCCCTGCCCAAGGTTTGCACAAGATCTCAAAACAACAAGGAAAGCGAAATTAATTTGGGGAGCATTTTTACAAGCATGGCTAGATATCATGCAAGAGATTGCCATTACACCCTAAATCATCAGGACAAATTTCTTTAAATCTTCCACATTGAGCATGAAAATCATCATAGTCCCAGAGGACCATAGGGCTGCTCCCTCGTTAGACAGAGACGATGGGTAAGTGAGTTTAACCTGAGGGTCACCACACCTCAGGAAAGGGGAAAGATTGAGGAGGCATGGCTTTCATGGTGACCTCTACCTTGTGCAACATCTTGTTGGTTACACCCAGACTTCCAACAAAGCAAATTTGTAACTATCCACTGAAGGTGTGTGAGAGCAACCACGAATGACTCACTCTCTAATTTATTTTACCACCTGCAAGCATCTGCCTTGGGGTTGGGAAATCTAACCCACTCGAACACCGTTACCGCCACCACTCCCAGGAATTCCAGGCACAGCCCTTTACTCAACTGTTCAATCATGACAAAATGTACAAAAAAGTTAGTATATTTTTAAGTGATTATAGAATGCATTTAGAATAGCTCTAGAATATAAACGTTCAAAATTCCTTTCAGAAGTAAATAAATACATATAAAAGTAAAATACTTGTAAGATAAGGGTTTGGTTCCTAAATTAACATCTTTTTTCCAGTTCCTAAAATTATGTGTATTTTATGGGGCTTTATGTTGTTTATAACACTGCACTATGTGCATTATACATGTGTAAACATCCCAAGTTGATTTAACCGAGCGAGATTGTACTGCACCTGTTCATGATTTAACAGTTGTGGTATGCGTTCAAACTTTGCAGTTATATATTTATATATACTTTTATTGTTTTGGACCTACCAATATCCAGTACCACCACAATCTAAAGTGGGTTTTTGTAAACCACTTTACTGTACAGGGAAGACACTTTATGGTTTTAAGTATGCATCAAACGTACTCACCATCAGAAAAATTTGAGCTACTTTGCACGTTTAAGGTTTGTTTTTCGGAGCAGATAGTTTCAGCTGCTCCTGATAGTCCTCAATTCCCAATACACAACATTGCTCAACAGGGAAACACATCGGAAACTGAGCATCTAGCAAACAAGGAGAATTTGAACAAAAGGTACTGTCTGTAAAATATCCTGTGTCTTTGTACAGAGATGGTCAGTGACGTGTTCTGGTAACATGAGACCCGTTCCCATGCAATTAGGAAGAAGAAGAATAGAACAGGGTGTTTCACCCTTGAACCTACTCTTCCTCTCATTTCACAGAATGTCTGAAACCTTGAGTGAAAATGCACATAATGTTCACTCCATGGAGTAAGTCACAAAAACAAAAAACATTGCATGGCTTGGCATCAGGCATGATTGACTATCTGCATCAAAGGTGAGACTGGAATGTCTGCACTGTAAGATTTGTTAAAATGCTAAAAATGAAATTGAACCTCATAAATTATTTTGATCAACATTAATTTCTAATTTCATATCTTAAACTTTTATTTTCTGTTACAGAATTTGCAACATGAATTCTTTCATTCTGAAGACACAATACTTGCACAATGAAATTCTACTTTATTATCGATACACTCATTTTAAAGCTAGATAAAAGTAGTTTGATTTTGTAGCATTGTTATTTTCTGATTAAGTGGTGCTTTCCCTTTATCGAGCATTCAGAAATGTTCATAAGAAGCAACATTTATAATGTTTCTAGTAGAGTACTATGTAAGCTAATAATGGACATACATTAATGAAAACAAAAGAGGCGAGAGGTGTGCTTTTTTGGATAGGAACAGCTGGGGTTGGAAAACAAGGTATTATTTTACATTGCTGTGTAAAAGCCAATCATTTCCGAATGGGAGAGGGATGGAAATGGCCATTGGGAGAAACCATCATTGACTCATTGTTGCAAGCTTCCAATCTCCTCTCTAGGAGGGACAAGGTTGGGGTTTCAGAGCAATCATCTTCCACACAGTGAGCTGGAGGAAATACAACCATAATGCAACCATAGCAGAAATGGTGGAGGAAATCAAATGAGTAAAATATGCTCTAATATCATCAGTGATATCCTTGTAAAATATCACCTGTAACTGCAATACCACTCATCACACCTCACCAACAATTCCTGAACATTTTTTGCACCTTCAAAGGCACCTCTTGCTAGTCCATTGCATTATGTATGACTCTGTATATTGTATATTATTTTGTACAGAATTAGCATGTATTTTAGCTCAGAATCATTAAATTATCCTGATTGCAATATTATTGTTAATTATTATCTACTTTATTGTATGGATTGAAATGTGAATATGTAAGTTTGTAAGAGTAAAGTGATTGGGCCTGCATTTCACTTTAACAAATGAGCCTTGGTAGTTAATCAGTCTGTGAACCATTTGAATGTTTTCATGTTCTCAAAATGACTGCAAAAGGCAGGAAATTTGGGCTAACTACATTCTGGTCATTTATGATTATCAATGGTGATGAGATGGCATACAGACAGTCTGAGAAACAAATGAACATAAAGTTTACAGTGAATATATCACCAACTGTGCTGTCACTCCCAAATTATATTTCGATATCTAAGTGCATTTCCACTTATGCTGTGACCATGCAGCTTCATAAATTTGGGAGTACAGAATTTTAAATCAACAACAGGAGGTGATGACCTAATGGTATTATCGCTGGACTATTATTCCAGAGACCTGGGTACAAATCCCACCACAGCAGATGGTGGCATTTGAATCTAACAAAAAATCTGGAATTGAGAGTCTAATGATGACCATGAATCCATTGTGGATTGTTGGGGAAAGGCCATCTGGTTCACCAATGTCCTTTAGGGAAGGAAACTGCCATCCTTACCTGGTCTGGCCTACATGTGACTCCAGACCCTCAGCAATGTGCTTGACTCTCAAATGCCCTCCATTCCTGCAACGAGGGATGGACAATAAATGCTGGCCCAGCCAGACAAGCCTTCATCGTCCATGAATGAGTGTTTAAAAAATGTCCCTTTCTGTAAACTTCAGCTCAAGCCATGCCTGCCAAACACTTCCTTCTGTGCTTGAGCTAAAATGAACCTCCAATATCTTAAGTTTTATTTATAAGCTTTTGTAAATCTATTTATAAATATTTATAAATCACCTCTGACGTAGCCACTACCTATTCCTGTGCTTATCTCTGTCCAAGAACAACACACAAAATACTCCATTCAAAATCTCTGGCTGTTTGTACACCTCGGTACCAACATTTGTGGCTATGCCTTCAGCACTTTTAGTCCTATGGTTTTCAGTTTTCATCCTCTAATTCCTTCTCTTCTCTTAATATTTTTATTACATTATGTCTTCATTAAAACTTGTAATCACCCTTTCTAATCTTCTGGTTTCGACTCAGCATTCTTCACAACTCTGTGAAGCACCGTGGATAATTCTACATTTAAAGTAATATATAAATGGTGACTATTGACATTGCCACCACCTTAATCTTTGCCCGTATTTTAAAATTCAAAAATCAGGACTTTGTTTATAATTCCAATACCGTCCCTCATTATCCTGCAGTCATTTTGTTTGTGAAGAATGTTACCTTTAAGCTATTACTGTCTGATTTTAAACAAAATGTTACAATGCCTGTTAATTGTCTTACTATCTAAAAATATAAGCTAGGCCATGTTTTGCTACATAATGTCACAGTTTATTTTCTTAAATTGTAATAAGCTGCATTGAATTTTGCATTGTAAACCAGTAAAACATTGATTGTTACTTATGAAGTGAAATCTTCCATGAATGTCAAAAATATGTGCTTATTAGTTAACCACAAGTTTAACAGAACAAGTGAAAATATTGCAAGAATAAACCTGGTTGAAAAATAAAATTCAGTCAATGAGCTTCTCTTGATTTGACTCAAGAACTTCAATAGCATGATTCACAGCCTTTAAGACCTGAAATAAAACTCATTTATCAAAAGATGTTTTAGTAAATTCCATAAAACGATAAAGAACACAACACAAATATACCTTTCACTGGGACATTTACACATAATGGAATATTACAGCTCTTGACCTACTGAAAGTATGCCAAAACAAAGTAACTTGGAAGTGCAGAAATTTGAGCATTGCTTAAAAATACTGTCAAGGCTTTACATCTTGCACTCATCAGGACAGACATAAGGATATTACATTTCAAATAGAATAACAAGTTACATTGTATGAAAAGAGGGTGCTGTTTGAACTCTGATTGGTTGAGATGTTGCCAAGGCGACTGCACCAGGATGCAGTTGTACCTCAACATGTTGTTTAGATTGAAAAAAGGCAAGTTGACCCTGATAAATCGAAGCATCACAATGGGGAAGGCACCAGGTAACATTATCCCCCAAGCATCTGTTTAACTGAAAAAAGTGCAATGCCCTGACATATTCTTTCTTTCGGGACAAGGCCCTGCATATGAATATATGTAGCTTTTAGCGTGTGTATGTGAGCCATACTACAAGCCTAACTTATAATCTTAAAATTGGTTTTTAGTGCAATTCTTAGCGCACTCACGATTTTTCAGTAAGCAATATCCAATCATCTCTGATGTTGGATATTATGTTCTGAGTTTTGCAGCAGTGGGCTGGTTGAATATGGTCAATTCTCTTTCTCTTTTGAATAGCCAAAGGGACATGCTGTTACATACAATCCAGCAATCACCAGACCACACAGCCTAAATACCTGGCACTGAAATTTATATACCACATTACTTATTTGTGTGCTCGGGTCAATGGCAGCATCCTGGCCTTGATACATGCATCTTGATACAAAATAGTAGCAGAGTAAAATAACTAGCATCATCTGTTGCTGAAACCTGCTTCATTGCTCATCTGATCCGCTAATAAGACACTGCCATCAAGTCAAAGAATCAAGCTTGCAATGTATTTTTAAGACTGGACTTTCTTACCACAGCAGTTATTCTGCAGTACTGGCTGGGGTGAGTCAAATTGATTTGGAATTGTCTCTTAAGAACATTCAGGTTGTAGCAATGAAGACTTCTGGCGGGCCTCCAAATTACAGCCCAGCTTTGAGAGGCACTTCAAAAGCAGCGAGAAAGCTTTCCTTTCTGTTCTATGGCAGTCTGTATGTCTCTGATTGTTAGTTCAAAAACCAGTAGCATTTCAACACCTTACAAAAGCTCAGTAATGCGAGAACTATCTTAGAACTTTGTAGAGTTTGGACCTCCAAAGCTAAAGTTTGCATTCTTTTTAAGTGCAACATTTTAGCTAGTGTGGCCCAGAATCCTTTGCCTATAGAGGTGTTCTTTTTAGATCTTTGGCCATGTAGAAAAATCAAATTCATATATATCACAGATCATTCTCCACTTTCACCTTTTTAATGAGATCTAAAAAAAAAGGCCCCAATTGGACCCAGAAGATCTCAAGTCACAATTGTGAAGAACAATCTCCTGGCCAATATCTATCCCTCAATCAACACTGTTAGAGATGATTATTTGGTCATTACAAGTTTGCATGAGTTTGCTGCATGCAAATTGGCTGCTCTGTCTCCTACATTACAACAGTGACAACACTTTGAAAAGTACTTCAAAAAATGTAAATCACTTTAGAATGCACTAACGTCATGAAAGGCACTAGATGGAAGTGTCTCTCTACATTCGGAGTATTTCACACAGGTTTGTATGTTAATCAAACTTTGCCTTTGCATGACATAAATTTATTTGCTAATTGGGAACACATTATACTTGTCAGTTGCAGAATATCCTTACACAGCGCTGGTGGGAATTCATCCAAATGGAATAATGTAGTTTGTAGGTTGTTACATGATTGTTCTAAACTGCTTCTGGTTCAGGAACTCACCTAAATTTAATGTACAATGGACAATGTATTCATTGAATATATTTACCATTGAGACCACAAGGTTACATTTACCGTAAGACCATATCACCTAACAACAGTGTAAGAAAACGTGTCTTTTTATTTCTGAACTGTGGACTGAAAATGTGGAAAATGGACACTGCTTTAAATAGGAAAGAATGTCCAAGGAGTTGTTTGCAGCTTGGACTTTCAAGTTAAGCTAACTGATGCATATGAGACAATGTTACATTTGGGAGGATTGGCACTATTTGTGATGGGTTCAGGAAAGCTCAGCATAGCAACAACCCTCTGATTGGTAAGATTGTAGCTAAATACAGACTCTGAGAGGAGACTGACAAACAGAAGCAAAGAGGCATCCAGAAGATAGCTACATCAATCTTTCTCCTTCCTCTTTCTCTGTAAAGTTTCTCTCTGCAATTTTCTAACAAAAGTGCAGAAAAGAGTACATTTGGAGATGCCGAAAGAAATTATTCTAAAATCTGGTAGAGACAACCAGAAAGGTCCAATCAGTGAACTACAGTCTGATTACTGCTGTGCAGATAGCATCGAGAAATCATCAAAGAATTCAAAGGATTGTGACACTAACCCATTTATGAGAATTAGAATTAGAATCCCTACAGTGTGGAAACAGGCCCTTCGGCCCAACAAGTTATTTGGGCTGGTGATACAGAACTACATTTCCTGACTATTTTCTGTCATTAGACCATACAATAATAAAATGTAAGAGCAAAAGGAGACTATTTAGCCCATCAATACTGCCCTACCATTCAACGAAATCATCAGTTGTAATCATAATCTTCAACTCCACTTTCCCGCTTTTTCACCATAATCCTCGATTCTCTTGCTGATTCAAATTCTGCCCAACCTCCATAGCCCTCTGCAGTCAAGAATCCCACAGATTCACTATCTCCTGAGAGAAAAAAATTTCCTCTTAAATAGGTGACGCCTTATTCTGAGATCATGCCTTCTCTCCCTAGACTCTCCCACATGGAGAAACAACCACTCTTCTTCTCCTTGTCAACCTAAGAAGCTTTAATGTTTCAACCGTGATTGTCTTTCACTCTTCTAAACTTCAATGATAATAGACCCAAACTATTCAATCTCTCCTCATACGAAAATCCCTCCATGCCCAGGATCAACATTGTCAGCTTTCTCTGGATTGCCTTCGAATTCAACATATTTTTCCTTTGATAAAGGGCCCAAGAAAGTTCACAGTACTCCAGCTGTGGCCTAACAAATACCTTGTGCAGTCTTAGCAAGATTTCCTCCTTTTTATACTCCGTTACCTTTAAAATAATGGCCAAGGTACCATTAACCTTCTCCACCACCTGCCGATCTTAGATGCTGATTGTGACTTACACAAAGACCTCCAAATCCCTCTATGATGCAGATTTCTGCATCGTTGACCATTCAAATCATATGATTTCCTCTGTACTTCATGATAAAGAGCATACCCTTTATTTTTCCACAATATATTCCATCTGTCAAGTTTTAACCCACTCACCCAAACTCTCTGTGTTCCACTGTAGACCCCTTTTGTCCCCTCCTATTTTTGTGTTTTCTGCAGACTTGGTAATCATACATTAACTTCCGTCATCCAAGTCATCAAAATACATTGTAAATTAATGTGCCCCAGCACTGATCTCTGTGTCACTCCAAGGGTTACAATTTGCCATCCTAAAAGTACATTGTTTATGCTAACTCTACGTCTTCTATTAGTGAACCAATCCTCTATCCATGCTGTTATACCACCATCAACACCATGTTCTCTTTACCTATTAACCAGTTTCAATGTGGCACCTTATTGAAAGCCTTTTGGAATTCAAATGCATTACATTTGCTGATTCCCTTTGTCTGATCTGTTTGTTACTTCCGCAAAGAATCCTAATAATTTTTCCTCTGCTCATCATATTAGTGTTTGGTCTGTTTTTTATTTTCTTTCTGTGTCTCTGTGTGGGAAATTTTAAGAAAAAAGCTTAACTTACATAAATCAAAAATCTTATTATTTTACGTTTTGTGTTAAAAGTTGAGAGTATGACAATAAATAGTTACATTTTACTGTTACAGAAAATATCTGGTACGGTTTGCTTTTATCCTTCAGAGGCAAACTGCAATTTTTAATAGTTCCATTAAAGTTTCACATCTGTTGCAACTCTGGCAACAGTGAGACTTGGGTTCTAGCATGCTACCTCAGTAAGCCTGACAACAATTACTGCAAAATGAAAACAATACTATTCAAAGAGCAGCATCGGGAACATGAGTCAGGAGGGGGAACACCGAAAATATTGCAATTGCATGTCTACACTTGCCATAGCAATTAAAATATTCAGTCTTGTAAGCAGACAGCAAAGCAAATGCAGGCATGAAATTGGAGGATAAAATAACTGTCCTTATTGTAAGACAGATTTTAAAATTAAGAAAGAAACCAATCACGCAGATGAGGAAATTGCAGACCTCGAAAATCAAACCATGAGTAACCATCAGAAGTAGCAATCCTTCCATGAGACAGTAACCTGATGTCAGAACTGACCCCATGGTATCTCAGGACACTTACCTTCAAAAGGCAATCAGCAACAATGATACAGCGAGTGATGGTATTCTCAGTGGACAAGTTGTGAGAAGCATATTACATATCCATACTAGTAGGCTGTGCAGTTTTAGCCAGCTAGACTTCTACTTATTCTTGTAGAGAACTCAGGGTTCTATGAAGTTTTGCCTTTGGCCAATCTACAGTCAAATAAGTGAGATTTCAACGCAAGGAAATAGTGAAGATTCCATAACGGGCAAACTAACTCTGAGCCGAATTTCGCCCAAAATGAGACAAGGGCCGATTTCAGGGATTTTCGTGGAGAGGTCCTCTCTGTGAGCTCCGGTGAGTTTTCTCAAGCAATTGTTCGTTGCTGGCCCCACTTTGTACACAAGTCGGCTCTATGGTGCCATGCTCATGATTTCATTCACACAACAACAGCAGAAGCACTCACCACTGCTGGGATCTCCAGGATCTCTTTCTTCTGGACTGTCAGTGGAGACCATGGCACCAGACCCTGCCAGCCTGGTTCAGAGCCGCCACCTGTCTCAGTGCCATTTCCATGGTCCAGACAACGTGCGGTTGCAGGAAAAAGTTTTGTGACCTTACGCGCTCTGCAACCCTCAGTGTCACCATTTTCTCTCTGCTGCCTCACACTCACTCTCACTCTGCTACTGCGCACACGTCCCACAAAAGCTAATGCTCCACCACTCTCACTATTGCACACAGCAGCTTCCTGCACTCGCTTTCAGCAACCACCCCCACCCCCTAACCCCACAAACTGCGAGCCCTGCATGCCTTTTGCATTGCCAACTCACTCACTGAGGCCAGTGGGGTCCAAGCACTGATCTGATCACCAGCTGCCACTTGGAAAATGACCTACTGTTTGTTCCTGGCTGCCCACGAGTTCCCCATCCATCTCAATACAGTACCCTCAATTCCATGTGCTTTAATTTTACATGCTAATCTCTTAGGTGAAACCTTATGACCTTCAGGGACATCACTGAATGAAGAAGCGTCAGATGCTGAGAAAGTTTCCACCCTTTTGTAACGTTAACACTTTGCTAAAAAGCATGAACTGCATAGAAAGATCAAAGAGTTAAACCGTTGGGATTATACAGGGGACGCTGGCCTCAGCAGCATCGAATCTGTTACAGTCAGTGAAAGATGACTTCATGCAGCTTAGTTCCATTCACAGAGACGTCCTTCCATTGTTGCTTTGCCTGATGCTGCTCACTGTAGGATGCTGAAAGCTGTTCCCTCTGAAGAGCATCCTACTGTCTTACTCAGCACAGTGTTGCAGTGATCATGGATCCTAACATTTATCCCATCATCTCTGTGCATTCTCCAGTTTTCCAGGGCAGAGTTTGCGAGGATCAAGTCGTTCCCTCGATAGCCCCAGAGGAAGAAGATGTTTCATTGCAGATACACTGGACAGCACAACACAGCATTCTGACCTCCATCTCTGGAAAGAGTATAAAACCACTTTCCTTCTCCTCTGCACAACATTCCACGGGAAGCGAGTGACTGTGGCTTTCTTTGCCTTATCATGAGAGCCCCCAAGGCAGAAGCTATCCACTAGACATTGATGTGGATACATATGTCCCTTACCCATTTGTGTAGCTGCCCTTAGTACAGTGACTACAGGGACATGCACAGCTTCTGTATCTGGATCCACTGAGGAAACAGTTCTAATGAGCCTACGTAGGCTATAACAGAACTAAAGCACCTCCTCAGTAAAGTAACCATTCAGCAGTAGATGTTGGTGTGTTTACCGAGCTGGGAGGTTTGATAGCAGACATTTCATCCCTTTACTAGGTGACATCATCAGTACTGTGGGGCCTCCTGTGAGGATGTCACCTAGTAAGGGGGAATGAAACATCTGCTATCAAACCTCCCAGCTCGGTGAAAACACCAACATTGCAACCAGTACCCGAGCTACAGATCTTCACTCAAACTCTGACAATTCAGCAGTCACAGCACGTACACAAATAACCATTGAACAGAGTCCTCCAAACATCAGGACGTGGAGAATCCTGCAATTGGGTCCAATGTGCTGCCTCCATATGGATTTTGCAATCATTGCCCTGTTACTGACATCTGTTACTCAAACTTTTCTGTGAATATGCAGTAGCAGGTTGTACATGTTGGAGAAATAATGTGAACTCCTCCCCCAGACCTCCACAAGAAAGGCAGCATTGCGTAGAGGTGAATAGTTTGGGCGTTTTATTATCCAATGTGTGGAGGTGAGCACCTCCTGCACCTTGTGTAAACTGTGATCGATACCTCGGCAACGACAGTGAATCTTTCTATCCCACAAAAAATTGGCCATGTGTAGGATTGATTTGTAACGTTGAATGATGTAGTCTAGAGTGCTTGTGGCTGGATCTTTAGTGGATACAGTCGGTAAAGGAGGTGATGGACTATTAATCTAGAGACACAGGTCTGGGGATGCAGGTTCGAACCCCACTATGGAAGATGGTGGAATTTGAAATCAATTTAAAAAATCTGAATTAAGAGCCTAATGATGAATGTGAATCCATTGAAGATTGTCAGCAAAAACCTCCACCTGGTTCACTGATGCCCTTTAGGGAAGGAAACTGCTATCCTTACTTGGTCTGGCCTCCATGTGACTCCTGACCCACAGCAATATGGTTATCTCTTAACTGCCCTCTGAACAACTATGGATGGGCAATAAATGCTGGTCCAGTCAGTGACACCCTCATCCCAAGAATGAATTTTTAAAAATGTTCAGTGTAAGAGGCCCACAGACAGCAATTTGTGATAACAGATATCCTTCACCTATACCGTGAGGGTGTTTGTTTAATGTGTTGTGGAACCCTTCCCGCTGCCTCATAGAATTAAACACTTTAATACCCAATCCCCCAGGATATTGCCAGTCATTTTCACATCCGTTACACATTTGCAATTTGGATGAGGATGGGAAACATAATGCGTAATCATGTTGAACACTGTCACACTCTGTCTCCACATTGAAGCCAATGTGATGGTGGCTGTCAATGATGACCCACCCCATCTCCTGCAGTACCCCCTGCTCTGCCATTTTCTATCACCTACCACCACCTATATGTTGAGTTACCCTCTTTCACAATTGCTATTGCTTCTGTACCCCAGCAGGCTGCCTTCAGTGCCCACTATTGATTTCCCTATCACAGCAGTGACACCTCAATACCCCACAATGGACCTTCAGTCTTGGACACACCCTTAGACAGACATTGGCCCATCCCATTGGCCAACTAGATTGATAGCCCCAACTAATGAAGGACCAGCGCCCTGACTAATCTCCATGCAGCTCCCTAATTCACTCTCCACAAATCCCTGGGACAAGTTGAACCAAATCTGAAGGAGTGCCCATTTACCACTCCCCAAGTTGTAAAGGTAAGGACCCCTAACCCGGACATCTCAAAGACCGACTATGATCAAGTCCCTGGACTGATATTGGATGGTGCATTTGACTTATGGTATCAATATCCGGACGTAAAGCAGACTCCCTTCAAAAAGGCAAGACAAAGCATGGCAGAGATGTT
The DNA here is from genome assembly GCA_024137785.1 of Ginglymostoma cirratum. Classification (NCBI taxonomy): domain Eukaryota; kingdom Metazoa; phylum Chordata; class Chondrichthyes; order Orectolobiformes; family Ginglymostomatidae; genus Ginglymostoma; species Ginglymostoma cirratum. The sequence continues at coordinate 3,236,013 of JAHRHZ010000067.1, read as the reverse complement.
GTGAGAATCCAAGCAAGAGCAAAGCGAGCAGTGTCTCAGAGAGTAAGCGAAAGGCCCTGAATGCACTTGGGCCGATCCTTGAGGTAGGTGCCTGTCTTTGCACACAGTGTGCCCTGGCAGCCACATCACTATGAAATGGCCTGGGGTGCTCCAACAAGCAGCAAGAGGTGGGCAGCTACGTTCTAAGTAAGTCGGTGATGTGCCGTGAGGATGTGGTGAAGCTGGCCAATGCCTCCATGGATGCTGGAATGGCAGGTGGTCGCTGCCTGTACAGTGTACCTGTGATGTTGGGGACTGCTGCCCAAGAGGGAGGGCTGGAGGAGCAAGCCATTTACGTATAGGGAATTGTCGTCATCTGGTTTCCATCCAGCATGTAGGACAGCAGCAAACTACTTAGCAATGAGGTGAAATTAGATACTAATGAGATATAAATGCATCAAATACAGCCTACTGCTGCTCACTAGCCGATTTTCATCTCATTATTCTAAGACATTGTCAACATCAAGAATCTGATTTCTTTTCAATCTTGCAATATTTTCAAAACTGCCTTGCCATTGCCCATGTCATGCAGCAGTTGGAGCCGCACAGTGGCTCAGTGGTTAGTGCTGCTACCTCAGAGCAGCAGGGGCTTGGGTTCAATTCCACCCTCAGGTGACTGTCTATGCAGAGTTTTCACATTCTCCCTGTGAGCTTCCTCTGGGTGCTCCAGCTTCCTCCCAGAGTCCAAAGATGTGCAAGTTAAATGGACTGACCATGCTAAATTGCCCATAGTGCCCAGGGATTTGCAGGCTAGGTGGGTTAGCCATGGGAAATGGAGGGTTATAGGTTTGGGGGTGGAGGGAGTAAGCCTGGGTGGCATGTTCTTTGGAAGGTCAGTATGGACTTGATGGGCTGAATGGCCTGTGGGGATTTTATGAATTGATTCCTCAATTGGTGAGTGTTTTGCAATACTTTGTGTTGGAGACACCTATGGGATTCTGTCTTTTATCCAATTGTCTTAAAAACTGGAGTCATCTGTAATCTCCCATCACAGTTTTGAAACAAGAAGGATTTTTTGATGACACACTAACAGTCAGATATTGTAATCAGTCATTTTTTTGGAAGGCAACTGCAATAGGTTCTGACCTAAGTGTAGGTTTTTTTTGCAAAGTACTCACAAATCCTTATATGGAAATCTAGAACAAGTACCAGACCACGACTGGTCACAGTTAACCCAGTATTGTCTTTCACAACTCGCAGTTATCACATAGAATCAAAAAGCAATTATCTAATATGACAGTGTATTGTGTAGCAAACCACTTCTGCAGTAAAGGAAACACTAGGCAAATGTTCAACTCAAACTAAGCCTCACTAGAATACATGTGCTCTTTCAGTTGTCAATGCTGCATCTAAAATATTTTGTCTTTCACCTTTGTCAGCTGTTGGTGTTAGCCAGCTTTCAGTTCCCGTCATTTTTTGTCTTAAAAACCACCTGACATCTGGTTTCTTAAAGTGAGCCCTGAAGTCTTTGTGGGCACAACATACCACGACTTTTGACGTAGGGGTTTTTTTGTACCTCTTTAAATCCAGCAGAAGAAAGTGTAAGATTTTTAAGGAGGGATATATGGCATCATTTACTCATCTATTATTTCAGCTTTTAGCAGAAAATGTTCATCCTGACTGGTAAATTTGCAGTGGTTTGTGAGATAATAAGCTGATAGGAACAGAAATTAAGGTATTAGTAATGTTGAATTGGATATTTGATGTTGGGAAACTCTATGAAAGAAAGAAGTCAGTCAATCAGGTCATTATTTTATCGTGTTACTAAGCTGCTAGGTGTAATTTTTCAAACATTGCCTGTTTGACTATAGCTCCCTTTCCTGATTAGAACTGGAGAAATGATACTTTGACAGGTATTAATGGTCTGACAAAGGTTGCTTCTTCTTGAGATGTCAGTGTAATATTTTCACTTTGATCTGTAGCCTACTATGTGTTGAGATAAGATTCAAGTCGTGAGTTGATGATGCAAAACAGCTTCAGGCACTTCTTGGTGCATTCATATAGATGCTTGTATACATTGCCAAGTTCAGAATGGATTATATATTTGGGTAATTGTTGAAAGTTTAGAAACAGCTTACACTGAAAACTAATGAAGACCCCACCGTGTAATGAAGGTTTGTCGGCGTAAAAATATATTGCTACTGGGCAGAATGAAATGAAAATGACTTTTTTTATTATTTGTTCACAGGATAAAAGCATCAATGTCTAGGCCAGCATTCATTGCCCATCTTAGAGAGCAGCTATGAGTTGACCACTTTGCTGTGCATCTATTGTCACATGTAGGCCAGACCAGGTAAGAACAGCAGAAATGAACCAGATGGGTTTTTCCCCTGACAATCAACAATTCCAGATTTTGTTTCTAATTGAATTCAAATTCCACCATCTGCCGTGGTGGGATTTGAACCCTATTCCCCAGAACAATCCTGGGTTTGTTGAATTTACAGTCTAATGATAATACCACTAGGCCATCATCTCCTCAAGATGAAGCCAGATTATTTACAATATGCGTGATCTTATTTTTTTTGGCTTAAAAAGAGTTGCGTTTGGCTTTTTGGAAGGATTCTCACCCCAGGGCCTAGTGAGATTTCTTGCTGTATATTAGTAAATTTATCTCATTAACTACATACCCCGCCCTTATGGAATCCTTCACATCTGATTTTAGCCCCATTTTTACCATGCGCCATTCCCACAACAACTCATCACTCAAAGGACATAGGCTGAAATACTGACATCCCTGTGCTCAGGCCATCTCTGAAAGGCCACTACGTACCTGGTCAAACGTTGGTAACCTGGCAATACCCATCACCAACAACATAACGGCACAGCAGCCATGTTGCTCATGGCACATAATCGAAATGGCTGACACACCCCAAACTTACAACCCCATTCTTTCCTGTCTCATCATTGTTTAACAACATGCCACACAGTTTACCTGCTCTTAGCTATATCCAACCAACCACCATATAGATTGTGATTACCTAGTCCACTCCAGAGTCTCCAACACTCAATTCCACCGCCTTACTATGCTCCTTCACCACGTTTATCTCCAACAGTCGATCTCTATAACTGTCAATCTCACTATCCTATCACGTTCCCTCACAGCATGTGTCTCTGACACTCTGATAGTCTTCCCTTGAACAATCTGCTTTGGACAAAGAAAGCTGAGGCTGTTTGGAAAGCTCAACAGTCAGATTTTTTTTTCCAAACCAGCAGCAAAAGGCGAGACCTGCAGTGATGAATCATTTTGCGTTTTACCGTCTTCTGCCAAAATACAAGAAATCATTCACAGATGATGAAGTAATTGAAGAAGTAATGACTGTGGCCGTGACTCTTTACTCAAAGACTTTAAGAACAAAGAAGAAATAATAACTCGATCCATAGCATGGCACTTGGTGCTTTTAGCTCAGTTGGCTGGACAGCTGGCTCAGTTCTTGCACTGGCTGACGTTACCACGAAGGACTTTCCTTCTCAACCTCACCCTACACCTGAGGCATGGTGACCCTCAGGTTAAAACACCACCAGTCATCTCTTTCTAATAAGAGATCAGCCCCATGATCTGGTATGACCATGGTGACTTTGTATTTTACTTTTTACTTGGTGCTTCCAAGGTAGCAAGACATGTGGAATCATTGTCTGAAAACACCTTTCAGCAGCCACATTCTCTCCCAATCTAATGGGAACATCTCCAAATCAAGGGAGTTTTGGAAAAATCAGAAAGTAATCAGGAAGGCTGATGGGATGCTAGCTTTCATTACAAGAAGAATTAAAACTTAAATTAAGGACATAAAGGACTGTGAATGCTTCTCACTACAGTTTAATGAAGCCATTGACATGACCAACATGGGCCAGCTGATTGTTTATGTGCGTATGTTTTGAAGGATATAACAAATAAAGAGGATTGTTTTGCCCCTTACAAGAACAAGGGTTAAGGATTTCTCTATTGAATTCCAAAGGTAGGTGCTTGAGACAGACATTCCAATAAGAAACTGGCTTCCATTACAACTGATGGTGCCCCAGCCAAGCTTGACACAAATGTTGCGCTTTGCAGGAATGATCCTGATTTCCTACCTTTTGTCAATCTCCATTGTATAAGCATTATTAGCAAGTAAAGTTGTGGGCTTTTCTCATGTAATGAAAGCTGTTATTAAGATTGTAAACTTGATTTGAACAACAACCCTTCAGCACAGCATGTTTAAATCCTTACTTGAGAAGCTTGATGCTACCTATGATGAAGTAATCCTCCATGCTAATGTGAGATGGCTAGATCAACAGAAGCTCCTACAAAGATCTCCTGCTAGAAATTGGCATTTTCTTTAATCGAGGAATGAAGTGTGCTGTGTGTCAGACAATGTGTGGTTGCTTGACTTTTGTTTGCTTAACGTAAGACCAATAACTGAACAATTTGAACTGTTAACTGCAGGGAAATGACAGAGACTGAGTACACAGAGTGCTGTGAATGACGTTTCTTCCATCATTAGGTCAAAAGTGGGGATGCTCACTGACAATTGCACAATGTTCAGCACTATTCATGACTCCTCAGTTACTGAAGCAGTCCATGTTCAAATGCAACAAGTTCTGGACAATATCTGGGGTTGGGCTGGTGAGCGGCAAGTAACATTCGTGCCGCACAAATGCCAGTCAATGACCATCTCCAATAAAACACAATCTAACCACTGCCCATTGACATTCACTGGTGTTACCATCACTGAATCCTCCACTGTCAACATCCTCAGCATTACCTTTGACTGGACTCACCATATGAACACAATGGCCACAAGAGAAGGTCAGAAGCCAGGAATACTGCAGTGAATAACTCACCTCCTGACTCTTCAAAGTCTATCCACCATTTACAAGGCACAAGTTAGGAGTATGTTGGAAGATTCACCTCTTAGGTGGATGAGTGCAGCCCCAAAAATACTCAAGAAGCTTGACACCATCCAGGACAAAACAGCCCGCTTGATTGGCACTACATTCACAAGTATCCACTCCCGCCACCACTGACGCTCAGTAGCAGCAGTGTGTGCTATCTACAAGATTTACTGCAGAAATTCACCAAAGATCCTCAGACAGCACCTTCCAAACTCACAATCACTTCCATCTAGAAGGACAAGGCCAGCAGATACATGGGAACACCACCGCCTTCAAGCTCCTCCCCAAACCATTCACCATCCTGACTTGGAAATATATCACTGTTCCTTTACTGTCATTGGGTCAAAATCCTGGAATTCCCTCCCTAAGGGGTCAACCTGCATAGTGTTGACTGCAGAGGTTCAAGAAGGCAGCTCACCATCATCTTCTCAAGGCCAATTAGGGCAACTGAAATGCTACTCAGCCAGTGGTACCCACATCCCATAAGTGAATAAAAAAAACACATTTAAATTGAAACTATGTCTGTAGTCCTCCTAATTAAAAAATAAAACACTGCAACACTCCTAGAGTTTGGAGAAAATGCTAGAACAAAAATCATGGACAAAGAAAGATAGTTCCACTGAGAAAACTTAAAGAAGTTAACAGAGGAATTCAACAGACAATTTCAGGAATTAGACATGTTGGAGCAAATTGTCACCTTTGTCTCAAATCTATTCCTTCAAGTAGTCATTAGTGGATTGGCTGTCAAATTTCATCAGGTATTTGATTTGGGACAAGTACTGTGCGAAGTTATATTGAGCTGAAAGTCAGATCAAGGGACAGTGCTGTTTGTTACCCGTGAACAAAGAAAAATATCCTTACCCACTAGCCTGTGCTTTTAAAGCGAAGGCTTACTTTAATTCCACATACCCGTGCTCTCTGAAACAAAGATAATCAAGTCCAAGTATTGCACCGACCTCTCGGATATCCGTTTGATGGACTGTATATGACTATCAGATTCAAACTACAACCCAGATTTCAAGGCACTGCCAGATAATGTGCACTCACAGGTGTCACACTGAGGCTTGGTGACAAGAGAGGATAAAATGAATAATTGTACATACTTGGTTTTAGCTTTATATATGGCTCTTAGAATGAACAGTTTTTTTATGTTTTGTTCGGGGTGGGGATCTTGGGTTGCACTTAAATTCAAAAAGTGATGTTGCACTTTAGAAGGTTGAAGAGCACTGACTTAATGTAAAGCGTACATTCCCCACTACTTCAAAGTAAAGGTAAAGTCGCAATAGTCCTAGAGGACTATAGGGCTGCTCTCTCATTAGGGAGAGATGACTGGGAATGTTGTATATGGATAGTTTTAATTGCAGATAGAGCAAAGGATTCAACCCACAATCAAATACTGAAACAATGATTTAAACTTTATTGCATGTAGCAACCAAAATAAAATCGCTTGAGGAAGCAAGTAAAGCCTCACAATTCAACTTGGCTATTACCTGATGAAAGGTGGAATTATGGATTAATACTAGAATGTTGGACTAATGGTTATGATTCTAACCGACAGTATCTGTCTTGGGATGTGTTCAGGGTTCAATCCTCGTGCAGTGCTGTTCTTCGAAGTTCTTCAAGGGAACAGTTCTAGACTTACTTGCTTATCCAGTATGCCATTCTTCAGGTCCTTGATGTGATATTATTGATGATTCTTTAGATTCCTTTCTTCCAAAACATTTATTACTTTTTTGGAGTCCTTCAGACTGCTTCTTGATTCTTTATATGAAGTAACTTCCTTGTTCCTTGTTACACTTGACATTGACTGTCTATTTGCAGACACAGCTTTCCTCTGATCGACTCCATAAATTCTTCCGCAGGGTAATCAATTCTCTTTGTGGCATAAAGCAGCCAGTTATCACATAGATGTCAAAATAGTTTTGTTCATGTAGATTTGACTCCCTCTTTTCCCAGACAGACATGACTAATTACTTTCAATTCCTGTACAACATTGGAATAAACTATTCAGAGACAAGGACAAACAGAGTTTTTAATGCTGTCAATATCAGAACTCAATACGCTATCACCGTGGAAAGCAAAACTGGTGGTGCCTGGAAACTAAGAGGAATCGCACAGGTTACTATCAATCTCAACGTATGCTTGCTTCCTGGAAAAAGAAGTTTTTTTTCACTTTATTCACTCACGGTCTGTTGATAATCATTGGCTAGGCTGCCATTTATTCACCAAGCCTAACTGTCCGGAAGAAGTTAGCAGTGAGCTGCATTCTTGAACTGCTACAGACAGGGTGTACAGGGCTTCCAGGATTTTGACCCAGTGACACTGAAGGAATGACGACATAGTTTCAAGTCGGGGAGGTGTTGACTTGGAGGGGAACATTAAGGAGGTGGCGTTCCCAAGGATCTGATTCCCTTCTCCTTCAAGTTGATAGAGATTGAGTATTTGGAAGCTACTAAGGAAGGAGCCTTCGTGAGGAGGGAATCTTGCAGACGGTACGCACTGCTGCCACCATGCAACATTGGCAGTGGAGTGGTTGAATACTGAAGGTAGTGGATCAGGTGCCAGTCAAGTCAGCCACCTTGTCCTTTGATGCTTTATTTATTCAGTAGTAGCAACAGCAAGAGACATGAAGGGTGTTGTTCTTCAAATGACTGGACCAGTATCAGAACAGCATATTCAGGTAATATAAAACAATGGATGTGTATGGTTTATCCTTCCCTTCCAGCACATACTTCCACAAACTTTGAATGGAATCATTATGCTGGAAGTTGCCATCTATCTTTCAAGGCATGTTACCTTTTTCATAAGCTCTTTTGTATCATAATGCAATCTCTAAGATTTGAAAAAGAGCTTTTATTTTTTCAAAAAATTAATTGAAGGAGGTGGATCGTTCGTAGACTTCGGGAATGATAATTTATTGATCACTGATTGAGAAGGAAGTAAGTGTTTGTGTGATCCAGACATTGCCCAGTTAATGAAAGTCTCATTCCTTGGTTTTGGAGTTTCTGCCAGCTAAAATTGCGATGGGTGTCAGAATTGTATTATAGAAATTTTTCCCCTGTTTGGATGTGATCTGAACATATGTTAACATTCTTGATGAGCACAACATATTAAGTATTTTTTTAAATATCATTTAAAAAGAATTTCTACAGCCTCATTTCAACAATTGTTTTCAATCACAAGCATTTCTCACTATGTTAAGGGGGTTATGACAATTCATTAATAAAAGTGTGTCAATATTGTAGTGTTTGCTGAATGAAAGCACAGTTTATAAAATTAATTCTAGAAGGACATTAAAATAGTCAAGCTCTGTGTCAGTATAATGATATGTACACAACATAATGAAATGTAACACAACGATGTAGAAGAACAAACAATACATTTCCTTCTTTACAGACCTTGAGGGCAGATTTTCTGCTCTTGGTGCTAAAATACAGCACCTGCTGCTTTGCTTAAATTCTGGTGTGTGAGGTTTCCTGTGGTCGTTGTCTGGAAGATATTGAACTGCAGGCAGGTGAGCTCTCAGCCAATACAGAGTCTGAGCTGAAAGGTTGAACTCTTGAGAAGATATTGGGAAGGAGCACAGCCACTTAAAAGTAATTAGCCACTAACATGGGTAATAACTCTGTTTCTATAACACATGTTGCAGCAATTTTCCAAAGCCTATCTTTGGGACTTGAAGGACTTCAAAAGACTTATTAGTAGTGTTAGATCACATGGGATTCAGGAGGAATTTGTCAGTTGGATACAAAATTGGCTTGGGGTAGAAGACAGAGAGGGATGGTGGAGGGTTTTTTTTTTGGATTGGAGGCTTCTGATCAGTGCTGTTCCACATTTGTGTAATGGTTTGGATGAGAACATAGGAGGTATGGTTAGTATGTTTGTGAATAATACCAAGATTGGTGGTATAGTGGACAATGAAGAAAGTCATCTAAGATTACAAATAGATCTTGATCAATTGGGTCAATAGGCTAAGGAGTGGCATATGGAGTTTAATTTGGATAAATGTGATGTATTATGTTTTGGTAATACAAACTGGGACAACTAATGGTAAGGCCCTAGACAGTGTTGTTGTATAGAGAGACCTAGGTGTTCAAGTATATGATTTTTGGGTTTTTTTTGTGTGGGGTTTTTTTTTGTTTTGAAACTTGTGTCACTAGTTGATAAGGTGGTTAAAAAGGCATTTAGCACACTTGCCTTCACTGCTCAGACCTTTTTGAGTATAGGAGTTGAGATGTTATACAAGATGTTGATGAGACCTCTTCAGGAATACTATATCCAGTCCTGGTCACCCTGTTATAGAAAAGATATCACTAAACTAGAGAGGGTTCAGAAAAGAGTCACCAGGATGTTGCCAGGACTGAAGGGTTTGAGATATAACAACAGACTGCAAAATCTGGGCTTTTTTTTCACCTGAAATGTGGGAGGTTGAGGAGGTTAAAGGTGAATGACAAGGGTCTTTTTTCCAGGGTGGGGGAGTTCAAAACTAGAGGGCATACCTTTTTAAGGTGAGGAGAAAGATTTTAAAAAGGACACCACTGTTTTTACGCTATGTAGTTCATGTGTGGAATGAACTGCTGGGGAAAATGGTGTATACAGGTACAGTTACAACATTTAAAAGGTATTTGGATAAGTTCATAAATAAGAAAAGTTTGGAGGGATATTGGCCAAATGCAGGCAGATGAGAATAATTTAGTTTGGGAACATGTGTGGCTTGGACTGAAGGGTCTGTTTCATTCAGGTATGACTCTGACTCTATAATTCATGTTTGTGGGGTATTGATGGAATGACTTTTGTAATGTGATGGTAGTGACTAAATATGACCTTTTTTCATCCTCTGACCTTGATATCTGGAACCTTTTCATAAACCAAAGTGGTGTTAAAGAGGAAAAACAAAACCTTTTAAAAATGGCTGCAGGAATGCCTGGCTGCTGTTTGAGCCATGCCTTGTGAAACCATCAATAAACTAGAAGCTGTGCAAGTTAAATGAATAAATTCAAGAGACTGAAATCAGTCAATCAGATCTGTATCTCCTGTTTTGATTTGCCTATATGATAAATTTCATATCCTGGAGATAAAAGATTCAGCTGTAGTTTCTGTTTTCACTTCATTAAATCTTGTTTGTGCCCAACTCAGGAAGTCAAAAAGTGAGGAGCCTGTTCACTCCTTCACCTGGTGGTACCTGCGGACAGGGCAAAATAGGCCCAAAGGGTACATGTGAGGAATTGACTTATTAACCACACAGAGGTCAACAGAATAGGAGATAACAGTTTGGTCTTTACATTGCCCATTCTTGTAAGACCTTGCCAAGGTAAATCCACCCAACCAGGTACGTGACGACATGTGCATCCAAAAGTTGGAAAAGCATCTGCTGTACACATGCTGTTTGTTGGCCAATGCCAATACCTCATTCAGTCCTTTTATGGCTAACTATGCAAAATGCTGTAAACTTTATGACCAAAGTCTCGACAGAGGCAAAACAATTTGATAGTGTGACTGTGAAAGTAATGTAATTCAACTTAATTGCATTTTTGTGAACAAAAAGTTTCTGCAGTCAGAATTAAAACTCTTCCAGTTTTAAATGTAAACTTGGAGTGTAATGACTTAGGTCGAATACACAATCTCTAATTGGACAAGGCACTTACCTTTTGGAAGTTTAAAGCTTTGAACTGAGTTGCACAGTGTTCATATTTTGTAATCTAATAGTAATGGGCAGAATCTCTTCCCATACAGTAGCAAAGTACAGGGAAAAAGCCCTTCAGTCCATTGAGTCTCTAGCACTTTGCCCATAGCAGTGGCAGAGTTCTCACCAGCTGATGAGTCCAATTGTAGCTCTTTTCAGGAAGGTCAGCCACCACTCAACAATTAGGCAATGGCAAAGTCATTGGTGAGAAAAGCCGTCCGACAATTAATTCCTTAGGGATGGAAAGTCCATCTAGTGAGAGCTTTTGGCCAATCAGGGGCCAGTAGCTCTTTCACTCAGCAGCTATGTGGAGGCTGTGGCTTCTGTCAGAACACCTTGTAGAGTTTCAGTATCATGCACAACCCAAGTCCGAGGTAAGTAATGTGATGTTGGTGTCGGGGGGAAGCAGGTGCAAGGTGGTGTCTTTCATGAACATCATTCAATTTAAATCGTTCAACTTCATGCAGAACAGGGCTACTAGTTAATATGGCACGATGGCATTGCATAGACAAGAACAGGTCCACAGTGAAGATAGGCTCAGATCTCAGAAGTCATTAATGTTTGGTGAAGGTAATCCAGGCCGTCCTTGGCTGCAAAAGCAGTCAGTCACTGAAAGAAACCACTGTTACAGACCACCCTGAGCTACACATGCAGCTGTACACCAAATCACGCAAATAGTGACTTCTCAATCAACCTTGTGTTAGAAGTATTTTGTGGTAGTACCATAACTCTAGCCACTTGTTGCTCTTGGAAAGCAGTCTGCCAGCACAGCCAGTGGGTTAGAATAACAGTTCAATGCATAGCAAAAGCTAAAAGTATGGATTTCTAAATCATCCACTCGCTACATGGCTGTAGTGAGTGATTTTACTGGCTGCCACATAGGAACTCTTTGAAGGTTCTTCAGCAGAATCTTCCAAACCAGTGACTTCCACCAACTACAAGGTCAAGAGCCACCATTTGTATGGGGACATTAGCCTCCCCAACCTCTCACCATCCTGACCTGGGCACTGTTTCTTACTCTGTTTTAAAACCCTGGAGCTTCACGTATAAAGCCCTGTAAAAGTACCAGCACCAGGTAGATTGCAGAGCTTCAAGAAAATAGCCTGGCATCATCCTGTCAAGGCACCAAGCAGTGGGTAATAAATGCTGGCATTAGTAGGTCCCAATTTCTTTTTTGTTTATAGACAAGATCCATTACTTTCATAGACGCAGCCCATTGGGTGACCTTGCTGACTTTGTGGAAAAAACAAACCAAGGTCTTTCCTCAAAGAACTGCCACAACAGTGATCTATGCAATACAGTGAGGACAGGACATTTAATAAGATGCAAGAAAACCAACACTATTGAATTGGCACTCATGACTTTGAATGTGACTCACATCCTGCCAACTCTATGCTGTGTTAAACTTCGCAATGCATATTGTAGGTTGTACGCAACACTGTCACTGTGTGGGTGTTGAAGGGAGTAAATATTCAAAGTGGCAATTGGGTTGCTAATCAAGCAAGCTGCATTTATCCAGCTCTCAAGTTGGACTCTCTTGCTGGAGCTGGATTCATTCAGTCAAATGGAAAACATTTTAGCACACTCCCTCCTCGTGCCGTGTAAATGTTAGACAGTCTTTGTGAAGTCACAGAAGTATGATGGCAGCCATTCTTATTTAAGAATATGCTGTGCCGCTGAAAACTTGAAAGGAGTTTGTGGAGTCAGTTTCTCCGTGATATTGGCAAGGATGGTTCTGTTCTTTCCCCATTTCATAAACATTCCCCTCATGGGCTATCACTGTGCAAGAAAGGAAAATTATTAAGGAACTGAAGAATAAAC
>JAHRHZ010000067.1:3194223-3223591 GCA_024137785.1 Ginglymostoma cirratum | reverse complement strand
TATCACTGTGCAAGAAAGGAAAATTATTAAGGAACTGAAGAATAAACTAAGATTAAAATATTTAAAGGGTGTAAGGGAAATTATCACATACATGCATTAAGAATTTTTTGCAAAGTTATAAAGTATATAGCCCTTAAGAAAATATGTCATGAAACATTAACTATTGGCCACTTAAAACTAACACTTCAGGCAGTTCTAATTAACATTTTTTTGGGGAACCAAAGTGTTTCTGGGCAGGTCCTCTGCCCAATCTGCAAACCAAAGGAACTATATATCCTCCCCAGCTTACTGGGTGTGAGCTTAATCAGGCTCCCACTCAAAAAATGCAGCAGTGAAATGCAGAAGGTGATTACCCACGTGACTTGCAACATTTTAGCCAATCGATTATTCTCTCTTGATTTGCCGAATTCCACTGAACCCAGCCAGTCTTTCTGGAAGTTGAACCATCTTGCTGTCCAAACCAAAAAACAATCTGTTTTCTGCTGGCTTTGACACTGCAACTTATGTGGTTAAGCAATCTGAGAAATAATGTGCCCAGAACTATTTGCTCTAGCTTTCCAAACTGCACTGTCTCGGTTTTATTGCTGCTCACCTTTTTCATTGTTGACAGTAATGGTAGGTATTGCTGACTATTCATCCATGTAAAGCATCAAAGCCAAGTCACATTCAAGCGCCAGAAACATCTATAAATGATTCTTTTCCCCATTAAAGTTAATCGGGAAGTGATCAGGAACAGAACCCTGCTTGTTTAGATTGTCACCTGCCTCTCACCCTACAGTACAGAAGCCAATTCAATTCCTTTTAAGTTACTCTTAACTACATTGACTAACTCACCATCAAACTGGAGCTTCCTCATTTGAAAGGCTTATCTCTACAGTGTGCTTGCCAATTCAGGAGGGACTTGATGCTCTGACTTTACCCAGGCTCAGATATAACAATTCAAAATCCATGCCTGGAGGCTATATGGATAGCTCCTCTTTATATATGGTGTCAACAAGATGCAGCCAAGCACAAATCCTGAAATTCTCTCCTTGAGCGCATTGTTGGTCTACCTACAATACATGGATTGCAGTTGCTCAAAAAGGCAGCTCACCACCAAATTCACATGGGCAACGAGAGATGGAAAATGAGTGCTGGCTAGCCAGTAATGCCTATGTTCCATGAGTGAATAAATAAAATAAAAAGTATGCAAGACTTATGAAATTATTACCAGCATTGAGTGGTTGCCAAGGCCACAGAAATAGCTGAAAAATTCATTTTGAAGTGAAAGCAGATAAGAAATATAGACAGAGATAGTAGGAACTGCCGATGCTGGAGAATCTGAGAATAACAAGGCGTAGATCTGGATGAACACAGCAGGCCAAGCAGCATTAGAGGAGCAGGAAGCCTGACGTTTCGGGCCTAGACCCTTCTTCAGAAATGGGGGAGGGGAAGTGGGTTCTGAAATAAATAGGGAGAGAGGGGGAGGCGGACAGAAGATGGATAGAGGAGAAGATAGTGGAGAGGAAACAGACAGGTCAAAGAGGCGGGGATGGGGCCAGTAAAGGTGAGTGTAGGTGGGGAGGTAGGGAGGAGATAGGTCAGTCCAGGGAGGAGGGACAGGTCAAGGGGGCGGGATGAGGTTAATAGGTAGGAGATGGGGGTGGGGCTTGAGGTGGGAGGAGGGGTTAGGGGGGAGGAAGGACAGGTTAGGGAGGCGGGGACGAGCTGGGCTGGTTTTGGGATGCGGTAGGGGGAGGGGAGATTTTGAGGTGATGTGGAACAATCCCTCTTCCGTATCTACACTGGCCCTAAACCCCACCTCTTCCTCCGTTACATTGATGACTGTATCGGTGCCATCTCGTGCTCCCATGAGGAGCTCAAACAGTTCATCCACTTCACTAACACCTTCCACCCCAACCTTACGTTCACCTGGACCATCTCCAATACCTCTCTCTCCTTCCTGGATCTGTCTGTCTCCATCTCTGGCAACCACCTAGAAACCGATATCCATTTCAAGCCCACCGACTCCCACAGCTACCTAGAATACACCTCCTCCCACCCGCCTTCCTGCAAAAATGCCATCCCCTATTCCCAATTCCTTCGTCTCCGCTGCATCTGCTCCCAGGATGAAGCATTCCACTCCCATACATCTCAGATGTCCTCGTTTTTCAAGGACCACAACATCCCCCCCCTCAGTGGACAAGATCGCCTTCAACCGTGTCTCTTGCATTTCCCGCAACTCATCCCTCACACTCCCTCCCAACGATAACAACTAAAACAGAATCCCCCTCATCCTCACGTACCACCCCACCAACCTCTGGATCCAACATATCATCCTCCAACACTTCCACCATCTGTAATCTGACCCCACCACCAAAGACATTTTTCCCTCCCCACCCTTGTCTGCTTTCCGGAGGGACCACTTTCTCCGGGACTCCCTTGTCCGCTCCACACTCCCCTCCAGCCCCACCTCACCCGGCACTTTTCCCTGCAACCGCAGGAAGTGCTACACCTGCCCCCACACCTCCTCCCTCACCCCCATCCCAGGCCCCAAGAAGACTTTCCACATCAAGCAGATGTTCACCTGCACATCTGATAATGTGGTATACTGCATCCGCTGTACCCATTGTGGCCTCCTCTACATCGGGGAAACCAAGCGGAGGCTTGGGGACCACTTTGCAGAACACCTACGTTCGGTTTGCAATAAACAACTGCACCTCCCAGTCACGAACCATTTCAACTCCCCCTCCCATTCCTCAGACGACATGTCCATCCTGGGCCTCCTGCAGTGCCACAATGATGCTACCTGAAGGTTGCAGGAACAGCAACTCATATTCCGCTTGGGAACCCTGCAGCCCAATGGTATCAACGTGGACTTCACAAGCTTCAAAATCTCCCCTCCTCCTACTGCATCCCAAAACCAGCCCAGCTTGTCCCTGCCTCTCTAACCTGTCCTTCCTCCCACCTCAAGCCCCACCCCCATCTCCTACCTACTAACCTCATCCCGCCCCCTTGACCTGTCCGTCCTCCCTGGACTGACCTATCTCCTCCCTACCTCCCCACCTACACTCATCTTTACTGGCTCCATCCCCGCCTCTTCGACCTGTCTGTCTCCTCTCCACCTATCCTCTCCTCTATCCATCTTTTATCCGCCTCCCCCCTCTCCCTATTTATTTCAAAACCTTCTTCCCCTCCCCTATTTCTGAAGAAGGGTCTAGGCCTGAAACGTCAGCCTGCCTGCTCCTCTGATGCTGCTTGGCCAAGAAATATAGGCAGCATTGTCTAACATTTTTATTATCATCTGTCAATAGAATGGCCAACACAGTTACTACAGTAAAAATACAGAGGGCAACTGAGAGTTAAGAGAAGCAAAGTTTTGATTTGACAGCTAAAGACACAGTGAGACATTATAAGGTCTTTTCTATGCTTTTGGAAAACTGCATTTATTGTCTTAAAAACTTCAGTCATTATTTATTTCATTGTATCAAATCAGAAAATGTCTCAAAGTTGTTGAAAGCACCATTTATCCTAACTTTTTGAAACTGGGTAGTCATAATTCTATTTACTGTTGGCATCGCTCAGTGAAGATTTATTCGAGTCAACAATGTAGCAGAGTCAAAATGATATTGAACTTCATGCTGTTTTGCTTGTCTACAAATTTTGTAAATACTATATTTGAAATAAAACAAAGAACCTCGGATGCTGGAAATATAAAACAAAAACAGAAATTGCTGGACAAACTCAGTAGGTCTGGCAGCATCTGTGCAGAGAAAGCAGAGTTAGTGTTTGAAGTCCAGTGAGCCTTCTCCAGAATGGACAGCAGCTATATAAGCTGTAATAAAAGGTGCTACCTAAGCTGAAGACGGGGATTTGAGGGTTTGGAGGAATGGAAGAAGTGAGAAGTAGGTGGAAATGGAGCCCAGAGAGAGAGAGAGAACTATATAAAGTTATACAGACAAAAGGAACGAATGATAGTTTGCCAGGCAGACTATCGAGGGAGTGCAATGAAGGTTTACTAGGCTGATTCTGGGGATGGCAGGTCTGAAATATGAGGAGAGATTGACTAGGTTGGGATTGTTTTCGCTAGAGTTCAGACGAATGAGGGGGGATCTCATAAAGACTTATAAAATTCTAACAGGACTGGACAGTGTGGATGTAGGGAGGATGTTCCCGATGGTGGGTGTGTCCAGAACCAGGGGTCACAGTGTATGAGGATTCAGGGTAGATGATTTAGCACAGATGAGGAGACATTTCTTCACCCAAAGAGTGGTGAGCCTGTGGAATTCATTACCACAGGAAGTAGTTGATGCCAAAACATTGAATGAATTCAAGAGGCAGCTAGATATAGCACTTTGGGGTGAACGGGATCAAAGGATATGGGGAGAAAGCAGGATTAGGCTATTGAGTTGGACGATCAGCCATGATTGTGAAGAATGGCAGAGCAGGCTCGAAGGGCCAAATGGCCTCCTCCTGCTCCTATCTTCTATGTTTCTATGTTAAAAGCTAATAATGGGGACCATGAAAACGTGAAAGTACGTTGGCTGTGCTAAAAGCGTTTGTGTGTGAAGTGCAGGTAGACCACACCAGGAAGGTGTGTCTGGGGCCTTGGATAGTGAGGAGGTGGGGGGGTGTGGATGGGGGGGGGATGTAAACGGGCAGGTTCTACACATTCTGTGATTGCAGTGGAAGGTGCCATGGGGGTGTGGGGAGGTTGTGGGAGTGGACCAGAGTGTTGCAGAGGGAACGGTCCCTGTGGAAGGCTAACAAGGGAGGTGAGGGGAATATGTGTCTGAAGATGGCAGAAATGGCAAATAATAATCCTTTGAACGTGGATGCTGGTGAGGTAGAAAGTGAGCACCAGGGGGACCCTATCGCTGTTGTGGAAGGGAAGAGAAGGGGAGAAGGCAGCAGTGAGGAAAATGGGTCGGACGCAGCTACAGGCCCTGTCAAACACAGTGGCAGGGAATTCTTGGCTGAGGAAAAGGATGGACATTTCTGAGCCACCCCTGTGGAAGGTGGCATCATCAGAACAGAAACGATGGACGAACTGGGAGAATGGAATAGAGTCTTTACAGGAAGTGGGGTGTGAAGATTTATTTTCACGGTAGCCATGGGAATCGGTAGATTTGCAGTGGATATTGGTGACCAGCCTATCCCCAGAAATGGAAACAGTGATGTTGAGGAAGGGAAGGGAGCAGTCAGAGATGGACCAGGTGAAGGTGAGAGCGAGGTGGAAATTGGAAACAAAATATATATGACAGTATCACTGAATATGTTATGTTAGAATTATATGAAGATGAAAGAGCCAAATTTCAAGATTCTGAGCTGGATTTGTACAATTTACAATCTCTCTCACGGTAGGTGTAGCCGATTGTGTTATCTCGGCATCTTCACTGTAACACATTGATATTTCGTTTGAAAGAGCGGAATGGTTTCTTCAATGTAAACTTCAAAACACTTTCAGTTTAAACACTTCCTTGCTAGAAGTTCTTCTGTTCAGTCAAATATTTCAGCCAAACCCTCAGGCCAAAAGAGAAGGAATTACTTCTTGCAAATACCATGAAATATTAGTAAAATATGAATAAAATGTTTGGCAAAGCTTTGTAAAGATATTAAGGCAAAAACATCTCAGTTTCAACAGAGGTATTACATACATGCATGCAAGGGTTAAATATTTTCTTTTCTCATTTTGAACTTTCAACATCAATGTAGTTCACAAACCACAACTAGTAACTGCTCCCCAAAGAAAAAAAACCCTCGATGATAAGTCTGAAATTAGTACAAAGCAACTTATTTTTTTAAAATGCTGCAATTGCTCCCAATTTCTATACTGAAAACACTGGCTAATTTGTGTAAATTTCTCAACTATTTTTTCCATGATCGACCCTATAATGTATCAGTTGATCTAGTCATGGGGAGTATTGAAGGCTCACCATATCTTAGGTGAGGGGTAAGGTTGGGAAGGCAGGATCTTCATGGTAACTTTAGCTGGTACTAGAATTGACCTCACACTGTTGACATCAAACTGTATTGCAAACCAGCCAACCTCCAAGCAATTGGTAACACTTCAGAAATCCCAGATTGAACCTAATACCTTATTGGCGTATGTAGTTTAATTGTTCCCTCACTTAATCTATGAAACCATGGGAGCATTTAACTTTCTAATTTGATCACAGCCAATCATATCTGAATTCCGAAACAAGGAGATTGAACTAGAGATAACACCGTGTGGAGCTGGATGAACACAGCAGGCCAGGAAGCATCAGAGGAGCAGGAAAGCTGACGTTTCAGGTCTGAAAATTCTGAAGAAGGGTCCCGATCCAAACGTCAACTTTCCTGCTCCTCTGATGCTGCCTGGCCTGCTGTGACCCCCATTGGTGTACCAGGTCTAGTAGTTTGAGTAGGTTGTCGTTGCTGATGGAGCTGCTGCTCTGCATTGCTGTCTCCTCTAATAATGTGGCCAATGTTTCTTTGGCTATTGGGATGTAAATTGATGTAAATAAAGCTGTAACATCAAAGATAATCTTGCTGTCCCTGATTTTTATGTTCTTGAGGATATCAAGGAATTTTTGGGTTGAATGGATGGAATGGGGTGATCCGTCGACTAGGTGTTTCAGTCTCTGTTGTAGGCCCTTGGCCAGTTTGTGTGAAGGTGTGCCTGGCAGGGAAACAATGCGTTTGAGGGCGATGTCTAGTTTGTGTACTTTAGGCAGTCCGTAGAAGTGGGAGATGTTAGTGCCCCCGGTTTCATTCTCATGTAGTCCATCTTGGTTAACTGCCTGACATCCCTTAGCCTCTTGTTCCTGGGTGATCCTATTACCTAGCTGCTGTGTTAGGTCTATCGCTACCTGTTGGTAAGTCGTTGTGTCCGCAAGCAATGCCTGTGCTTTCTTAATGTATTCCGGTTTGTTCATAATGACGGCCATGCGCCCTTTGTCTGCTGATAGGATTACGATGTTCTTGTCTTTCTTGAGTTTATCTAGGGCTTTTCTCTCTGTGTTCAGGTTGTCCCCTTTGTTCCTTCAGTGTAGAGTGCAGATTATAGTTTGTCAGATGGCTTGTTGGGTTTCGTCCGTGAGTCTGTTGTCTTTTAATGTAGTCCCCTACTTTTAATGTAGACCTGTGCCTCACCACATACTTCGTCTTTAATGGTCAAGTATATAAACAGATCAATGGTACACCAGTGGGGGTCACCCATCTCAGGACTCATTGCAGAAGCTGTCATGCAAAGACTAGAAAGCACCACCCTCCCCCTCATTCAAACTAAACTGTGGATCCGGTACGTAAACGATACATTTGTCGTTATTAAATGCGACAAATTAGAACAGACCCATCACCTCATCAACGACGTATTCGCAGGGATTAAATTCTCGAGGGAAGAAGAAAACAACCATCAACTTTCGTTTCTAAATGTTAAAGTTGAGCATACGACCAACGAGGAGTTCCAAACCTCAGTATACAGAAAAGCAACCCATACTGATCAAACCCTCAACTTCCACAGCTACCACCCCAACGTCCACAAATAAAGCTGTCTTCGGACACTATTTAAATGGGCCACCACTCACTGCAACACGCCAGAACTACACAGGAAAGAGGAAGAGCACCTATACAAAATCCTCGCTGTGAATGGATATCCCCGCAACTTCATCCACAGGTGCCTACTAAACAGACAACAACAGGAGGACACTACACCCTGACACAGTATACCCTAACACACTGGCCACACTGCCTGACATCAAGAACATATCAGGACTGACGAGACTCCTAAGACCACTAGTAATCATGGTGGAACACAAGCCCACAGCCACGCTATGACAAACACATACAAGAATTAAAGACCCCATTCCCACAACATGCAGAACCAATGTGGTTTACAAAATACCATGCAACGACTGCCACAAACATTACACCGGACAGACAGGAAGGAAACTAGCCATCGGAATACATGAACATCAGGCTCACAGCAAAATGGCACGACAAACTCTCCTTAATATTGGTACACTTGGACAATGAAGACCATCAGTTTAACTGGGACAAGGTAACCATAGTAGCCCAAGCCAAACATAGACATGTTTGAGAATTCCTAGATGCACTATTCTCCACTCATAATGCAATCAGCAAACATATAAAATTGGACCCCATATACAAACCCATAGAGATCAAAATCGGAAATGACACTACTCACCATAACAGACCAGACAGTACAGATTCCAAGCAGAGTAGAATAACATCGCTTCATCGGAGGCTCCACTGATGATGTTACCTTGCATGGTGATGAAACATCTGAACGAAAGCAAGCCAGCTCAGTGAGCAAGTCAACAACCTCAGTTTTATATATTTTAATTTTCTGTTTCATTTAGAATTCAAACCCAAAACAAATCAAACCAGCATCGTCCTGGTGTGCTGAGTTTTCTACTCAGTGTTGCATCAGAGTAATTGGGATAGTTGACTGGAGGTCCGAGCTAGGTTCAAATCCCACCTTGGCAACTAATGGAATTTAAGATAAATTTGAAATATAAAACAAGCTAGACTCGGTAATGGTAACCATCATAACTATCATTTATGGCTGTAAAAGCCCATTGTGGTTCATTTATGCTCAAAAGGAAAGCTCCCATCCTGACCAGGTCTGGCCTACATGTGACTCCATACCCACAGTAATTAGATTGCCTTCTAACTCCCTCTGAAATGATCTAGAAAGCCGCACAGTGCATGTGCAATCAAGGATGAGCAACAAATGTTGGCCTTGCCAGTGATGCCCACATTCCATGAAAAAAAAAGTTTGTAAATGTTTGGTGTATCATTACACTGCTCGTTATGGATGTGTACAACATAAAAGAAACTTAAGGATAAATATAGTGTATAGTTTTTGCTAATGGTTTGCAATTCCTTATTCCTATTAAGAAAGACTTTCAATAGGTTACCCACACTTGGCAGTGCAGGGGAGACACTCGTCATTACCATTAGTTAGAATAGTATTAATTACTACTTCCGGGCTAGGGAGAAGTAAAATCTATCATGGTTTCAACTCTGGACCACTGTCCAGTGCCATCTACTGGAAAGTATGTGTCTGCATGTTAACTGAAGACAAAATTGGACTTCATGATCAGAAAAATACTCAGCATTGTTGCACAGAAATGAAGCAATGTGATTTGAAACAGATTCTCGAAGGGATCAAATAAAAGACAAACATTTATGAAATGAACATTGAGCAAAAATGTATCAGTTACAACTAACGATTGAATGAAGAATCTAATGATGGCCACAAACCCATTGCTGATTGTCGGAAAAACCCATCTGGTTCACTAATGTCCTTTTAGGGAAGGAAACTGCCATCCTTACCTGGTCTGGCCTACATGTGACTCCAAACCCACTGCAATATGGTTGACTCTGACGAGCCCTCTGGGCAGTTAGGGATGGGTATGCTGTCTAGCTAATGACACCCTCATCCAAGTAATGAATTAAAAAAATCTGGCCTGTTTGTGACTCCAGACTCAGAGTCATATGGTTGACTCTTAGTCGCCCTCTGAAATGACTCACTCAATTCAAGCACAATTGAAATTGAGCAACTGATGATTTCCTTGCCAGCAACGCCTACATTCCACAAAAGAATAAAGAAAAAAGAAAGCGTGAACCACATGCAAGTACTAATGGTACTTAGTGAAGTCAAAAATTATACCATAGTAACTGATACATATGAGTGCTGTTACTACAAAAGTTCCTCAGCTGTAGAGTTAGTAAGAACTGCCGATGCTCGAGTCAGAGATAACAGTGTGGAGCTGGAGTAACACAGCAGGCCAGGCAGCATCAGTGGAGCAGGAAAGCTGACATTTCGGGTCGGGACCCTTCTTCAGAAACTTCACTGATCAATCCCCAGCACTGCCTACCTGCACTCACGTATCACCATCCCACCTACCTTCCCCAGCCCTACTCCTCCTGTCTCTACTTTTTTCAAAGCTTCCTTCCCCCTCCCCCTTTCTGAAGAAGGGACCTGACCCGAAACGTCGACTTTCCTGCTCCTCTGATGCTGCCTGGCCTGCTGTGTTCCTTCAGCTCCTCAGCAGTAGATCCTGTTTCCAATTGAACTCATTTTAATTCATTCTTGTTTCAATCTAAGTTTATCTAAAATAAGTTTAAGCATGGAACCCGGCTACTTGGCCCTCCAGATTTCTGAAAGGAAAGAAAATCTTAGAATTATTGGTACCTTTCATAACCTCAGAGCATCCCAAAGTGTTATTCAGCCAGTGAAGTTCATTGCAGTGTATTCACTGAGGTAATGTAGAAGCATATTTGTTCTACATGAACCTCCTCCTGCCTTCTATAATACTCAGGTCTCATATTTCAAATAACACCAGGATTATGGATTAATTGATTAGCACCTAGAATGAAGAATATAGGATAAAGATGGAATGAACATTCACAAGTGATGAGCAGCAGGCAAAAGCTATTATCAGAGATAGAACCAAAACCTTTGAGAATAAGTACTACTATTTTCAAACAATAAGCCAAATTTGTTTAGGAAAATAAGCAGACATTTTTCCAATAACTATATAAAAAAGTGAAATGCACTTTTTTTTTGACAGTTTCCTATGTTGGCATATGGGTTTGAGTAATCTTTTAGTTTCATATTTTTTCTTTGTTTTATGACCTTGTGAAATCACTGTTACCTTCAGAAAGGCTGTAATATATTATTTAAACCATGAACAATTGTGTTCAAACTAAGCTTTTAGTTTTTTTCACAACAATGTACAAATTACATAGGTTTCCCATGAAAACTATAAATTTATTTCAGTTCAGGAGCTTTTTATTATTCATTCATGAGATATGACCAATACTGACAAGGCTGAGATATATAGCCCATCCCTAACTGCCCTTAAGAAGCTAGTGGTGAACCATGTTCTTAAACTGAAGAATGTGATGCAGCTCCACAATGCTTTGAGGAGGAGATATACAGGATTTTGATCCAGCGATAATGTAGGAAAAGCAATATAGTTACATGTTGGTATGCAGTTTGCCAGGACAGGGGAGTGTGGAGGATCTTACAGATGGTAATATTCTGTGCATTCTGTTGGTTTTTTTTATTCTACATCGTAAAGATCAGAGTTTTGGAAGATGCTGCCAAAGATACCTTATCAACTAGCTGCACGGTGTCTTGTAGCTCACACTGCACTCATTATGTACTGATGGTGGAGAATGTGAATACTGAAGGTGGTTGATGAGGTTCCAAACAAGGTGGTTTCTCTATGCTGGCTGATTGGGAGAATCTTAAGATAACAGACTTGCACACAGTAGGGGTGCTGATAACCGATTGGGACCAATTAGTGATTAAAGTGGGACTTGCCATGGGATTGGAACTCAAACATAATGTTTGAGTGACAGAGCATTGTCTCTCAAAACTGGTTACAATGCCACGAGAGGCAAGGAGCCCAGGAAGGGTAGGTGGCATCTTCTGTCAGTTTCACTGTACAAGTATTCCTGCAGTATACTTACGCAGTTCTGTTCAAAAAGCAACCCCACATGCTGGCTGGTAAAGCTAGAATTTTGGAAGAAATTTTCAGTTACTTGGTGATTCAAATATATTAATTACTTCTCTGACAGTTCTATGAGGGTTTTCCTTGTATTTGCTAACAAGCCTGGTTTAAACACTGAGATGCATAGGACCATGTGGCATACATTCCGGGGTTTTAAAAAAGGTGGTGGTACAGTTAATAAGTGCATTGCTTATTACTTTGCAAATTTCCTTAAGTTCTGGAAAGACTCTAGCAGATTTACAAATACTAAATCTGTATTCAATACAGGAAAGAGGAATTAAGCAGAAAACTAAAGGTAAGCATTCCTAACATTGATCATGGGGTAAGTGCTACAGTCCATTATGAGAAAATCATAATTGCATTAGGCAGAGCCGACGTGGCTTTGTGACAAGGAAGTTGTATTTAATTGACCTATTAGAGTCTTTTGATGAAGTAACTTTCACAGTATAAAGCGGGGGAGCTGGTAGTACTTGAATTTCCAGAAGACATTTGATAAATAATCACATCAAAGGGCATATGCTGTAGCGTAAAATATCCGTAGGGAAAAAGGATTGGTTAGCTAACAGGAAGCAAACAGAAGAGATAGATGGGACTTTCTCAGATTGGCAAACTATCACCACTGGAGTATCACAGGGATCAGTGCTTGGTCCTTAATATTTACAATCTATATCAAGATTTGGGTGGGGGAACCAAGTGTAGTGTTGTTAAATTTGCCTGAAACAACAAGGTCTGTAAGAATGTAAATTGTCAAGTGAAGGTAAAGAGTCTGCAAAGGGATTTAGATAGGTTAAGAGAGAGAATACAATTGGCTAGTGTAGTTTAACATGGTTAAATATGAGCTTGTCCATTTTGACAGTGAGAATAGAAAAGCAGTACGCCTTGTAACTGATTGCAGGACTTGGTGGTACAAAGAGATTTGGGTGCCCTGATACATGAATCACAAAAAGTTACTATGCTGGCACAGCAAGTGATTATGAAGGCAAATAGAATATTATTGTTTATTCTGTAGGAAATGGAACATAAAAGTAGAAACGTTTTACTGCAGCTGTAGAGGGCATTGGTGAGAACACGTATAGTATTTCAATCTTTTTATTTGAAAAGAAGATACATTTTCTTTAAAGGCAGTCATTGAACAATTTAAACCTAAATCCACTGGAATTTAGAAAAATGAGAGAACTTCTTGAACTGAATGTTGAGTGGACTGAATATAGTGGATACCAAGAGGGTATTTCCTCTTGTGGGAGAGACTAAAACTAGGGGACATGGTTTCACAATAAGAGATGGGGGTCTGAGGGAAGTCTTTCTCCTACAATGAAAGCAGGGAGAAATTTCTACTTTTGGGGGTAATTAATATGTCGAATTACATTCTCTGGAAGGTAGAGTCACAGAGATATACAGCACGGAAACAGACCCTTTGGTCCAAGACATCCATGCCGACCAGATATCTTAAATAGATGTAATCCCATTTGCCAGCATTTGGTCCATATCCCTATAAACTCTTCCTATTCATATACCTATCCAGATGCCTTTTAAATGTTGTAATTTTATCAGACTCCATCACCTACTTTGGCAGCTCATTCCTCACACACACCTTCTGTGTGAAAAATTTTCCCCTTGGGTCCCTTTTAAATCTTTCCGCTCTCACCTTAAACCTATGCCATCTAGTTTGGACTCCCCTACGCTAGGGAAAAGACATTGACTATTCACCCTTTCCATGCCCCTCATGATTTTATAAACCTCTATAAGGTCACCCTTCAGCCACCGATGTTCCAGGGAAAATAGCCCCAGCCTATTCAGCCTCTCCCTATAGTTCAAGCCCTCCAAACCTGGCAATATCTATCTTTGTTCAGCTTTTGTGAACCTTTTCAAGTTTCACAACATCTTTCCCATAGCAGTAATTTAACACAGTTTTCCAAAAGTGGCCTAACCAATGTCCTGTACAGCCACAACATGACCCCCCCACTCCTATATGCGATGTACTGACCAATAAAAGCAAGCGTACCGAATGCCTCCTTCAGTACCCTGTCCGCTTGTGATGCCATTTTCAAGGAACTATGCATCTGCACCCCAAGGTCTCTGGCAATACTTTCCAGCAGCTTACCATTAAGTGTGTAAGTCCTGTCCTGATTTGCGTTACCAAAATGCAGCACCTCACATTTATCTAAATTAAACTCCGCCTGCCACTCCTCAGCCCATTTGCTCATCTGATGAAGGACCAATTGTAATCTGAAGTACCCTTCTTTGCTGTCCACTACACCGCCAGTTTTGGTGTCATCTGCAAACTTACTCACCTTAACCTCCTATATTCACATCCAAATCATTTATATTGGAGTCTGGGTCTTTTAATTTATTCAAAGCTGCGTTAGACAGATTTTTGATGTACCAGGGAGCCAAAGGTTATTGTAGGGTTGGGGGTTGCACATGACAGTGGAACTCAGACCACAAGCAGATCAACCTCAGTTTTATTGAATGGTACAGCAGGGCCAAAATGGCATTCTCCTGCACCTTATGTCCTATGTTTCTATGTGGCTATATTCCAAGTTCTATTCAGGATAGAGGGAGGTGGAAAAGCATCCAACGTTGCTACTTAGAGCCTGCAGCTAACATATAGACAGAGAAGAAAGTCCACTGAGATATAATAGTTGTTGGAAAGTAAAAATGAGAGGCGGGGTTGAGCTTTTTCTCATATCGTGTAACAGAATGTGGAGAAGACATTAAGTGACCCTTCCCAGATATGGAAGTAGTACTCACATCTCAGGTGAACTTAGTCCTTGTAGGCTGCCAAAAGCACCTGAGAAGTGTTTGTGCAAAAGAAGACACTAGGGGTGGTATCTAAGAAAGCTGTTGCGAGCCTCGCCACTGGCTGGAAAGTCAGCAAATCCTTACATCACCTCGATTCGGGAAGACCTGCTGAATTGAGTGCCTCTCAGGGTGGCTAGTCTTTCCCTGGATTAAAGATACAAAAGTAGAAGTGCCACCCACTGAAAACTGCCAGTCAATCAAAGGCTAGCTGCTCTTCATTGCTCAGTAGTGCCATTGGGTGGCTGCTGTCAGTACTACATCCACCCAAAGCCCAGGTTTGCTGAGGAACCTAGGTACAGGTGAGCGCAACGTCTACCTGTTCACTTTCCCTCTCCTCACTGTCCAAGACTCCAGAGTCACCTTCCAAGTGAAGCAGTGACTTACATGCACTTCATTCAATCTAATCCATTGCATTTACTGCTCACAATATGGTTTCTTCTATGATGTGGAGATGAAATGCAGACTGGGTGACCATTTTGTGGACGTCTATATTGTGCCCACAAAAATGACCCTGAACTTCTAATTCAACACACCACTGTGTTCCCTGGCCAACAATTCAATCTCTCACTTGCCGCAGTGCTCCAGTGAAATTTAATGCAAACTGGAAAAACAGAATCTCATTTTCTGCTAGGGGACCCTGCAGCCTTCAGGACTCAGCTTCAAGTTCAACAACTATTGAACCCAAACACCCTTCTCCATGTCCAGTACTCACCACCATGACATGGACTGCTTTCAACATAATCCACCCATTCTCACCTACTTCTGGTCCCCATTATCAGCTTTTCTTTCTCCCTGGCTTACCATTATCCCTCCCTTTCTGCCTAACTGAGTTTCTCTCTCTAGGGTCCATCTCCAACTGTTTGCTTGCTCCTCACCGGCCTCTCTCCCCCACCCTGTCTTCCACACATATACCACCTTTTCCTAACTGTTAATAATTCTAATAAAGGCTCACTGGACCGGAAATGCTAACTCTGCTTTCCTTCTGAGATAAAAGGTACTGCAGATGCTGGAGAATCCGAGATAACAAGGCGTGGGGCTGGATGAACACAGCAGGTCAAGCAGCATCACAGGAGCAGGAAAACTTGACGTTTCAGGCCTAGACCCTTCATCAGAAATTCTGATGAAGTATTTCTGATGAAGGGTCTAGGCCCGAAACGTCAAGTTTTCCTGGTCCTGTGATGCTGCTTGGCCTGCTGTGTTCATCCAGCCCCACGCCTTGTTATCTTTGCTTTCCTTCTGCTGTTTCTCCAGCAATTTATGCTTTTGTTTCAGATTTCCAGATTCCGCAGTGGGAGAGAGTTCAAGATCTGTAGATCCTGACGGAGGTAGGGTCTCCAGAGCATGATGGGTGTCTCTGAGCTGCCTGCACCCCCATTTCCTGATGCCACATCCCTCAGTTAAGCACCACATACTTTTGAATGATGCATGAATCAACACCCCGGCCCCCAAAAATAAAGTATTGTAAAGCCCAGTTTACCTTAAATAGTTTATAGATTTCTAAATGCTCAATTTAAAACCATAATTAAAATGAAATTGATGCTTAATATAAATGTGTTACAAAATTTATTTTTGTTAGGGCTTGTAATTGAGGCCCACTCTTCATCATGAGCAATTGGGTGGTTCTCAGCTGAAATAAGTAATTATCAAGGAGGCCAGGCCAACCTCCAGTTTCCTTTTGGCTGTCTCCCAAGTAAAACAGATGGGTTTTAAGGAGGATCTCAAACAAAGTTTTAAAGAGGATCTAAAGAATGTATAAAGTCTGGCCTGTATCTGTTTGCAATGTTTTAAAATAGATTACCTGGAAGGGTTTAGGCCCGAAACGTCAAGTTTTCCTGCTCCTGTGATGCTGCTTGACCTGCTGTGTTCATCCAGCCCCATGCTTGTTACCTGGTTTCTTTAGTCTATAAGCTCTGATCCATTTAACTTTAAGGTCCTGGGAATGTTGCTAAGCAAAGAGACCTTGGAGCGCAAGTTCATAGTTTTGTGAAAGTGGAGTTGCAGGTAGACAGGACAGTGAAGTAGGCATTTGGTAAGCTCACCTCTGTCGGTCAGTACATTGAGTATAGGAGTTAGGAGGTCTTGTTGCGGCTGTACAGGACATTGGTTAGGCCACTTTTGGAAAACTGCATACAATTCTGCTCTCCCTGCTGCAGGAAAGATGTTGTGAAACTGAAAGGGTTCAGAAGAGATTTACAAGGATGTTGCCAGGGTTGAAGGCTTTGAGCTATAGGGAGAGGCTGATTAGACTGGGGCTATATTCCCTGGAGCATTGGAGGCTGAGGGGTGACATCACAGAGGTTTATAAAATCATGAGGGGCAAGGTCAGGTTGAGTAGACAAGGTCTTTCCCTGGGGTGGGGGAGTCCAAAACTAGAGGGCATAGATTTAAGGTGAGAGGTGAAAGATTTGAAAGGGACCTAAGGGGTAAGTTTTTCATGCAGAGGGTGGTGAGTGTCTGGAGTGGTGGAGGCTGGTACAATAACAGCATTTAAAAGGCACCTGGATGAGTATATGAATAGGAAGGGTTTTGAGGGATGTGGGCCAAATGCTGGCAAATGGGACTAGATTAATTTAGGATATCTGGTCGACATGGACGAGTTGGACCTATACAAGCCATCTACTGGATTTAACACATTTCCCATTTTCACGTTTAAAACCCAACGGCGCAATATTAAATTCAGCTCCAACTTTCCGTTTGTTGAACTTTCTACCTTACTTTTAATATGGCAGCAAAAGGTTTGGACAGTGTGATGTACTGCCTAAATAATTTTCTCACCATTCAACATTGCATGTCCCTGAGCTCATACTGCAATTATCCAGTTCCTTGATTAATTGTAATTTCTGCGTGATGCCCTATGTCAGACCGAATTTACAGAAATGAGTAAAATAGATATATAGTCAAGACAAAAGGAATTCAGATCACATGTTCCTATCTGTAAATTGAAAGGTACTTTACAGTTTGCCTGCATCCTTGTTAAGGTGTTGGTTCTAATCCTCCTTGTCATTGTAACAAATAATGAGTAATATGTGATATGAGTAGAACAAACCAAACCTGTTCTTGGTTGGGTGGAACAGTTAGTTTAGGAAAATCACTTAGTGTATTCATGACCTGTTTAATGCATCTGCTCTTTTATCTGCTGGCTAGCAGCAGGACAAGTACAGGTACAATCTTTGGCAGGATCATCGCAGGTTCCAGATCTAGAGAATAGCGATCAGAGCAGGCAATTGAGCAAACTGCTTTCACCCCTGCTGAAGTTGCTTGTTGCAACATGTAGGACTGTAAAAGGTGGTGGAACTAAGATTCACTGTTGCATTATGAAATGAACATGGGTGTTTAATGTCATGTTACATCGTTGAGTTTCTGCTTAATTTTTCTTTCATGTTAAAATAATTGGTTTGCAACATTATGCAACAGGAGTGCCATGGTGACTCAGTGGTTAGCACTGCTGCCTTACAGCACCAGGGACCTGGGTTCAATTCCACACTTGGGTGATTGTCTGTGTGGAGTTTCTCTCTGTGTCTGTGTGGGTTTCTTCTGGTTGCTTGAGTTTTCTCCCACAGTCCAAAGATGTGCAGGTTAGATGGATTGGTCAAGGGAAAATACAGCATTACAGGAATGAGTTTGGGTCTGGGTGGGATCCACTTTGGAGGGTTAGCATGGGTCAAATGGCCTGCTTCTACACTGATTTGAATTCTATGATTTTGGTATATTGGTCATTGCTTGGCACTCTCACATTCAATTAAAATATAGACAAGAAATGGAGCTCGGTGACCAGCGGTGTTCCGCATGGATCGGTTCTGGGACCTCTGCTCTTTGTGATCTTTATAAATGACTTGGATGAGGAAGCGGAAGGGTGGGTTAGTAAGTTTGCTGATGACACGTAGGTTGGTGGAGTTGTGGATAGCGTGGAAGGCTGTTGTAGGTTGCAATGGGTCATTGACAGGATGCAGAGCTGGGCAAAGAAGTGGCAGATGGAATTCAACCCAGAAAAGTGTGAAGTGATTCATTTTGGAAGGTTGAATTTGAATGCAGAATACAGGGTTAATGGCAGGATTCTTGGCAGTGTGGAGGAACATAGAGATCTTGGGGTCCAGTCCATAGATCCCTCAAAGTTGCTACCCAAGCTGATAGGGTTGTAAAGAAGGTGTATAGTGGGTTGGCTTTCATTGGCAGGGGAATTGAGTTTAGGAGCCACGAGGTTATGCTGCAGCTCTATGAAACTCTGGTTAGACCATACTTGGAATATTGTACTCGGTTCTGGTCACCTCATTATAGGAAGGATGTGGAAGCTTTAGAGAGGGTGGAGAGGAGCTTTACATAGAGGAGATTTACCAGGATGCTGCCTGGGCTGGAGGGCAGGTTTCATGAGAAAAGGTTGAGGGAGCTAGGGCTTTTTTCATTGGAGAAAAGAAGGATGAGAGGTGACTTGATAGAGTTGTGCAAGATGATGAGAGGCATAGATAAAGTGGATAGTCGGAGACTTTTTCCCAGGGTGGAAATGACCAATACAAGGGGGCATAATTTTAAGGTGATTGGAGGAAGGTATGGGGAGATGTCAGAGGTAGGTTCTTTACACAGAGAGTGGTGGGTGTGTGGAATGCGCTGCCGACGGTGGTAGTGGAGTCAGATACTTTAGAGACTTTTAAGCGACTCTTGGATAGGCACATGGATGATAGTATAATGTAGCGTATGCAGGGTAGTTTAATCTTAGTAGGATAATAGGTCGGCACAACATTGGGGGCCGAAGGGCCTGTACCATGCTGTACTGCTCTATGTTCTATGTTTTAAATGAAGATGAGCAAAGGGATTCAGCGAAATGGTTGAATTGATATTTGTAGGGTGTTTTGTGTTGGGGGAATTGGGGTTAAATGGGTTCACAATTTGGTTGGCAGTTGGGGTCACTGCTTCAGTCTAGCAATTATGTACCACTGCCAGTGCCCTCTCCTCAACCTTCTCTGAAGAGTCAGTGCACTGAGACCTTCTACCACTGGAGCACCAATCTATATTTCTGTGTTGTGATGTGCAGCTCAACACGATAACTGAATATCTGATTCATATTCAGAAGTTCCTCAAATCTGTCCAGATTATCTCAAGATATGACTTTAATCTGTTACAGCCAAATTAGGAGGAATGAACTGATTTCTTTCCATGTCCCATTCCTCCATTGATAATAACAGTGTTTGAACCTAAAAGGTGACTGACGTTGCCATTTATAAATATATCAGACTGTATGTAGCTCAGTGTCAGAAACAAGTCAGCCAGGTTCCCTTGCTAGCAAACAAAGAACTGATCAATTGCAAACAAAAATGACTCAAGTGAAGATGCAAAGGTAATTTAGAAAATATTTAAACTGTGTAAATATAAAGATCCACTCTCCTTGAAAATTAACATGCACACATTCACACTTCTTTTTATTCACTAGGGGGAAATGGGTTTTGCTGGCTGGCCAGCATTTAATGCCCATCCCTTATTTCATACACACCAATAGCCTCCGGGTCTAGGAGAAGAAAACAAAAACTCTGCAGAGTGATATCTTTAGTGTACTTTGGCCAATTAACAGTTAAATTTGAGACAGAATTATTCACAGAGTGCCCAAATGTTGGTCAATGGCCAAAGTCCCATTTCTCACAAGTTAATTGGCATTGGGATTTCTTCCTTGATGACTGACTTCTTTTTATCTGGAAACTGAGGGAGTAGGTTCTGGATTCTACTTTCAGAACTCTTCAGGTTACATTCATGAATACGTCTTCTTTATCAAATCACAACTTTCAAACTTTATGAGAAGGATTTCAGAGATAAGAGAGAAGCAAGAGATGGCAAGGGCCGTTGTTCAGAGGAAGCTCTCTCTCTGACTCTGTGTTCGAGTCCAATATCATTTTTCACATGTACACGAGGTCATGTGACCTCTCTGCAGGTTTTGCAGACTCTAATCCACAGTTGCAAATGTAACATTGCTGCTAGTGTAGGCAGTCTCCTCTTCAAAAAAATCAAGGCATGCACACGTCCAGCCAATGATATGATAAATTAATATTTTAGGTAACCCCCACCCTTAGAGAAAATACAGGCTCATTACAGTGAACATTTCTTTACAATAACTTTGATAGCACAACATGTTCTTCTCATTAACATCTAATTCAGACATACAGGCCTTACCAATGTACCAGAAAAGCCTCTTCATTTGTAGATGAATTTGTTCATGAAAACTGGTGAAAACACCTGCATATCAGTGAAGGGATGTAAAACACTTTAAAGAGGATCTGAAACATCTAATGGGTTCAAGTTCTTCCTGCTCCAGAAGTGTATCACTACCTCCCTGATTAGGTTGATTACATAATATATCTATCCACGAAAGCTGCTTCTCCTCATTGATGAGATTTTTCTTTCAATTGCTTATCATCAGCGAAAGGTTTCTCCTGTTTAGCCATAGTAATTTTGGAGAGTTTGGCAAGATCGGTATGATCGAGCAACTGCTGCAACACTATCATCACTCTATTACTGTCTAAACTGGCTATATCATAACCCAATATAGTATCCACCTCTTCAGCTGGTTGGCTAGGAACAATTTCCCCTCTACCCCACTTCTGCATTGCTTTGTAACTAATTTTTATGCAAGGGAGCAGATTCATCAATTCTATGATTAGCCCCTATTAATTGTTTTTCTTTCGTCAGACCATGTGGAAAATAAATTGTATTATCACCCCTATCAATGACAGTACTACCCCATTGTCTCTGAACAAGTGAATTTATATATTTGTTTTGTAGAAGGGAATACTTCACCCTTAGAAACAAAGCCTGTGTAACCTGACAGACTTGAGCAGTGCTCATGGAAGAATTCCCTTGACTATCGTGAGCCACATTCCCCATGCTAGTAGGTTCAAAGGGAATATGATTCATTTGTACCATTGCCACTGTTGTACCATTTCATTTCCAACAATCAGCACAAAGATTTCTTGTTGCATTGGAAATGGATGGCTTCCTGGCTTCACTCCAACACTCAGTGACTTCCTTTCTGACCTGAGAATGGCACCTCTTTGCATTCCCCACAGTCCCTTCTCACTGCTGGCTGGCTACCTTCTTTTCATTCTCCCTTCCATCTTTTATGAGTTCGAGGGGGTGATGGAGAAAAGGTTTTGCCTTGGCTTAATGACGTGTGGACAATCACAAGACTAGACCCTAGGCCTAGACCCTTCCGAAAAGTCAGCTTTCCTGCTCCTCTGATGTTGCTTGGCCTGCTGTGTTCATCCAGCTCTACACCTTGTTATCTCAGATTCTCCAGAATCTGCAGTTCCTACTATCTCTGAAACAGTTCTACAATGTATTCTGGTTCTCCCAAATCAATGCCCAGATTATTAACCATTAGTTTCAACACCTCTTGTTTACCAGCTTTGATCTAAATTCCACCATCAAATGATCAGCAACACTTTTCACTTTGTTAGTGCACTGATGCTTGGCAATATACAGAAAGGGCTGATTAAATATCCTGAGCTCTGAATCTATATTAAGGATGAAATTTAAAAATTCAGATTTATCCCACTCTGTTATAAAAACACACTTGCCTTGAAACATTTTTATTTTGGAAAATATAATTGCACTTGAGTGCACAAGGATGCCTCCAGTTCTAATTGCACCCACTTACCTTTCAGTTCATTGGCAGTCGTAAACACCCAAATATTTGTTACAAATAGGTTAGGAGGGTGAACTGAATTGTTCCTTGATCCTTATCTCCAACGGTCATAACGAAATTTGAACTTAAAAAGAGAGAGAATTTTGCAAGTTAAAAAAAGTGAATAGCTCAGTAACAGAAACAAGCCAGTGAGGTTCCTTTAGAAACAAATAAAGAGTTAGTTTATTGTAAATAAAATTTACTTCAGTGTTGACGCAAAGGTAATTAACAAAATGTTTAAACCATGTAAACACATACAATTACCACTCCTACACCCCAACTTTGAAACCTGACACACACAACCTCCAAATAAGAAAAAAAATTAAAATTTTACACAGTTTAATCGTAAACAAAATGCCAAGAAACAGTTACATTCAGAAGAAGGAATTATTCACAGACTATTCAAATGTTGGTCTCTAGCCCAAAGTCACTTTTCTCACGAGCTATTGGCACTATGATTTTGTCCTAGTTCAGGTTTGGTTGGCTGAATCAAGGTTGTGTGGAGACAATGGCGTAGATTTCAAATTATGCCTCAAGAACTCTCAGGTTGTATCAATGAAAACTTCTTCGATTAAAATGGTCCTCTTGCAATGATGAGATATTCCAATGGGTTTACAACTCTCAACTTTGATGAGAACAGTTTCAGAGAGAAAGCAGACAAACCTGTTACTCCAATCTAATATCCTTGCTTATCCACAGACTTAGTCATGTGACCCCCTCTCCAAAAGTGTTGCGGTCTCCATCCACCAGTTTGCGTTATTTGCAAATGTGACTTTTCTGCATTTCAAAAACTCTATTGTAGCTTATTTGAGCTCAGAGGGAAGGAGAAAGATAGTTTGGATGTATATCTGCTCTGTTTAAAGACCATTGATAGTTTTGTCATATGATGTTACAAAAATTTGGAAGGTGTTAGCAGCATATGTCAGTAATGCTGTTTTCGGTGTGACAAAAGTGACAAATGCAAAATTGCTACAATAGTTGGATCACCTGAATGTGTTATGAAATCTAATACATTCAGGTCATTTCATCCTTAATGTAGATTCAGAGCTCAGGAAATTTAATCAGCCCTTTCTGTATATTGCGAAGCTTGAGTGTCCATCAGCAGCAAACAACAAAGAAACTGGCTTACATATATTTAAATTGTCCAAAACTTATTGTGTTTTCCTATTAATGTTCACCTCTAAATGTGAGAAATGACATTCACAGTTCAATGACAAAAGGCTAATTTACTTATATATAAAAGCAAAAAGCTTCAAAAAGAAACTTCTTTCTTATGGTCTCTGCCTGAAGGCAAATCATTTGTGATTGTGTGCCAAGGTAATGATTTATTTTACTACGAGTTGGGTGCAAAGGCAATCCCTGAGACTACCTCTGCTAAAATGAGAATCAGACCCTATGCTGTTGACATTCATCTTACCAAGACACTAGTTATCTAAGCAACTGAGCTAACCAGCTGCCCAGAAATAATCTAGAGGAGTACAATAACAAGGGCTAAAATAAACTTCAAACAAAATGTCCAGTTGTTTTTTCCCATAGATTGTTGGATCATGAGATCTGAAAATATTTCTTCATGCACTTCTTTTCAGTGGACAACCAGTTAACTTTGAGATAACAAGGTGTGGGGCTGGATGAACACAGCAGGCCAGGCAGCATCAGAGGAGCAGGATAGCTGACGTTTTGGGTCTGGACCCTTCTTCAGAAATGGGGGAGGGGAAGGGGGCTCCAAAATAATTGAGAGAGGGGGAGGCGATTATAAAGGAGCAGATAGGTGGAGAGAAGACGGACAGGTCAAGGAGGCAGGGATGAAGCCAGTAAGGTGAGTGTAGGTCGGGAGTTGGGATGGGGGTTGATCAGTGAGGAGGGAGGGGCGGGTAGGTGGGAGGGAAGACAAACAGGTCAAGGAGATGGGGATGAGGCTAGTACGTAGGAAGTGGGGGTAGGGGTTGGTCAGTGAGGTGGGAGGAGCGGATTTCCTGAAGAAGGGTCCAGACCTGAAACGTCAGCTTTCCCGCTCCTCTGATGCTGCTTGGCCTGCTGTGTTCATCCACCTCTACACCTTGTTATCTCAGACTCCAGCATCGGCAGTTCCTACTATCTCTGAGTAAGTTAACTGTGTGTGCCTGTTCAAGTATTTTGACTGTTCAACCATCTTGCTTACTTGCCCTCTCTCACCCAATTTTGCAGTGGATTACTGCCTGGCTGCATCCATTGTCCTGTGCCCCCTGACATCAACAAGAATGAAGAACTTACTTTTCTTTTAACTCAGCGACGATCCCCATCTCAGCTCTTTTTAAAAAAATTTCGGAGATAGAGACACAGAGTCGCAATCCTTGACAAGAGTCCCCTGAGGATAAAACACTGGTGTTCCAACCAGGGCGTAGTTGGCTTACATGTCAATCAATTAACAAATTTTTGTCAAGATTTTTGTAAATCAGCATGAATGAAATAATTTAAGTAACTTTTTTAAACAAAAACCAAAAAACTGCTTATGCACCTGGGTGAGGACTGCTCATGCATGCAGCAATTCTTGTGCTTGAAAGCTAGACTTGTGAGTAGCATCAGTTAAACTATGTAAACCATACAATATAACTAAAATTAGATTTATTGTCACATGTATTCAAGTACAGGGATACATGAGCACAATGAAAAGTGCACAATGTCAATGTTTCCAGTGCCATCTCAGGTGCAAAGATATCTAGATACAATATCTTTGGAATGAATTAGAAAATGAAGAAATTAAGTTAAAACATCAGCATTACAGTCATTATAAAGCTAGGTACAAAGATACACAGGTACAAAATCTTGGGTTTACATTATAAAAGTAAAGAATATCCACACCATTTAAAAAAATGAAAAAAGGTGTGATGCAGACACTAGTGTACAACCATTCATTTGGAACAGCTATAACATAACCATCGCAATGCATGACCATTGTAAATAAAACATTCCATGAACACAGATTCCATTAGAATACCAGTTGTGTTATTAACTGTGGCCTCTTACCAAGTGTTATTACTGAAACTAGGTCAGGCTTTAGTTATGTATAACCTCTGTAAAATGTTGTGTTGCTATGGCGATGCGACTTGAATTCAACCACTGAAGTTAATATGTTCCTAAATGCCAAGTGCTTACTTGAAAACTAGTTTTCTAACCTAGACAGTGGCGACATTTTTATTTGTACCCAGTTAAAAGGGATGGCTTGGAATTCATAATGTAAAACATTTGCTAATAATTTTTAACTTTGGATTCTATCAAATATTGTGATTTCGTAAAGTGTTTAATAACGCAAGGTCAATTTTGAAAAAATTTCCAGTGAATTTGGTACTCCTCATTGTGGCAGACACTATCAGCACCTTGGATGTAAATCAGAGCAGGTATTTTGCACAAGTCAGGTTTAGAGTAGTTTTTTTATTCTAATGATGTACCTTAATCTCAACTTAAGTGAAACATCTTGAAATAATTCCAGAAAGGCCGGTACCCAGTCACAAAGTCACCCTTTATTTACATGTGTGTAGTACTTGACACTGGTCCAGCTTTCTCAGAGCCGGCTCTCAGAGTGAACAGAACCCCTGACATTTCTGCTTATATCCATCAGCCAGGGCTCCCTGATTGCACCAGCTTAACGGTCCCAAACAGGGAACTCATATTCTATGAGGGCCAGCTGGCTAATCTTGTTGCAATCATTACACATCCCTTATTACAAGAGTGGGGAATGATTCAATTTGCCACAGCTATCTGTCGGGCAGGCCCTTGGTGCTAATAGTTGGCGGAAAGTATACAGTGAGGGAAGCTCCTAGCAAATTATTGAACATGGCAAGGTACAGGACGTTGAAGCCCTAAAACTGACTTCTACCTGGCATCCATCCAAGTTAACAGCTCTGGGTCCGTGACATTGTATGTAGAGTGTACCCACTAATCCTCACTGGGTGTAAGGGCCTATTTGGTTTACAGTGGCAGAGGAACAACCACGAGCAAGTCTTTACCGAATGTTAAACAAGATATAGTTTATTGCATGTCAGAAATCATGTACGAGTTATGGTAGCTACATAAAAATGGAGGCGATGGCGTGAACTAGGCCCCTTAACTGGAAGGTGCCAACATTTGTGTTACTCCAAGTTTATGAAAATGGACGAAAGAGTTTCCTCTCATATAAAACTGTTCATGTCCTCAGGACATTGTGAAAGCATTTCACAGTCAACAGAATACTTCTGAAGTGCAGATGTTGTTGTTCTGTAGATAAACAAGGCAGCCATGTTATGCACAGTAAGTCCCATAAACAGAAAAAATGTAAATGATAAGATCATCTTTTTTAGTAGCATTGGCCAGAATATCCCACTCTTCATCAGATGGTGCCAGCCATCTCTCACATACACCTGAACAAACATTAGTGTCTGCGTTTAACATTGACTGACTCAAGACTTCAACCCTTAAAACACATCTCCGGAAACTAAAGCACAGACTTACAGCAGAAGTATTCCATACTTACAATCATTCTATCACCCTGTAGCAGCAACTGAAGGAACTGACCAACCCAGATGAAAATGTTGCAGCAAAAATTCTTCCTTATTATTATGCCATCAGGCAGTTACTATCATTTGTAACCATCAACAGGCAGCTCAAAAATATTTAAAAAGTCAATGCAAATCTGCAAAATCAATCCAAAGTGGAACAAGGTTGTTCCTTCCAACAATGCTGCATTCCCCCTGTAATACACTCAACTATCAGCCCAGGTTAGTTGCATATCTCCCTAGAGAGAATTTTGACCCACAACCTTCCAACACAGTGTTGAAAGCACTACCAATGAGTCAAGCTACCAATCTAAATAATTTATGTAACTATCTGACATAAATACTCATATTAATTTTATATTGCTTTCACTGTAAAATTTAATGTAGTTAAATCATGTGCAAACCTTTTGATTGTGCACAAATATTTACTCTCCTCTTAGAGTCTAATGCATTGTAGCTCTTTATTAAAACATGATTTGTTCCTTCTTTAGTTTTTCATAATTTGTTTATACTTCTGCTTTATCCTGTAGACTCCCTTTTCTTTCCTGCCCCAGCTTTTAACCATGTTCTGTCATAATAATTAAATAAAATCATAAATTATCTAAGAAATCAAGGGTGAGAAATGGGAAACACTTGAAAAACTAGTAAAAAGAGGGAGATACAGACAGGACAATATACTGCTGAGGTGGAATGGAGCGTGGTGAACCAGTTATGCTTAGAAATTTCATACAGTTCATACAAAGCCGCTTACAAGTGTGAAAGCACACATTTCTTGTTTTTACTGAATGGATAGGATTAAAGGCTTCTTTAGTTTTAGAAGATATGTAAGTTAGCACACTCATAACTTTCAAATAAGTATAAAGTAATAAGGTTGCTACTTAAACAACACACAACCCTGAATAACGATTCAGCCTATTGCATCTGCTCTGCTACTCAATGAGTTTATGGCTGATCTGATAATTCTCAATTCCACCTTGACTACATTCACAGCAACAGTAATGGGACAGCAGCTCGGTACTTGACAATTAAACTTACTTGCTTCCCTCGAATTTTCTGCATCTCCACATCAGCAGTCTGTGTCCTCTCCTGTGAGATCAAGGATTCTCTCTCTGTTGGGAATGAGGAGGCAGTACTCTCGGCTTCATTGTGGGATGTGTTCTTCTGGAATGAGACAAATGGTGGCACTAGGTGAGATGAATGTTGCTGGCACAGCTGTTGGTGCCACTGCAGATGGAGGAATGTTAGTGAGATATCCTGACTGAGTGTACAAGTAGATCAGAGGGTTTTCAGACTACTAGTCTGTGGGGCTGGGGCCACAGAGAGAGAGTGAGGGAAAAGGCTGTATACAATAGTGAATGTAGCAGAGCATGAGCCTCAGTGGTAGATTGTTGAAGTAGTAATGTTTGAGCGAGTGTGAGGTATTAGAAAGAAGATGTTGGCATTTACCCTTAGAGAACAGATGGTCATTAACCTTCTTGTGACATTGCTGGGCTATGTGCACCATTGCACTGATCCAGGTGGCAACCTCAGAGCAGGCTGGCAGGGCCTGGTACAGTGGTCTCCACTGGTGGTCCCAAGGAAAGAGAACAGCCCTCCTCTCCACCATCCCATTCACCAGGATCTCTATCTAGATTCCTGTTAGCAAATGGGGGTGCCAACTTAACGCTGCTGGCTATTTCAGGGGCAACCTTCCCACACTGCAACAGTGGAGAGCAACTCCTGGCCTGAGATTGAAATGTGACACCAGTGGTGGAAATCCCAGAAACTCCTAGCCATGTCCAGTTTTTTCTGGTAAGCACACTGCGGAGCAGCCTATAGAAGGGGTGTGACACATATATAATGAGATAAGCAGAGTACAGGGGGTGTGACACATATACATAATGAGATAAGCAGAGTACAACTGCGTGAGAAAACTCACCTGGACTCAGGGAAAGAAACCTTCCATGAAACTCCTGAAGCTATGACTGACTGTTGTAAACACCCAACTGCACCACTTAAGACCTTTGGTGAAATGTTGTCCTCGCCTAATGTGACATACCAGACCTACAGCAATGTGGTTAACTCTTAAGTGCCCTTTGAAATGGCGTAGAGAGCCATTGAGTTCAAGGCAACAGTGATGGGCAACAAATTCTGGTCTTGCCCCGTTTGCTTGCAATCCATTTAAGGATTTAAAAAAAAACAACAGATTTTATATTTTCCTTGTAACCGCAGGAAGTGCTACACCTGCCCCCACACCTCCTCCCTCACCCCAATCCCAGGCCCCAAGAAGACTTTCCACATCAGGCAGATGTTCACCTGCACATCTGCCCGATGTGGTATACTGCATCCGCTGTACCCGTTGTGGCTTCCTCTACATCGGGGAAACCAAGCGCAGGCTTGCGGACCGCTTTGCAGAACACCTGCACTCAGTTCGCAACAAACAACTGCACCTCCCAGTCGCGAACCATTTCAACTCCCCCTCCCATTCCTCAGATGACATGTCCATCCTGGGCCTCCTGCAATGCCACAGTGATGCCACCCGAAGGCTGCAGGAACAGCAAACCATATTCAGCCTGGGAACCCTACAGCCCAATGGCATCAATGTGGATTTCACAAGCTTCAAAATCTCCCCTCCCCCAACCGCATCCCAAAACCAGCCCAGCTCATCTCCACCTCCCTGACCTGTTTTTCCTCTCACCTCAAGCCACACCCCCATCTCCTATCTACTAACATCATCCCGCCCCCTTGACCTGTCCATCCTCCCTGGACTGACCTATCTCCTCCCTACCCCCCCTACCTACACTCACCTTTACTGGCTCCATCCCCGCCTCTTCGACTTGTCTGCCTCCTCTCCACCTATCCTCTCCTCTATCCATCCTCTATCCGCCTCCCCCTCTCTCCCTATT